>OY755038.1:14454086-14678024 GCA_963576565.1 Aspidapion aeneum | reverse complement strand
AATTTAAAATTGTACTTTGACTAACCTGTACCATCAGCCTTATTCTTCTTGCTGCTTTCTAAATAAACAATTAATCTGTTACTTTGATGCAGTTGAACAGAACTTTAACTAACCACCTAATCATAATTTATTTAATATTTTATTTAAAAAATTTTTTTAAAAATAAATAGAATTAATAAAAATATTATTTTTATAAACTTATTTGGTTTAAAAATTAAATAACAAGATATTTAAACTCCATAACATAGAGGTATTGCTAGTGAGATATCCTAAAGTTACCAGTCTGTGGAAGTGTAACATCTCTTTCTAACTGCACGGCTCGCTGCCAACGATAAAGACCGGACATGGCGCGTAATAAGCAAGTCGGCGGTCACGTGATCTTAGGAGTTCCAGGATTCTTATTGTATTGCTTAATATATTATCTGTTCTCATAAAGGCAAAAATTTAAAAAAATATTTTGCTGATGTATGTGTTTATTATAGATAAAAGAACTGAATCTATAAAATAAAAAATTATATAAAATTTGCACTCTAATATCTTCAGGTATATTAGGTACATAATATCGTTAGTTCCTTCAAATCTATACAAGTCTTTTAAAATTGGACATAACAAACCTAAGCTTTAAGTTTTTTAATTTTTCTTTGAGTGTCATAATCTTTGTCTGTGTTCTTATTCAAAGATTTATTAGCAGACACTAAATCATTATGCTTTTTAATAAAATTATTTAAAAAACACTCGCTAGAGTTATCTAAAGAAAATTTTTTTATAAAAAACATTTCACAATAATTTATTCAAAAGAATCAAGTGATTTTGTGAACAAGAGAGATGGTTTTCATGTTCAATAAACTGAATGTATTGGTCCTCAATAACTTTTTGAAAAATTACCCAGCACAAAGTTTAATATATATTTCATCAATGTGTAAGTTAACTAACAACTTTTTAAAAATTGCACACTACCGGAGAGATTACTATCTGTTAGCGATATTTTACAAATCAGTTTTTTAATATTGCGAGGGTGCAGAAGACATATTACCTTAGTTTTGTAAATTGACATGTATGCACTGGATGACTGGATAAACAAAGATGAAGCCAACATTAAAGTGTATCCACAATATTTTCGATTCTCAGGTGACCTTTTCAAGAGACCTAATTGTTCAATAAGAAATGACAATTGAACACATTTTTCACTCTCACTATCGAAAATGTCACTAAGGATGTCTGTTACTTGATCAATCTTATCTTTTACCACTTCTTTCCCGTTTGTTGTAAATCCTACAACTCTATTCGCTATCTTGAAATACATAGGCTTTGATAACTCCGCATGTCAATTCATAAAATCATATTTTACCGATAGACAACAGAGAGTGGTTCTTGAAAACAAAAGATCGGAGCCGGTTAATGTGACCTCAGGTTGTCCCCAGGGTAGCATTCTTGGTCCCCTTCTGTTCAGTGTCTATACCGTAAACATAGTAAAAAATCTTGAACACTGCAAATGTTATTTATACTGTGACGACGTGCAATTAAAATTTTCTTTTAAACCGTCTCAGGCATTGACAGCACAAGCCAAAATCAATACCGACCTTAGAAACATATTGTCAGCATCAAATGATCATCTTCTTAAAATAAACCCAAGTAAAAGTGTAGCCATGGTTTTCTGTACTGATCAGGTGTGAGAAAACCTAAAACAGACTGTACAGCTTATCATCGGAGACTCTCCTGTCGAATACAAGAGTACCGCTAGAAACCTTGGTTTGATCTTTGACGAAAAATTAAAATTTACCAACCACATTAATGCTTGCCTTCAGAAAGCCTACTCTGTATTAAAGTCTATGTATCCTCATAGGCACTACTTATGCCAAAAAACTAAAAAACTCTTGTGTGATTCTCTTGTCTTATCTTTTTTTAATTTTTCCGATACGGTCTATGGCCCTTTTCTTGATTGTATCACAAAAAAACGAGTCCAGAAAGTTCAGAACTCTTGTATTCGATTTATATTCGGTATAAGACGTAGACAGAGAATTTCTCATAAACTCTTTGACCTCGGCTGGCTAAATATGTTCGATCGTCGCACCTTACACTCACTTTGTTTTTACTTTAAAATTCTAAAAAATAAAAAACCCTCCTATCTTAGCAACAAAGCGATCCGCCGCAATCAAATTCATAATCGCAACTCTCGCCATAGAAACCTGTTAGAAATACCAAAGCATAATAAACAAATTTTTAAGAAAAGTTTTTCTTATCGTATCGCTTCTACCGTTAACCAACATTTTAAAATTTTTGACCTAACGCAATGCATCACTACCTTTAAAAAATTTGCAAGAAAAGCTATTACCAGTCCCCTTTTGCCAAATCAACTATAAAAATGAACATTAATTATTTATTAATATTTGCTCAACCCGCTTAGCATTTCTTCTTTTTCTTATTATCATTTTTTTCTTTTCGTGTCTCCCCCCCCCACATTTCTCTGAAATTATTAGGTTACTTTTATCATTTAATTCACCCTAGTCTTAAGAATCTTTAGTGTTAAGGGCTTATAAGAAATGTAAAAACTAAGCGCTCCAACAGCGCTTGACCTTGTGGGTTAAGATGCTGCAAACCAGCGCATTATTCCCTCAACACTAGCTTGTAATATTTTTCTATATAATGTACTATATGTGTAAAACTGTTGAGAAGAATAATAAACGTCTTACTTACTTACTTACTTACTTACTTTGCAACTTTCATTTCAATAAACTGCATTAGCTCTTCAAGTGTATCGATGTTGTCCAAAAATAAAACACATATTCGGTTTCAGTTTTATAGTTGTACTGACAACCAACCACACTACACGTTCGCGGCATTGTTGTCTTTTTCGTGGGCTGCATTATTTTAATAACTTTGATAAAATTTACATAAAATTCATGCCCGAATTATAAAAAAATCGACGTAAACAAACATACCAAAACTGAAAACACACATGTTTTATAATGACAGCTGGCCGGGAGGCGTTCTTTTGTGACCCTCCTACGGTCACGTGATATTTCCGCGCCCGGGCCGGTCTTTCTCGTGGGCTGCGGCACGGCTAGATAGATTGGCGTTCTCTCTCTAACCCAAATCCTTTATGGAAAAAAAATCTGGGGACAAAACGGGTGACGTCTTATTTTTTTATGGTTTTGGCTTAAGTTTGTGTGTATTTAGAATTTGGAAAAGTTTTTTCGGTATTTTTTAGGAAAACGGTAAATTTTTTCCTATCTGAAAAAGTAGTTTTTAAATTAAAACTCAAATGAAAAATTTGAAATACCCGTGGCAAATTACATTTGCGTATATCTGAGATTAATTGGCCACCATACTATTACATTAAATTAAAAAGAGACAGAAAAGTAGGCGGATAATAAAGTGTGAGTTTGCGCAATGATATCAGTACACTATACTTGTGGACAGACAATGATCTATATACAGGGTGTCCAAGATAAAAGCAACTACATGTGGATTTCGGAAACGGTAACAGCTACGAGTTTGTTTAAATGAGAAAAAAGTTGCGGTATTTTAAGCCCAATCAGGTGCTGTATCAATATTAAAGTTATCTACAGGGGTTACTAAAATATCAATCCAAAACTAAAAATTGTGTTTTTTGAAAAATTTTAATATCGCCGCCATCATGCAAACAAATTTAGTGAAATTTGGTAGTTTTGTATAAGCAACTACGGCCAATCGAATGACGTTAACAAATTTATTCTAGGCCTTTTAGTTTTTTTGAAACCATAGCTTACTTTGTTATTTCTTATGACCGCCATATTACCGCTATCTTTGAATGACGGAAAATGTGAACTTATTTAAAAATCTGTTTTTCACTTGGTTGGCTGTGAAACAAAGGCCGTAGTTGCGTTTGTTGTTATACCTACGTAACTATCTGTCAAAACTTTGTCATTATTTGATTTATCTGTTGGAGTTTCTAAATTACTTAAGATTTTTTTTGAGTCACATTATCTATCTTTTGTATGGTACGATGAAAACAGGTTTACAAACTATGGGGTATTTAACAGACATAACTACGTGTACTGGACAGATAAAAATCCGTTCTTAAATCGTGAGGTGCACCATCAAGTTAGGTGGGGTTTGAATGTATGGCTAGGAGTCATAAACGGACACACACATTGTTCATAATAGTTTGACGGCACCTGGGTATCGAGAAATTCTACAAAAATACGTTGACCAAATTTTCGAAAATTTGCCTCTTCAAGATGTAGCAAGAATGTGGTTCCAGCAAGATGGAGCACCACCACATAATGCAAGAATCATAACCGACTATTTGAATCAGCAACATGGAAATAACTAGATCGGAAATCGAGGTCCAGTTGCCTGGCCTGCACGTTCGCCGGCCCATACACCTCTTGATTTTTGTATTGGGGGATACTTAAAGAATAAAGTTTATTCTACTACTCATAATACGATAGATGAACTTGAGACAGCCGTTGCTCAAGCCACAGAAGAAATTCCTGAACAAATGGTTAAAGATGCATGTCTCTAATTCATCGATGCAGGATTTGCATGAATAACAACGGTGGAATTTTCGAACATTTGCTTATTTAAGTCAATGCTTTGTTATCGGTTTTTAATTGTATTTTAAATTAAATTATAAATGCAAACTTTTGTTTCAGAAATAACAGACAGATTTTAAGAAATTGTATTATTTCTTAGCCAAAGAAAAATTAAAAAATAAGGACCTTAAAGAATGCATATAAATCAAATAAATGGAAAAGTTTTGAAATGTAGTTACGTAGGTATGACAACAAACACAACTACGGCATTTGTTTCACAACCAACTAAGTGAAAAACTATTTTTTTAATACATTCACATTTTCCGTCATCCAAAGATAGACTTACTTTATTAAACACGGTTGAAAAGCTTCTTTTATGCTCTATTTATTGAAGTATAAATCCAATATGACGGTCATAAAAAATAACAAAGTTGACTATGGTTTCAAAAAAACTAGAAGGCCTAGAAAAAAATTGCCCGTAGTATTGCAAAACACAATTTTTAGTTTTTGATCGATATTTTAAAAACCCCTGCAGGCATTTTTAATTTTGATACAGCATCTGAGTGGGCTTAGAATAGCGCAACTTTTTTCTCATTTAAACAAACTCGTATCTCTTACCGTTTGCGAAATCCCCATGTAGTTGCTTTTATCTAGGACGCCCTGTATACTTCATTGTGGACAGATAAACACAACAAATATTTACATTAGAGAAAGAGAGAGAGGTTTGCTTGAAGCAGTGGATTGAAAACTTACAATTTTCCCCTATGCCCCTACCGTATGGAGTTTAAATACTGTGATTTAATAAAATCTTTTTTTGTTCAATGTTTAAAAGCGTAAAATTGATCTTACCTGCTTTTAGCCGCCTAACTATATCGCCCTGGGCGGCGATTTTAACCAGCAACGTGTTTTCGTCGTCCCCATTGGGTGGAGGGCCAGATGGCATTGGTGCTGGACATGTGGCCGCTAACAACCACGGTTGCCACTCTTGACCAGTTTCAGCCTAAATAAAAAGTATGTTATAAAAAAAGGTCTTGCTTGAAATTTTTTTTAAATTCTATTATCCAGTGGCGGCTGCCAACGATCCTAAACACACAGGATTGCCTATTAGCTCGAATCTTTCAGCGGTAGGCGGCGCCTTGCTTACGTCACTAGTGGACCTCTGCTCAGCGCGCTTCATTTAATACACATTGCAAACATGAGTTTGCTTATTTGCTCATTTTTTATTCGTGTTACTAAATATAATTAATAACTTCATTCATTCAAAACAAATGATTTGATAAATCAAGAGTTTGTAAGTACAATGTAGATATAGGTGAGATATAACTTTAATGCACCGAAGACAAGTGGTTACCGCAGGGTTGCCAGCTGTCCGGTTTTTTTTTATCAACTTGGCAGGGAAGTCCGGTATTTTAGCAACCTTGATAGGTACATCTTAATTAATTAGGTACACACTTATCCAAAGCAAAATGCCTATAGGCTTAATTATTTGCACGCACCTTCATTATTTTGTTGGTAGTACGGTAGTGCAGGTATATTGCACTTGCAGCTCGTTTTTGGGGGATTCACCCACTCGACTTGCAACAGACGTAATTTCTACGTTTGATGGAGGTTGGTTTAAAGAACCCGAAAATGTATTTATTCTGACTTCTTGTTATGCTAATTTATTTAGTTTGATTTAAACAAGTTTTTAAGCAGTTTTGTGGGCTATGTAAAATGATCAGTTCAGAAAAAATAAATAAATGCAATTTAGTAATATATATATTTACATACAACAATATTCCAAAAAATAAAACCTTTCAGAAAATTTTGTAAAGATTTTTGACAAGGTTTACATTTTTTACATCTTTGAATTTTTTTTACATTTTTGACGGTTTTTGACAATTTTTTAAAAAAAATTAAATTTTTTGAATTTTTTTGTTGTCTTAGATATTGTTTGAAGTTTTTTGACATTTTTGAAATTTTTTTTTTACATTTTTGGCATTTTTCTCAATTTTTGACATCTTTAAAGTACTTGAAGTACTTTTATTGTAAAAATAAAAGACTTGGGGAAAATCAAGTACTGTTATAATGTACTTAGTACTTAAAGTACATTTGAAAAGAAAATGTACTTAGTACTTCAAGTACTTTTACAAATCTTAATGTACTTGGTACTTGTACTTGAAGTACAGGGTGTCCCAAATTGGGCACTTTTAGGGGGTTTAAGGTACTTCTAGGGGAGACAGAGAAAAACTGACCACGCATTGCGAGGCTCAAATTTCAAGGGAAGACTTATAGTGAAAACCACATTTTGAGCTACGGGGGTTTTTTGGTGTGCATTTTGGAAGGGGGTCTATAACTTCGTTATTAGTGGAAATTTTGATATAGAGTAAATTGCAGTTTTATAGATTTTGTCACGAGGAATTCACCCGCTAAATTATGTTTTAACTGTCACGTTTAGTTTCTGAGATATGACATAAAGATGCATTTTTTCTTATGGAATTTTCGAATTTGTCATTGAATTCTTTTCAAAATGATGTATCATATGTCATAGTTTCATTGAGCTGTTCAGGAGATATTCAGCTTTTTCACTTATTTCTAGTGCGCTATGATTTCCTGCTGAGGCAGGTCAAGGCACTCCAATATTTTTATTATTTTACACAGTCAAAAATATAGTAAGCCTGGTTTGAAAAAATTATAATTGAGCTGACGTAATGTCAAATTGTTTAAACAATTGAAAACAATGTCAAAACGCCAAGACGCAAGGCCAACTTAATTTGCATAGTATAAGACAACAAAACTATAGGAGCATTGAAGTAGCATTTGACCGCAAGGCTTTCACGTTAATGGCGCATGACGTCATTCAACGCACACTAGACAAAAATAAAAACTTTAATTATCTCCGAAACCGCTCAATCAAACTATGACATACGATACATCATTTTGAAAAGAATTCAATGACGAATTCGAAAATCAATTAAAATATAGGCTATTCCATAAGAAAAAATGCAACTTTATGTCATATCTCAAAAACTAAAAGTGACAGTTAAAATTTAATTTAGCATGTGAATTCCTCGTGACAAAGTCTATAAAATTGCAATTTACTCTAAATCAATATTTTCAATAATAACGAAGTTATAGACCCCCCTCCAAAATGCTGACTTTTCAAAAAGCCCCCGTAGCTCAAAGACGAGACGATATTTCAAAATGCGGTTTTCGCTATAAGTGTTCTCTTGAAATTTGAGCCTCGCAATGCGTGGTCAGTTTTTCTCTGTCTCCCCTAGAAGTACCTAAAACCCTGTAAAAGTGTCCAATTTGGGACACCCTGTACTTTCATAATGTACTTGTGACAGCTCTGAATAGAAGTAGGATTTTTTAAAAAAGTTTAATCAATTTAAATCATTATAATATATTGTTTTTGTTGCGGATATAATAGAATACACTTATATTATGTAGTAACAAACAGGTATTTATTTGATATTACATTTATATTTCTCCACTGAAAGAGGGAACACAAAGCCTTTATTTCAACAATAAATTAATGTGCTTTCTTTATATAAATTCACTTAATTCACATTTCTAAAGGTTTATTTACCTCCTAAATAGTCAACCACACCATCAAATTAATGAAAAAACGGAAAAAAAAGGAGATAAAAACGTCAAAAACACCTTAAAATCACACAAACTCTCAATACAATCAAAGCAACTGGTCCGCTGGTGACCTAAGTTTAAATGGAAATAAGCAATCCTGTGTGTTTAGGATCGTTGGGCGGCTGCTACAGGCCCTCCCAAAACTAGACAACAAACAGTATTTTTAATTGATTTTTATAGAAAAAAGTTAAATCTTCCCTTACGACAGTCTAGTTCTTTTTTATAGTCAGTGGTTAACAAAAGGTGATTAGTTGTGTACTTTTTTCGCGTAAATAATTACAAGCCGACAGCACCGCGCGGGACAAGGTTTTAATTTCAACCGTTTTTCAGCGGTGTTGTTTGTTCTCGCGCGGGGGCGGGAGGAATGTTTGTTTTCGTTAACGTCGACCATATCCATCATGCGAAAACGTTCGTTGTCCTTCCTAAGTATTGCCGGTTCTATCCTTAGTGAAGAGGGATGAGTTTGTTTTGATTTAGGGTAGGTCAGTAGTTAAAAAACTTGCTGGTCGCGTGTCTATTGTTTGTTTTTGTTTGTTTTCAAAATGGAAAAAAATACCTTCGATTATATAATTAACTGTGCAAATTTAAATACGTTGTACAAATAAAATCTTTAGGGCCACAAAGACCGCACCTAAAGATTCACCAAAATTTTAGTGCAAGTGATGCAGAGGGGTGTTCCAAAAAAACTTATAATAAAAAATTACACGATGCTGACAACTGGTTGTGCGGTTGTGAAAAACGAAATGCTTTTTTTTGCTTTATTTATCTTATTGTGAACAATCCACGAAGTGATCCTGCGTGGGTGGCAAAGGAAATGTGTGATATATAAGCACAGTGAAAAGTCTAAAAAAAAAGACACAAAATTTCTTTTTAAGAAATCCGTGATTTTAGACCAGTGTTCCCAAGCAAATTACCTTATATTGCCCTTTTAAGTCCAGCAACTTTTTCACTTCGGCATCGATAGCCTTTTTGTCAGCTTTCTTTCCCTTTAGATCTCGTATTTTTTCGCCTTGAACTGCAATTTGTTCTAAAAAATTATTTAAAATTATGAAATAATAGATAGTTTAAGTGGTGCTACGTATTTTTACGTAAAACTGCACGTTAAGCGCTCTACGTTTTGTTCCAAATTTGAGTTTAAGTTAAATGCTTTTACGTTACCATAACAAGTCTACTAATAGCAGAGAATATGGAATGCGGCACTGTGTTTTTTTGATGTTACAATTTTGTTTTTTGTCTTTTCAGCTACAGTAGGAATATATTTGCAAAGAATCGTTTGTACTGGAAGCGGAAATTATCGTCTAGGCCTCATTTTTCGATCGGTCAATCAACCAATTTTATTCTTTGGTAACGTTAAGGTGCCCGCAGACTGCTGTAAGCTAACGTAAATACGTAAGCTCCTAACGTGACCTTGACGACGGTATGACAAAGTGCGCTTGCGTATCTGTCAAATCTCATGCTTACGTAAAAATACGTAGCACAACTTAAACTATCTAATATACAGGGTATCCCAAAACTAATCATACAGAGTAAAACTATAGATTCCTTGGGTAAAAATATTGGGATTTTGACACACTTATGTCCAAACCAAGCAAGCAAAATACAGGATGTCAAATAATTCTTTTTTTTTTCGATGTTTAAAATTTTAAGTGTGAGAGTGGGGCGATGAGACATTAAAGCAAGTGTGCCTTTTTTAATTTCAATAAAAATATAAACTTTTTTATGATTATTACGCAAAAAATATATACTTTCTAAAACTCGCTGCGGCTTTCCGTTTTTTAGATTTTTGCAAAAAACAAGGGTTATTCTGAACATACCTAAAAGTTGAAGGCTTGATACACCTGAGTCTTTGGCAGGGCCATTCTGAATAGTAGGGGGCGCTGGAGTCGAGCCAGCCACCCAGTCTTTACCGAAAGCTTGTTTGTATTTCGCTTTCAGTTCCAACAAAACACCCACTGCAGCTGTAACGATCGATTTTTCAGCTTTTTCTGCTTTCAGTTTTCTAACCTACGATTCATATTCATAGATATAGAAAAACAAACATTAACGGATCGTTCATACTTGTCTTTTGTCTAGTCTTTTGTCTTGGTTTAGTCGTATGTCTTGTCATAAGAAAATTAAAACCACTGTTGCTTTTGTTTTTGATTAGTCTTTGTCTTAAGAGGTGCCAACTTTCAATCCTTAGGACAAGGACTAAGACAAGTGACAGACAGACATCAGCATCACCAGTTTACACTTGAAAACGGTTAGAGATAGTTACTAACCGAAACGTCGTGTTTAAAATAAATAAAGACAATGGAAGGGCGTCCGAAGAGCGCAAGCGCGCGGTCGATGTTTTGAATTTACCGCCATTAATCATGTTTTTGACGGAAAATCTCAACATAACCTCAAAATTTTATTTGTTTTTTTTTTCCCTTTTGTTTTTTTTGTTCTTTCGTGTCTATGTTTCGTGTAGAAAATGACTTTTAAAGAGGGCCTTTTTATTGAAATTGAAAATTTTTTTCAGTGGGTTATGACTAAGACTAATCAAAAACAAAAGACGAGTATGAACAGCCGATTTTGTTTAAGACAGCTAAGACTAATCAAAGGACAAAGACTAATTAAAAACAAAAGACTAAGACGAGTATGAACAATACTTAAACGTGCTCGAACTGGACGAAATAGAAAGAAACTGAAACCAGTAGAAATATAATAATTGACCGAACTCCGTAGTTATTTATTTTCTAGTTTACATTTTAATAAATAGTTGGAGGTTGAAACACTAGAAAATGGGGGAATCCTATCCACATAAAAAAACAGCATTTTATAAAATTAAAATCAGCCATTTGTTTTTTGGCAGCAAAGTAGGGTAATCCTTTAGTGCTGTGCAAAGATAAATTTCCCACATTAGACATTTGAAAATATTATCAACTCCATGAAGTAGTAAAAAATAGCAACATCATTTTAGTAAAATTTTGTCAAATATATATTTGATATATATTTGATATATATATATATATATATATATATATATATATATATATATATATATATATATATCTCGGTGAACCAACTTAAAAAAGGTATTGGAGGTCTTTTCTACTCCTCTAGTTTTCCATTTTATGATCTTTGCTTAAATTAACTTAAGGTTTAATGTGTATTACATTTGATTACACTATGCATTATAATACTTAAGTAGTTATTGAAGCTTTTTCCTCCGAAATCAGTAAATTTGATTTTTTTGAACCATATTTTTTCTTTACTTTGCTATTAGTACACCCTCTGTCTCAAATGCATGAACCCATTCGCAACTCATGATCCATATCTATGTGTAAATTACACATTTTAAGACCTACAGCTGATTTCAACAAAATCTGATACGACTGGAAAAACTTGTTTTTTTATTTTAAGCAGTATACACAGGGTGTCCCAAATAAAAGCAACTACATGGGGATTTCGGAAACGGTAAGAGGTGCGAGTTTGTTTACATGAGAAAAAAGTTCGAAAATTCCACCGTTGTTATTCATGCAAATCCTGCATCGATGAATTAGAGATTCAGGAATTTTTTCTATGGCGTGAACAACGGCTGCCTCAAGTTGTTCTATCGTATTATGAGTAGTAGAATAAACTTTATCCTTTAAGTATCCCCTCGATTTCCGATCCAGTTATTTCCATGTTGATAATTCAAATAGTCGGTTATGATTCTTGCATTATGTAAAGGTGCTCCATCTTGCTGGAACCACATGTTTGCTACATCTTGAAGAGGCAAATTTTCTAAAATTTGGTCAACGTAATTTTGTAGAATTTCTAGATATCGAGGTGCCGTCAAATTATTATGAAAAACGTTAAATAGTATGTGTCCGTTTATGACTCCTAGGCATACATTCAAACTCCACCTAACTTGATGGTGCACCTCACGATTTAAGAACGGATTTTCATCCGCCCAGTACACGTAGTTATGTCTGTTAAACACCCCGCAGTTTGTAAACCTGCTTTCACCGAACCAACACAGAACTTTGGGCGGAAATTAAGGGTTTTCTTGCGATTTTTGTATCAACCAATTGCAAAAAAAGGTTCTTCTTTCTAAGTCACTATCTTGGAGTGCTTGACTAATATGTGTTGCATATGGATGATACTTAAATTTTTTAAGAATTCTTTGTGCAGTTGATTTGGGTACTTCAACATTATTTTCCAGTTCACGAAGGGAGATGCGAGGATTGTCAACGACACTTTGTAGAACCAGAGCTTCAATATTTTCATCAAGTTGTCGATTACGATTTTATTTTTTAAAGTAACCGTATTAGTTAGTAAGTTTGTTTATATAATTGACGAGATTATTATCGGTGGAAGTATGAACTAGCCCAATTCTTACCTTGTCGGCTTGCGCCTGAATAGTAGCATCCAAATCCGCATCTCCCGAGCCACTAGATGGCAGCACAGGAGAAGCAGCCGCAGGCGGAGCACAGCCCGGCTTCCATTCTTGTCCGGTAGCGTTCTTATAGTCAGCCTTCAAGGTCAGCAAAAGTTTCACAGCCGCTTCGACGTCGGGTTTCGGAGCTTTTTGAGATTTGAGAGTGCGCACTAGATCGCCTTGTTCGATTATTTTTGAGTTTATATCAGCGGCGGAGTTTGATACGGGTGAAGGTGCCGGTGCGGAAGTTTTTTGTTTGGCAGTTTGTTTCTAAAGAAAATCGTTTATAGTAGTTTACCTAACTAGTGCGGAAAGTGCCTCTTTTCCGCACGCGATTGCAGATGGCCAAACGACGCGATAGCGGAGTTTGGCCAGCAATCAAGTGCGGAAAAGACACTTTACGCACGAGTTAGGTAAACTATTTTTTCTATAAGCGTGAGGAAAAAACTAAAAATTAATCAGAAAATTATTTATATTCAAAACGTTTTAATCAAATCAATTATTATTATTCACATTCTAGCGGCTTCTAGAACTGACTGGGGTAGATCTTCGTCCGAAGAATCCATTGAAAATCTGATTTTTTTTGTTTGAAAAATTCAAAAGACGCTTGTATCTGCAAAATTGGCTTTGTTTTAACAGTTTGTTTGTACTTTGTTGCTATGGTGATTTAAGATGCCAAATCTAAAACCACTAGTGTTCATTGTTGTTTGACATTGACAATGACGATATTTATACCGGGGAGGTTTAAAACTTATAATTTGAACCTATTTTACTGAAAACTTTATTTTATCGAAAATATTGAAAATATAGCAGAATTTTAGTCAATTTGAATATTTTTAGGATATTTCGTGTGCTAGGAAAGATACACGCACTAGTGCGGAAAAGTGGCACTTTCCACACTAAAATGCGTGCGGAAAAGTGGACTTTTCCGCACGCTTATAGAAAAAAAAATTATTGATATAATCATAAAACTTAACTGGAAAATTCTAGCTCCATTAACAGGGTTGCAAAGGAAATTCAATTAGTAAGGCACATTCACAAACAGACTTTTTTCATAATGCTCGCTACTATCACCTATAAAATTGTTTTATACTTTTTTATAATTAAAAACTAAAGAGTTACAGAAACATTAGTTCTACTGTCACCTATAAAATTGTTTTATACTTTTTTATAATTAACGCAGAATATACGGTAAAATAATAAGAAATAAAGTGGAGAGCGAATATAAAGACATGGAGGAAGAAGAACAAACTGGTTTCAGGGCGGGTAGATCGACTTCAGATCATCTCTTTTGTATAACCCAAGTTATTGAAAAGAAAATGGCATACGGACAAGAGCTGCATCTGCTTTTCGTCGATTTGCAGAAGGCATATGATAGTATACCACTAAATCTACTTTGGAAAGCGTTGGAAAACACAAACATAAGCGTACAACTAATTAAGGCCATCAAAGAGTTATACCGCAATAGTAAGGCAAAAGTTAAAATAAAAGCAAAACTAACCAAAGGCTTTCAAGTAAATAAAGGTCTTAAACAAGGTTGCTGTATCTCGCCTACGCTCTTCAAGATATACTTGGAACAAGTCCTTAAAGTATGGAAGAGAAAATGCCAAAACATGGGGATTCCGTTGGACGAAACCACCTTGTATACTTTATGTTTCGCCGATGATCAGATAGTAGTGGCTCAGGATTATGACGACCTCGAATATATGACACGAAAACTAATAGAAGAATACAATAAGTGGGGACTAAAGGTTAATCTCAATAAGACAGAGTATATGTGTATCGGTGGAATGAAACAGGATCTAATGTTAAATACCGGGCAGCGAATTCAGTCCTGTGATGAGTATAAATACTTAGGTCTAAAAATTACAGCTGACGGGACACTAGACAAAGCTATAACAGATCGAAACGTACAAGGAAGAAAAGCAATAACTTTATTAAATGGAATAATTTGGGACCAAAGTATATCAAAACATAACAAAAAGCTTATATATAACACCATTGTAAAAAGTATTATTACATACGGCTCAGAAGTATGGGCAATCAAGGATAGAACAGAAAAAAATGCTTTCCGCTACGGAGATGGACTATTGGAGAAGAGCAGCAGGGAAATCAAAAAGAGAAAGAGTTACAAATCAAAGAATAAGAGAAATTATGACAGTGGGTGAACATACTTTAGTGGATGATATAAGAACAAAACAACTAGTGTGGTACGGACATGTACAAAGAATGAATGATGAAAGACTACCTAAACAAATGCTACAATGGAAACCAACTGGCCGAAGAAAACGAGGACGGCCAAGGAGAAGCTGGAGAGAAGGAATAGACAGTGAAATAAGAATAAGAGGCCTAGATGATGAATTATGGGCAAACAGAAACGAGTGGAGATTGGGTATCGGAAGACGTAGAACGTTGTGAAACCGATAAATATATATATAATTAAAAACTAAAGAGTTATAGAAAAATTAGTTTTGCAAGTTTGTCATTTGCCTGTAAATCCACAATACTAATGTAGGTAAACTGAGACAGATTATTTTGTTTTTTTTAGAGTCTTAGAAGGAGCGGTCCAATCCCTTTTACTACTACATCCATACCTCTTACCTGGTCAGTAGATGCTGAAGCAGATTTTTCAGCAAGATCCAACGGTGACTCCTTATGACCGTCAGGCACATAAATCAAAATAACGGGTTGCTCTCTTTGAGTGTATGGACTCGCTTTGTCCCACGCTTTGTCAACCTAAACAAAAGTTTACTTGTCAAGTTCACGCTAATTAAACCATATCGAAAAAAATTGTATAATATATACGTAGTATTTTTTATACCGAGAATAAAAGTGTGTAGCGATCAATGGGAGGGTTACAATTTATCGAGGGATAAAAACACTTTTATCACGAGGTTTATAAGCTACTTTTCGCACTTTTTGACTTTTTGTTTATAATTTATAAGCTTCTTTCTATATTCTTTTTAAGAATTTTGACTATTTATTTATGTTACTTAAAAAGCTTGAAAAGTGCGAATTTCATCCTTAAAGTTTTAATCCTTTTTTCACAGTTCAGATATAAAAAAAATATTTTTATTTAATTTTAGACATGATTAAAACTAGAGGCCCTCAATAATTTGACAGTTGTTTTAACAACTGATTTAAGGGCATCTAATTAAAACTATGTGGCGCTTCCTATTACTATGTCGGTTTAAAACGTTTTTCTACGGTGTCCGACGACGCAGACCTCCTTCGATCCTGACAATCATCTTCTGTCAGGTTCTTTTGACTCATTGACCTTTGGATTGACTGTTGCCATTTCAGTTTAGGACGCCCTCTTTTTCTGCGCTCTATTGGTTGCCGTTCTAGGACCTGCTTTGGTAACATATCAGTCGCCTTTTAGTGATGTCATACGTTATGCTTCCCTTGATTCCCATTCTTTCTTTTATGGACTCATGATCTGTTAAGATATCCAATAACCGTTTTGGCTTTTACTAGTCTTTTTTCCAGTTCTTTACAGCCTGTTCCTTTCTTATCAAATGTGATAGCCAAGTATACATACCCATTGCATGGAGATATTGTTTGTTCATTCACTCACTTGATTCGTTTCCAATACGTAACTGCGTCTTATCCACGTTTACTGTTAACCCCCACCAAAAGTCTCTTCAAAAATTCTTCCGTTAACTTTCTCATCATATACTCCATGTATTCTTTATCATTAGCTACAATTACTTGGTCGTCAGCAAACTGTAGTGTGTATAGGGTAAATCGGTCGTTAAGTTGTATTCCCATGCGGTGTACTTTACGTTTCCAGTTTTTTAGAGCTACTGCGATATATATTTTAAAAAGAGTTGGAGAGATACAACATCCCTGTGTTAAGCCGTTCGTTACCAGGAATTCTTCTGAAAGTCTATTTCCAATTTTAATTTTAGATTTTTACCCTTTGTATAGTTCTTTTATCGCTTTTATGTATGTATGATTGATATTAGTTTGCTCTAACACTGTCCATAATTTTTCTACTGGAACGGTATTTTATGCTTTTTGTAGGTCCACAAAGGTAACATGAGTCTCTATATTTCTGGCACTCCTTTTATCACTTACTTGTTTAAGACAAAAAACATTATCACTACAAGATCTGCCTGCACAAAACGTGCAGGAGTTTACTTTGACTTTATATCTGAACCTCTCATTCTTCACTGTATAAAACTTACCGGGCATTCCATTGTTTTACCAAACTGAGGAAATATAGTGTCTCTAAATAATTTCACAATTTTTACATCTAAAAAACTTATTTAAGGACACTAGGGAAATACAATTCTGCTTCCAAATATCTGTTTAATTATGCTTAGCCATAACTGCCAGTTTTAATAATCAATAATAAATTATGTTATGAATTGGCATACAACGTCGCAGTTAAATTAAAAGTGCCGCAAATGGAGGAGTAAAAATTAACTTCTTAAAATTACATAACAAGAGATTTTCAAGACAAGTAAGTTGGGCAAATCTGTTCATGAATGAAATTTTGAATTTTCCGGCCTATTTTATTAATTTTGTTTTTTGCGAAATTTGGCATTGTTGCACTCACATTTGACTTTTATTTTGACAAATGACATTGCGAGCATTTCCGCTCCCCCGATAGAGTGGGGGACGTACTTCTTAAACATGGTGGATAGATAGACCGGTGTTCGGATCTTATAAATATATATATATATATATATATATATATATATATATATATATATATATATATATATATATATATATATATATATTTATATATATATGTCGAATTTTTAGGACACTGGTGGTCCAGCTGATTTTTGTAAACAAAAGTTAGATATGATGTGAATAACTAATATTTTTTGAATTTTTTAAAAACTAAGGCAATTTTCCTACTATTTTTGAGTATATTCTTATAAAATAATATTTTTCAGACATACCAGTCGTTATTTTTTTTAGCCCGCTGAATTTCTCATTACCCAAAAATTAAAATTTGAAGAAAATAATGTGCTTGTTTCAGCTTCAAAAATAAACCGCTGACCTACATCTTTGTTTACTTCCCAAGTCCTCGGTTCACCTTTGATATTAAACGATCACATTCAGTTTGAGTTGTAGTTTAAGTTTTGTGTAATAAAAAATAAAGCGGGCTAAAAAAAAATAACGACAATAAGTCTAGAAAATTATATTTTATAAGGATGTGCCAGAAAACAGTGGGAAAATTGCCTTAGTTTTTAAAAAATATTAGTAGTTCCGTTGTTCATATCACATCTACCTTTTGTTTACAAAAATCAGCTGGACCTCCAGTGACGTGGAAAATTCGACATATATATATATAAGATCCGAACACCGGTCTATTCTACACTCCATATCATAATTTTTGAGATAACTTTTTGACAGTTATCAGCTGTTTACCATAACAAATAGCATAGACCAACGAAAAAAAGTTGTCAAAAGTTGTCTCAAAAATAATGATATGGGGTTTATCCACCGTGCTGGGAAAGAGCCTCAAAAATGACTGCTACAAGAGTGTCGACATGTTGGATTTCAAATGAACCCAAACGTCTGGCTTGGATAAATTCAGGCTACTGATAATGGGTGCTGCGCTCTCAGCGCCATCTCTTTTCTATGTTTAAAAACACCCATCATTAGTTACCTTAGAATAAATACTTTTTAATTTGTTTAAAAAAATACCAAATAAGCGGCTACGTGAACTCAAGATAATGGCTTTGTCTTCTAAAAGTTCCAAAATTCAAAGAATGTTCTTAAATTTAAATTATAATAAAATTTAACGCCAAAGCGTCTCCTTTTTAATCCAAGCCATACGTTTGGGTTCATTTGAAGCCAATATGGCGGAACGCTAGCAGTCATTTTCCATTAATGTTTTTAATACGCTTTAGCAGTACTGATATATTTAAGACATACGTGAGTGGGGGACATTCGCTTAGATCCGTGCAAGACAGACAGTGTGTGTGAGCTCCTAAAATAACGAGTTTCCCAGGGCGGATGCAGCAAGAAAAATGGTCTTCTAGATTGACACAAACGACCAATAAACAAGGTAAGTCATCTGTGACGCATCCAAAATTGTTTGATATTGCCTATATAATTTTTGATAGTTTTTTGTGCCAAAATTCCAAAGTTACATTCATACTTTCCCTTATCTATAATCCATCGTAAAAAAATTTATTAATTTTAAAATGTTATTGAATTGAATTTCTATGCAGATATAATTATAAATAGGTTTAACTGGTTTAACTTAGAGTTTGTTTGTAGACTTACCCTAAAGAATCCTTTCCTCTGCAACTGAATAATATCGCCCTCTTTTAAATTTCTCAATTCCGGGTCGGCCAAAAGTTGGATTTCCTTTCTTGTAGTTTTGTTGACAAACTGTTTAAAATCTTCATCTTTTCCGAGCAAAGCCTTGCTGATAAGATGATCAAAATAAACGCACCTGAAAAAAAAAGACTTATTGTATGTTCTAATAAAATTTATTAACAAATAAACATCACAAACCAAAAAAAATTAATTTAAAGAACGAAAACTTATTAAAAAAAGTTTCAGTAAAACCTGACGTCACAGCGCAGTAAACTGTGTGTGTGAAGTGTTTATTTGTTTTTGGTCTGTGTTTTTACCGTTTTTTATGTAAAAAAATGTCTTATAAGTGGTGTGTAGTGCCTCAGTGTTCGAATACTAGCATAAAAACACCTGAAAAACTATTTATCCATGTGCCTACAGCAGTAAAAGAACGGAAAAAGTGGCTAGAACTTGCTCCAAGAGACCCAAGGGCCTTATCTAATACATCTTCACTTTACATTTTTATGAAGATCACTTTGATGTGGGTATAATTGTTTCTAATAATTTTTCTCACGTTGTCTATAATATATATATATATATATATATATATATATATATATATATATATAACTATTTCGAAAATGACGATGACATTTTTAAGGTTATGTTTATTACAAGGGGTGAACAACTATAATAGGCAGAAAGGTGTACAAATTTTTAGGCGGTGCTAGGCAGTTATTAGGCAGGACTGGGGAGTACCTCTAAATGCAGGATTAGGCAGTGCACATGCAGGCTAAATGTAGGACTGAGCAGTGCATATGCAAGACTAGGCAGTGCATAGGCAGTACCTACGCAGGACTATGCAGTGTAACCTATGCAGTACTTCAAGTATTGCTGGTCGTTGTATACTTTTTGCCTACCTGTCCCCCGCTCGGTTTATTACATAATTTTTATTTTTGTTTTTTTTTTCTGTGAATTAATTTATTATTACAGTTGCCCAATGATATGGAAAACTATATGTAGTACCATTTAATGGGTATTTAATGTATTTAGAAAAATTTGTTTTAAAAAGCAATTTTTGATTGTTTCTTAAAAAATAATAATGATGGAATATTTAATTGATTCTATTGTAAGTGGCATATTAAACAAAAAAGCAAAACAGAACCTAACCTCAAAATCTAAATGAGTAAAAGTAGGCGAAGAATATCGTAAAAAAACTTTCAGTTATATACAAAACAACTCATCGAACACTTACATCAACATTTTAACGTTTCTAAATTCTGCAGAACAAAAATCACTGTTGTTGGCAAGGAAGCCTGCCACCATAAAGGAATTAAGCATTGACAAGTTGGAGCTATCGGCTTTGGAGAATCCGTTTTCCATTGAAAATGTTTTTATAAGCAATACACAAAATAAAATATAATTTAGGACGATAATTCGCACTTTAAGCCAAAGCAAACATTACCATCCATAAGAAAATAACACAGAAAATGGGTTCGTTCGAGGCGTTTACTATTTTGTGACGTCACTCGCAGCTGATTGGTAGACCGCCTGTTTTGTATCACGTGGCTAATGGTTTTAATTGAATAAATTTATTTAATTAAAAGAACTATGAATTTGAGAAAAAATTAAACAAAAAAGTTTTTTTTTAGCATTCCCAAGACCTAAAGAGATAATTTATTTTTGACAACTGTCAAACACCCTATTGGTAGGACGTTGACGTACATACTTTTTTTAAATGATTTTTCGTTCCTCAATTTCACCCTTGGTTAGGAATTGTTGTTTCAGTTTTGTGTAAAACCGTGCTTTATTGCACTATGATAATACAATATTAGAGAACGTTTTTGGAATTGGTAGTACGTTGTCATTTTAAATAAGTGAGAAAGGTGTTAGCATATTGCCAATGAATTTTTAATCGGTTTAGCGTGAATAATGGGACAATCGTCCAAATTCAACACTCTTTACTGTCATTTAAAAATGTTATGTAACACAAAAACTATTTCTCTAGAAAAAAGATACGGTATTGTTTTTTTAATTAACCCTAGGTTAGGTACAAACTTTATGTTAGTTACTTTTCTCATTATAAAGTACTATTCTTTAAAACAGATCAGCTTGTTATTTTAAATAAGTCATTTCAGACTATTCCAATGGCATATAATAGATTGTATAATGCTTCTATCCAAAGTAGTACCTCCGCACTTCGTTGTTTATAAATTTACTTTCTGCCTGTCAAAATTAACAGGAGTATTTTTAGAAACTCACCATGCGGGTGTAAATTTAGCCTTATCCGTTTCGGCTAACCAGGTCAGTTTCAAGGTTTTCTTGTAGTCTTTGTTGTCGATATTGGGTTCGGCTTCGACTGATACTATTTTACCTCCTTCAATGTTTATCTATTTGAAAAAAAATAAATCTATCGTTACCTGTCCCAACTTATATTCCCTTTTAATGTTGATCGTATTAATCAAAATAAACAAATTTAAAATTAATCACGAATTAAATAAATAAATAAAAACTGTTAAATATTTAAATGTTTTCCAGAAGTGCCTAAAATATATTATTTTAAAAATCCTCTTTAAACATGCTTGATGATATTTATATTTAGGTAGAAACTTTTGCAAATTGAAGATTGTAAAAATATTAACTTTTCTTTCTTATAAAATATCTGAACATTGATAAAGAAAAGGAATTAAAAATAAACATTGTTTATTGATTTTTTTAATCGTACACTGACGACGAAAGTCCTCTTTTTATATTTCTAGTTTGTTTGGTGGATACCACCATGAACCATAACTAGGATTAGTTAAAATAACCATAGAAAAATTTGATGAATAAAGATACTTTTTTGCTAAACAAATAAAATTGGAGAAAATGCATATTTTAACTAGGCTATTAACTTAAATAAAAATCTAAAAAAAGAAGGATTTGTTTTATTTAATGCTCTTGGCGTTCAAGTATATTGTCAGGAATAAAAATACTCTGCCAATCTATGGGCACCTAAGCTCACACTAGGTACTATAGTTATAGTGTGAGCTAATATAATCAAAAACTGAAATATATTTTTTTCAACTCCAGACTCAATTACCTTTCGTTTGATACCACACAAGCCATGTTTTGACTTAAACTCAAATTTTTTCAATCTACCCCCCACCCTTTAAAAAAAAACTAAAATGTATTTTGTTTAACTCCAGACTCAATTATCTTTCGTTTGATATCACACACGCCATATTTTCACTTAAAATCTAATTTTTGACATCTACCCCCACCCTTTTTTTTTAAATAAACTAAAATTCATTTTTTTTAACTCCAGACTTAATTACCTTTCGTTTGATATCACACACGCCATATTTTCACATAAACTCTAATTTTTGGAATCAACCCCCACCCTTTTATTTGGCTTGCGTTCAGTGGATTTTGTTCATTTTTAAATGGGACCATCACGGCCCAAGACCCAACTTAGGTACCAAATTTCATTAAAATCGGACAAGCGGTTTTTGAGTTATGCGGGTTGGTCGTTACAGACAGACATACAGACAGACATACAGACAGACAGACAGACAGCAAAACAAAAAAGTTTCAAAATCATCTGAAACGCAAAGATATATAAAAATTTTTGAAATCGGAGCAACTTTTTTTTTCTCGAAAAAATTACGATCACCATAGCTCACACTACTTATAGTAGTAGTGTGAGCTAATATTCCTAATTCTTACCTTTTTAATCAGCAAATTGCCCCAATTAATGAAAGTAGCGTTTTCGCCCACTTTAAGTGCCTCAGCATCTACACGTTCGATAAGGATCTTAGGGCCTACCCAGACGGCTTTATTACCGATTTCGGCATTTTTCGGGTGCTTTGGGCATGTTACACATTCTTCTTTGGCTCCTATAAATATAAAAATATTGACACTGAAATAACATAACTAAATATATTTTAGTTCTTATATACAAACATATGTGATAACTATGAATAATATTGAACTACCCATTTTGTAGTCTTTTTAAATATGGCAAAATAAAACTAAATTACATACAATTTTTAAACTTAAGAAATAAAATAGTAAATATATTAAAACTGACAGTTATTAAAAAAGAAAATGTTTTTTTGTTTTAATAAAATTTTTCCTATGCATGCAGAACTATTTGTTCACATCTTCAACAAAAAGAACTGCACATTAAACTAATATATAAATCACTAGGATTAAGAAAATCTATATTAACTTACACACTATATTTTATTTGTTTTAATCTATTATTAACCACCAAATTTACAAAATTTTTGGAAAACAATTTTTTGCAATTAAAAGCGTTAAAAAAACTTTAAAATAAAGCTATTAAATATATACACAAGCTTCTGTTTTTATTCCCCTCCCTGCAAATAAACATTTTCAATGATCTTCAAAATCTTCATCATTTAAAGTTAGGTGTTTTACTTCATTTCATTAATAAAAATAAAAAACAATTAAATATTACTCTTAACCCACACAAAACATTTCACACACATCAAAGAAGAAATAACAATAATTTTATTCCTACAGTAAGTAACTTCGGCAAAAAAAACATTTTTTTTTAAATAATAGAAAATATTAAAAATATAATTAATTTTAAAAAGACAAACTTAAAATTACTTCTGACTTAAGATATTTAAAATAAAAAAATAAAAAATAGTTCACTTATTGTTTTTAATAATAATTTGTAATTTAACTCGTTTCCATGTACTGAACTGTACTATCAGTTAATTGGGAATAAACGATTTAATAATAACAAAAATTTCGAACTTACCATTAACTAATACTGGAACAGTACTGCCATACTCCAAGGCGGTGTATCTTGGAGCAATGGGGTCAATCACCTTCTTATTGAACGCCCAGACTTTGTCCCATTCCATGAACACCACTGATCTACTGGACCCTTGAGCAATGATGAATTCT
The DNA here is from genome assembly GCA_963576565.1 of Aspidapion aeneum. Classification (NCBI taxonomy): domain Eukaryota; kingdom Metazoa; phylum Arthropoda; class Insecta; order Coleoptera; family Brentidae; genus Aspidapion; species Aspidapion aeneum. Next base: position 14,654,300 of record OY755038.1, on the reverse strand, counting down.
TTTAAACCTTCTACTGTCATACCTAAAATAATACTTATTTATTTATTTATTTTTAATTAAATATTTTAGATCAAGATTTAATTAAATTTAGATTTATAACTGAAATACGGGTCTATTTTAAGTCTAGCTCTACATGTCGTAAGAACCTATTCTGTAAGGCAGTTTTTGTACTGCGTTGTCGCTATTAATAAGATCTTGTCTCAGCTTTTCTCGCATTCCCTGTCGCACATTTTACACAAATTTTTATCTGAAGCTCGCCATTGGTTGGTTATTAACGTGGAAGTCCACCCAATAGCACACGATCGATTGTTCAAAATTGAGTACCCTACAACTTTGTCATTCCACACATATTTTGAAGAACCGCAAGGAAAAAAGTTTTAAAAAAACCTTTAAAGATTTTTTACATTTATTGTGCACAAATCGGCAAAAACATAACTTAACTAAATTTTACATTTTTTAATATTTCGCTTTAAACTTCGTTGACTGAGGCGATGCCGACGTCTTGACAGCGGAATAAACGGAACTAGCGTTGATCTGACCTAAAAAGGCAATGTGTGTCGTAGGTCACTTAATGGATTCTTTCTTTCAATCGATACTTTCATCGATTAATGATATAGCAGTTTTACTCGGCTGCTGCTGTTTTAGTTTCTCTCGTACTTCGGTAGATGGCGCTTCTTGTGGGGTGTTTGATTTTGTTTTCTCTCTAGAAATGTAAGGTGAGAAACAAAACCGTATACTTAATTTAGCAAGGGTGTCACATTGACCAAGCAGTGTTCTGAGGAGTCCCATAAGGACGACACAGTTAACTGTCCAACACTTATTAGGTGTCCATTAGATCTTGGACCCCCGTGAGGTTAAGCTTTCGAGCTACCCACGGAAAAATACCAGAGAAACAAAAAAACCTTATTTTTTTACCCGATTAGCCACGAAAACTTGTTTGATAAAATTTAAGATGGAGAACATTTCTTGCTGCTCGGCAGCCCCTTAGCTGCGTCCAAAAGATTCTATAGTATTTTTCCATTCCCTGCATCTAAATTTGGTCCAAGACACTTGAAAAATAAGGTTCTTGGTTGGACGCGGTCAAAACGTACCTCGTCTTAAAACTCCCCTAACAGTAGGCATCCTGGGATCATCCCATCCATCGACTATGCCTTGTTCGACAAACCAGGTGAGTTTTCTTTTACTCAACACTGTGTTCGTCATCGACAAACGACTGTACTCCCAAATATACGGTTTTCTTAGTCCCAGTGCGTCGATGAACCAGTAGAACTGAGGGTCGCGGTCGTGGTATTCCATGGTACGAAGGGTGTGCGTCACATCCTCAATTGCGTCTACGATCGGACAGGCAAAATCATAGGTGGGGTAAACTCTAGAAAAATATAAAAAATAAATCAATATTATGCAAACAAAAAGATGAAAAAGGTGCTATGCGTGGATAATAAAAATCAAAAAAAAATTGTACTTTGCACAAAGGGTTAGTTAAAATAAACCATACTTATTTCTTTATATAAATTTTGAAATATACATTAAGAAAAAATAAAAAATTAATTTGGGACAGACAAATACGAGCTTGACAGCTTCTTAATCCCGTTTTCATAAAAGGAAGCTGGGCGGGTATCTAACCAGTTGCGCACGAATACCTCCACCTCTTCATTGGTCTGAAATTGCTCGCCTCCCAGTGAATCTTTGAGTGGGTCAAACATATGAAAATCGCAAGGTGTCAAATCTGGACTGTGTGGAGGGTATTCCAGCACAGTCCAGTGAATTTCTTTGATTTTGGCCTGTGTTAAAGCTGCCGTATCAGGTCTAGTGTTGTCATGCAGGAGCAACACGTCTTGGATGGGGTGTGCTTTTCTCTTTTGGCGATAATCAAGCTGTACCTGGTCGAGTAAGTTGCAGTAGTAAGCCGCGTTTATTATTATTCGCTCGTGCAAAAAATCGACCAACAAAACTCCTCTCCAGTCCCAGAAAACGGTCGCTAAATCTTTGCCTGCAGAAATGATGGTACGCGGACGACGTGGGTGACTCACGTTGTCGACGCGCTCACGGCCGTCGTTAATTTCTTTGCACCAAGTTTTTACAGGTACCCACGAAAGCTTCTTATTTCCGAACTGTGCTCGCCATCTGCATCGAATTTCAGCAGGTTTCACATTTTCGCGTGTAAGACATTTAATGATTATTCTTTGCGCAACACTGCTGTGTACAGCGTGTCCCATTTTCGATGGGATTAAATGGGAAACTCGGTTATTATTAAAGATATCGATTTTCTGATTGCACTTTACCGTGCTCTTTTTTGGAGCCCTTGAAAATGGTGTAATCAGATTTTTGCTATACCCCGTGCTTTCGCTAATACAGGGAGTTTTTGAAAAAATTGCATTTTAATTAATTCCTTGTATCTCGCTTATTTTGCAAGATATTTTTATTCTGTAAAAACCTTTCTATGGCAACTTTTTTAGAACAAAATAATGACGTTTTCAATTTTTAAAAATATTGTTTAGTTTTTGGGATATGGTATTTATCATAAAAAAATTAAATACGGACCTGGATTTTTTTTTATTACTACTTTGATTAGTTCCATGCTATTATTACCTTAAAATGATAAAACATTAATATTTTTTGATTTAAGGTTAAAAAAAACTATTTAATATTTGAAAAAAAAATTATAGTCCGAACCTGGAAATTTCCAACGTAATTATAAATTAAAAATTGCAAGACACACTAGTTGAACGATTTTTAGTTTATCTGTTTTGAAATGAAAATTAAAAGATTTATAAATAAAGTAAAAAACGTTAAAGAGTTACAAAAATAATATCATACTAATTATTTGATAACCGAACAGCAGGTCGTGAAATTTACAAAACAAAAGCGTGGAATTGACATTGTCATTTTACTTGTCATTTTTGTGAATGGCTTACAGTTATTTTAAACTGGCTAGAAATCGACCATATCCAGATTTTGAAAAATGTGATATGTTTGACTGCTTCATTCAAGCAACAAAATCCCAATATTTAAATGGCCGAAATATTTTTATGCAAAATGCGTTAAGAAAAATTACTCAAAAATGCCAACAATGTCTTACACATAATGGTAATCAGAAAAATTAGTTATTTTTTATAATTTGTTTTTTTTTTTGTATTTCTCGTAGACTTTGTTTCAAATAAATCTGTAAATTAACGTAAAACCATTTTAATATTCTAAGTATCAAAACAGTTAAACTAAAAATGGTTTAACTAGAAATTTTTAGTTTATATTTATGTTGGAAATATCCAGGTTCGGACTAATTTTTTTTTAAATATTAAATTTTTTTTTTTACCTTAAAACAAAAAATTTTTAAATTTTTATTATTTTATGATAATACTAGCATGAAACCAATCAAAATAGTAATTAAAAAAATCCAGGTGCGTATTTAATTTTTTTAGGATAAATACCATATCTCAAAAACTAAACAATATTTAAAAAAAATTGACAACGTCATTATTTTCTTCTAAAAAAGTTGCCATAAAAATGTTTTTACAGAATAAAAGTATCTCACAAAATAAGCGAGATACAAGGGATTATTAAAAATACAATTTTTTCAAAAACTCCCTGTATTAGCGAAACTACGGGGTATAGCAAAAATCTGATTACGCCATTTTTAAGGGCTCAAAAAAAGAGCACGGTAAGGTGCAATCAGAAAATCAATATCTTTAATAATAACCGAGTTTCCCATTTAATCCCATCGAAAATGGGACACGCTGTACTTTCTTGTCGCTCATTGCGATTGCTCCTGGCCAAATGAGCATCGCGGCACTACCAGCCGCCTACATGCTGCTGAAGATCCCTACTCCAAATTTATAATGGCCACGTTCATCTGGAATGACTTTTCCGTTAGTAAGTTTAAAAGGCTTGTTTATATTTGATCCACCCTCGTATATTGTTAATAAGGTTATTTTAAATTTTATAATTTTTTTTTTAATTACTCCTGTATTAATGTGCCGTACTTTATAGTAACTTATTAATGAGTTGTAACCTTTTTAGTGTGATGAAGACAAAAACCATTGCCGAAAAGTTACTGAACCAGTTACCAGAACAACAGTGTCCTTATTCCCACTAAATCTACGTGAACTTGAAAACTAAAAACTCCGCTACTGATAATCCCAAGTTCACAGTTTGTATGTTATTCGATAGATAATTTTTTTTTTAATTCATTACTCTTGATGTTTTTTTGTACAATCCAAAAGCATCGTGAACAAAACAAAGGACTCATGAATAAAACAAAGGACTCGTAAATAAAATATTAGACTCATGAATAAAATTGGGGACTCATGAATCAAACAAACGACTCATAAATAAAATAAAGGACTCATGAATAAAACAAACGACTCATGTAAAGAACTTACTTGTATTTATCGCCAGTTCTAGGATGAATTTCATTCTTGCATCTATATATCGTTGGATCTCTCATGCAGCCATTGGCAGACTGCATGTCGATTTTGGCTCGCACGCAGAATTTCTGCCCTACAGCTGAACCTTTCTTCATTTCGTCCCAGATTTGAAGATTCTTTTGGACAGCTAGAAATAATAAACAAATATCAGTGAGAGAAACAGCTAGTTTAATTCCATTTTTAAAAGAAAATCCATTCTGAATTATTCACTCTTTGTCGCAGGTGGACGGGTTTTGGTAATTATGTTATTTTTTATTTTTTATTTGTCAAACACACTGTGTTTATTGTATTACAATCTAGTCAGTAAGACTAATTAGCAATTTTGTTTTAACTTAATTTACTAGAAAAGTCAGATTATGTAATTATGTTATTAATGCATTTTTCGACACCAAAAAAAAATAGGTGCACTTTTTTTATTCCCAATTTTAATTTTTCTTATACAGGGTGTTCAAAGAAGGAGGCACTAAATACTTTGTTTACTGGGATGCGTCAGATGAGCTAAATTTGAGATATGTTGAAGGCCAAACCTTCCTAATATTTTTACCAAAAAAAATTGGGGGGCCATAGGATCCGTTTTCGAGCTATACTTATTTAAATGCGCGCCAATAAAATATGAAAAAATATGACCTTTTGTACTTTTTTTGTAATAGCTTATAAAATAAAAAACTGATATTAGTCCTATGTTATTAACCTCCTTTAAGTCGGAACTATTGAAAACTTCGTTATTCTTAAAGCTAGAAGGTAGATCAAATGGGCAAAGTTATAGTATTTTTTCCGCTGAGAACGGTGGTGAAATCAAAAGAGACGTCCAACAACGCGTACGTGAGTTATAGTAAAAAGTAAAATATTTGAGAATTTTTTTTGACTGGGACACCCGGTATACAGTACATCCAATCGATAGAAAATTTGAACTTAGACAAAAGTTGTCCTTGGACTTTTTCTACTATCGGCAAAAATAAAAGAGATATTAACGATTTTCTAAATAAAGGCAGAGAGTTTTCAATAGATTTAAAAACCAAAGTGCGTATTCCCTATGCTTAGGAAAGTTGTTAATAACTTTGTTACTTTTGACTTTAGAAGAAAAACTCATAGAGCAGCTTTTGTTTAAAGTCAAATTTTCTTTCCATTGGCGTTACTGCTACTACTACGCGTCAATTTTCTTTCTGCTGTCGTACTCAGCGGAAAAAATACCACAAATTTGTCCATTTAAACCACCCTTTGGCTAATATTAACGAAGTTAGTAATAGTGCCGATTTAACTTTGAACAACCTATATATATAATAATTTTTCCACTTCAACATTTTAACCTTAATATTAATAATAATATTTTATTTCATCCTCAAAGGTTTGTGGGTATTTCGGTAGGATAAAGGCGATTCTTTCACTTGAGTGTCTTAAAAATTAAAACCACTTTAAAATTAACGCCCATTAAGTCCTAACACATAAGAATCAATGTAAAAACGACACCTTAGAAAATATTTTTCGTTGGCCTATGTCACGTACTTATTATACCAAGGCCAACACAAAAATACAGGCCACGACCCTGAAAAAATCAGCTGTTCTCCGTTGGCTGAATTTTACATTGGGTCTTATGGGAGGTCAGATGTTTTTTTATGATATTTTCAAAATGGCACTACAGATTTCCGCGAAATTTCAGTGAAATATCTTCAGACACCATCCCGATATTCCACCAAAGTTTTGTAAGGAAGCAACATGACTAAAAGGTTAAAATCTTCAAGATTTAGCATTTCGTATTTTGAATTCAAATTACCCGCCATGTACCACATGCCAACTGTTATATTTGACATGTATTTGACATTGTCATCTGTGTTTGTCACATTCGCTCAACCACGTACGTCTTAAATATATCTGTACTGGGCCTCTAAAAATAACTGCTACAAGCGTGTCGGCATGTTTGATTTCAAATGAACTCAAAAGTATGGCTTGGATAAATTCAGGCTACTGATAATGGGTCCGCGCTCTCAGCATCATCTCTTTTCTAAGCTTAAAAACACCCATTATCAGTTACCGTAGAATAAATACCTTTTAATTTGTTTAAAAAAATGCCAAGTAAGCAGCTACATAAACTCAAGATAATGACTTTGTCTTCCAAAAGTTCCAAAATCCAAAAAACTTTCTTAAATTTTAATAAAAAATAAAAATTAATGATAATTTTGACAACGTCAAATCACCGCATTGACAAATAGTCAACGTCATTTGAAAGCAGTCCCTTTCAAATTTTATTGAAAGGGTTTGCTTTGATAATCCAAGCCATACGTTTGGGTTCAATTGAATCAAATATGGCCGAACGCTTGTCGCCGTCAGTTTCCATTAATGGTTTTAATACGCTTTAAATATATCAAAACGTACGTGACCCCAACGTATGGCTTTGATAAATTAAGGCTACTGATAATGGGTGCCGCGCCCTCTCTTTTATGAGCTCGGAAACATCCATTATCCGTTACATTAGGATAAATATCTTTTAATTTGTTTCAAAAAATGCCAAGTAACTGGTTACGTCAACTTAAGATAGTTTTGACAAGTTAAATCTCCGCATTGACAAATTCTCAACGTCATTCGATTTGAAAGCAGTCTCTTTCAAATTTTATTAAAAGCGTCTATACTTTTTTAATCCTCGCTATACATTAGGGTTCATTTAAATCCAATTTGCCCAAACGCTTAAAGCAGTCGTTTTCTATTAATGGTTTTAAATACGCTTTAGTAGTATATCTGATAAGAACGTGGCCTATGTGAATCTCAGTTATTAGGATCCCCAGACTGTGAAACTCACTGTTATTCCTATTGGCCGAATCGATTTTTTGTTCTCTCTGTTGTTTCATCAGTTCTGCTTCGGTATCGTCAACGTAGGCTTTGCCTTCTTTGATCATTTTCTCGCAATATTCCAGCATCAAATCAAAATACTGCGAAGTGTGGGTGAACAAGTCTGGCTTAATCTGGAATTTAAAAAAAAAATTATTAAGCAACTCGTTTCAATTACCTTTACAGTTCTGGTATTAATAATTAATAATAAATTAGTTTTTTAAATATTTTCGATGTAAAAAATAGGTCAAAAACTTTTATAAACGGTTTTATTTTAAATCAACATCTGTACCAAAAACTAGAAAATATTAAGGACACGAACCCGATATTTAATCAGAAGTAAACATCTGAATGAAACGTGACAGATCAGGGATAAAAGTGCCTTCTTATCCCTCGATGAATTCAAGCTCTCGCTCTGATCGGGCTAAAAACTTTTCGCCTCAGGTTAGAAAGTGCCACTTTTATCTTTTGGAACATAAATCGTTGCTAGAAAAGCTATTCTTATATAATTAACGTGTCGTTAAACAGGTGTTTATGATCCCAACGCTTTTATTTTAGTCTATACTTGAGGATGTATATAAGTGGCACCGCGTCATAGCTATGGTAAACCAAATTTTGCGGCAAAATCTAAGTAAAACTTTAAAAAATTTGTGTTTTACTTTGTACATGCAGTGTGCCGCTTTATATTTGTATGATAAAACACTGAGACCTATTAAAAGAGAGATAAAATAGTTACAGGGTGATTTTTTATAATTGCAAGATCGCTATAACTTGGTTATTATTGGGAGTAGAAAGTTCAAGCAAAAACTATTCGGTTTGGTAAATTATGGCTACTTTAGGCTCACCATTAGTATTTTTTTATGGGTTATAATATACAGGGGGCGACAATCAGATCAATTTTTTTAAAGGGAACATCCTATATATTTTTGTGTTTTTAAGTTCCGCAAAAAATTAGCTTTATATGTAACACTATGGCTCTATCTTTGTTAGTTTTCGAGATATTGACGATTGAAATTCCGAAAATTAGCAAATTATAAATACGGTGCGGAGTATTTCCTGTGACAAGTCACAAACAATATTAAGATGTGTGGATACCTAATGACATTGTCAGTGCCAAATTTTAAATATTTATCAACAATGTTGCTTTATTCCAATGCAGAAAAGCAAGAGATACTTTTATTATATGCGAAAAATAATAAAAATGCCACTGCTACTGCGAGAGAATATCGAGAACTGTATCCAGCCCGACAATGTCCTATTGTATTCACAATTCTTAGGATATATAGAAAATTTCGTGAAACATCGTCTGTGGAACGAAAAAAACGAGTTCTTCGTCCAAACGAAGAGGCTAATTTAAATATTTTACTACATTTTTAAGAAAGCCCACAAATTTCTATAAGAAAAGTATCTTCCGCATTAGTGCAAGAAGGACAGGAACGCTTGATGTCTTTTACCAAAGTAAGAAGTGTCCTAAGAACAAATTCTTATTGGGCATATAAACAACAAGAACTTCAAGGCCTAACACCCGATCAGAAAAGAAAAAGGGTAGTTTTGTCACTTTATGCATGAAAGACTAAACGCAGAACCCCGTTTTTTTAAATCACATTATGTGGTCGGATGAGTCGACGTTTACAACTTGTGGTCTACCAAATAGACAGAATAGCAGACTATAGTCCACGACTAACCCTAATTTTGTAAAAGAAATTAAAAAACAGGGAAGACAATCCGTTAATGTCTGGTGTGGCATACTGAACGACCGTGTTGTTGGGCCATTTTTTTTAGCACTCTTTAACGGGACAAATTTATTTAAATTTTTTACAAAATTACTTTATTAAATTATTTTTTGGATGACTTGCCACTAAATCAAAGAAGAAGATTGATTTTTCAGCAGGATGGGGCTCCTCCTAATAATGTTCATGAGATTCGAGAATTCTTAAATAATAATTTTAATGAATGGATTGGGAAAAACGGCACAATACGCTGGCCACCCAACAGTTTTGATTTAACTCCTTTAGACATTTTTTTATGGGGTCACCTTAAAGATAAAGTTTACAGATTAGAAGCGAGGAATACTCGAGAGCTCAGAGAATTATTATCACTGTCTGTCAATGAGCTTAATGAAAATTTTTCTAATTTAATAACCAGAACAATAAATAATTTAAGAGACCGGTTTCAAAAATGTATTGAAGTCAATGGTGATAGGTTTGAACATTTGTTACGTTAATTTTTATTTATTTATGGATTTAAAACAATTAAAACATTTAAAAAATTGTCGTCTTTTGATTTTAAATTTCTATAAAAATTGACAAAGATGATTATTTATATTTATCAAACTGTCAGTCAATATTGAACTTATGGAACTTAAAAATACAAAAATATATAGGGTGTTCCCTTTAAAAAAATTGATCTGATTGTCGCCCTCTGTATATTATAACCGATAAAAAAATACTAATGGTGGGTCTAAAGTGGCCATAATTTACCAAACCGAACAGTTTTTGTTTGAACTTTCTACTCCCAATAATAACCGAGTTATAGCGATCTTGCAATTATAAAAAATCACCCTGTACTTACCTAATATATAAAGATCCGAAACATAAAAGAGAATCTAAAATTATATTAAAATGTACGCAAATATTGATTTAGATGCAAAAACAGTAATTTGTTTTTAAAAAAGCTTCGTCAAAATTTGTTTGACATAAAACAGTGAAAACAACAACGAATAGAAAACGTCAAAGCCCGGCTAAATCAATACGTTCGTACTTAACAACCAGAAAGAGTATATATGTTCCTTTCTAAATAAAAAGCAAGTAAAATAGTAAGCTGATGATTAATTAGTGCAGTGCCTCGTTTTGGGAATCAATATCAATTAAAAAATTAAAGGAACTGCGTGCCACTGTATGTACCCCTCTACTCCCTTCCCGCCCATCACGGTTTTGATGACGCGGTGCCACTTTAATACAATATCAACTATAGGTTTAAAAATCAGGCTTCTGTCCTAATTATTTTCAAGTTTTTGGTACAGTTGATAGTAAATCCACAAACTCCTCATCCTTTCCTCTCTTATTGCATTTTTCTTGCACGGTGCGCACAGTAAACTTAAATTATATTAATCTTAAGCTGTACCCAGTTCGAAACAAATCGTTTCATAAATAAGATAGCCTGAGCCCGCCACTTTGGATCCGCCATGTTGATATTTAATATATTATAATAATAATCAGTGACCTTAAAAACCCTAAAGTTTCGAATTTTATACAAGTCCGTTTATAAATGGGAAAAGTTGACCATTTTATATATTCTATGTCGATATTTTACGAGTCGTTAAATACCGAGATGAATTCCAAGACGTGCGCAAGCGTTGATCTGTCACTTCTGCCAACCAATCAACTGTTCAGTATGGTTTTATACAGCAAAACTTTAATAATTCCCAGTTCTTTGATGAAAATTCGTCGTTTTTGTGCTGTGAAATTGCCGGTGACATGCAAGTTGCGTGACAAATTATTTAGTGCCCAATTTAATTTAAATAAACACTGTCATCGGGGTTCTACTGTATGTCTATGCTACGATAAACATTTTTTAAGATTTAGCGCATTTAAATTTGTCAATACTCCCATGGCAAAACAAAATAAACGTGAAATGCATATAGAAGAAATACTGCATATACCTCAAAAAATATTAATCGCAGCACATAGATATTGTATATTTTTGAAATCAAAAAGAAAAGACGAATCTTAAAATGCAAAAATATACAGGGTGTTCCCTCTCAAAAAATCGACTTCATTGTCACACCCTGTACAGGGGTTCCCTCTCAAAAAATCGACTTCATTGTCACACCCTGTACAGGGTGTCCCAAATTCGTTGTTTTTTTGTGGTGTCAGGTATTTCTAGGGGAGATAGAAAAAAACTGAGCCCCCTTTGCGACGCTCAAATTTTAAGAGAAGCCTAAAGGTGAAAACCACATTTAGATATAGCAAGCCGTTTTTAAGCTACGGAGTGTTTTTGTCTGCATTTTGCTTTTGTGTAAATAGCTTTCTTATAGATCTTTTCTTGAAGAATTGACAGATGTAAACGGTTTTTATTTATCTCTTTTGGTTTTTAAAATATTGCCTAAAGTTGTTATTTTTCTTACAGAATATCTCTTTTTTTCGATTTTTAAAATCAGCTTAAAATTTCCTTTAAAATGATGTATCACACTCAATATTTCAACTTTTTATTTTTTTTATTGTTTTCTTTATTTTTATTTTTTAATCAACTCTTTATTATTTTTTTAGTTTTATAATTTTATAATATTAAAATATTTTAAACCCATTACGCAAACTAAAATATGTGGTAAAAATAAAAAAAAATAATTTTATGTGAAAAACTAAAAGTGACAAATGAAATTTAATTTAACAGTTCAATTCCTCTTAAAAAAGTGTCTTAAGAATGTTTTCACAGAAATAAAAAATATTAATAAATAAACAAGTTATAGACCCCTTCCCAAAATGCAGACTTTTTAAAAACACCCCGTAGTTTAAAAACGGCTTGCTATATCAAAATGCGATTTTCACCCTAAAGCTTCTTTTGAAATTTGAGTGTCGCAAAGGGGGATCAGGTTTTTTTAGCCCCTCTAGAAATACCCGAAACCCCCCAAAAACATCGAATTTGAGACACCCTGTATATGGTGACGGATAGAAAAAAATTATGTTGGCTTTTAAAGTTGTCATAATCAACCAAAAAAATCTACAATTTAATATAGCCCTTTATTTTTAATGATAAAGTTGCTGAGTGTTCCGGTTATAAAAAACCACCCGGTACCTACATAAAATCATACCTAAAAAATTAGAATTGACCATTATTTTATACCTTGAATTTTTTATTATACGTTAAGCTCTTCGATCTCGCGCCAATCCCGGTATTCGCGCCAATAATTTAAATTAGACATTTTGACGTTAATTTTGGCGCATGCCCCTTTGATGGAATTCATCTCGGTATTTAACGACTCGTGATATTTTAAGGTTTGAGTTAAAAATTGTATAAAGCGGACTAACATATACAAGGTCGAGCTAAATAAAACCATTCAAAAACAGGAAATAACAATGTTAAACGCCAACATTTTATACCTGAAGCATTTTTACATCTTCCAAAATAACTTTTTCGAAATGTGCATTTTCTTTGGCAGGATTAGTGTCGTCGAAACGCATGATAAGCTTGCCTTTAAACGCTTCCTGATAATACTGATTAAGCAAGGCGGCTTTGGCATGACCAATGTGCAAATATCTGTAAAACAAAATTATGTTTTATCATAAAAAGTGTATCTTGATGTCCCACAATCTTGCATAATTTAAGTAACTTTATAATCCATAGCACACTATTTTTTAAGTAATGAGTAACAGGCTAAATTTTCGGTGCTTCATGACATTTCTTGAAAGTGATTTAGCCTGTTACTCATCAATTAAAAAACAGACCAGTGTACTGTGGACTACTCTAAAAAATTTTAAAAACAAAATGCTTTCAGTAATATTAAAATAAAAATTATTAAAACCATATTTGGCTTAAAAATTCCGCTGATTGACGTGCACGTCTGATGGTGGGCAAAAACGCTAATCAGCGTTGCTCTGGCCTGAAAGACACAAGTGCTGTCGTAGATCAGGGATGTTTTCTTTTTCATTGCAATCGATCTTTTATATATCGATATATATATATATATATACAGTGTGTCCACGTAAGTTGGCGGCATATGGGAAACTATTTTATTATTAGCTTTACAAAAAAAAATTATTCTTCATAAAAAGTTCTGCATGGTCCAAAACCTAAAATGCAACCATCAGATGTTAAATTTTTTCAGTCATATTACGAGGTTTGTCAAAAAATGTGATTTTTGCTCTAGAGTAAAGTACCTTTCGTTTTGACAATATCGAAAATTGTTATAAAGAAAAGATGTTTAGAATTAAAAATAGCTTTCAAATATTCAACATTGTTTATTTACATTATTATTATTATTTGCATCCTAGATTAATTATGCCTTAATGTGCAAACTTAAATTTCCAACGTAATCGCCGAGAAAATGTAGAAAAAAATATTTTTTTAATGTAAATAAACAATGTTGAATATTTGAAAGCTATTTTTAATTCTAAAAATCTTTTTTTTATAACAATTTTCGATATTGTCAAAAAGAAAGGTACTTTACTCTAGAGCAAAAATCACATTTTTTGACAAACCTCGTAATATGACTGAAAAAATTTAACATCTGATGGTTGCATTTTAGGTTTTAGACCATGCAGAACTTTTTATAAAGAATAACTTTTTTTCGTAAAGCTAATAATAAAAAAGTTTCCCATATGCCGCCAACTTACGTGGACACACTGAATATATATATATATATATATATATATATATATATAGCAGTTTATACTCACCTGCTCTTGTTCTAGTTTATCTCGTATCTCGGTAGATGGCGCTTCTTGCGAGAGTTTTCTCACTATAAACGTAGGATGACAGACAAAACTGCTTGATTAACTTCGCAAGGATCTCACACTGACCAATCAGTGTTTTGAAGAGTCCCATAAGGACGAAACAATTAACTGTCAACACTTATTAGGTGTCAATTAGATCTTGTGCCCCGTGAGGTTAAGCTTTCGAGCTATCCACGGAAAGATATGAGAGAAACAAAAACTTCTTTTTACCCGATTAGCAACGAACACTTGTTTGATATTTTTTTAATATAAGGTTTGACATACCCAGACGCTTCAGGTGGAAATCTGACAACAACCTTGCCCATTTCGGCACCAGGCAATTCCACGAATTTTCCTTCTCTAGCCCTTCCACCAGCTGTCAACGATTTGTCAACTGACTGTCTAGATGATTTTTCTAAAACAAGAAAACATATTACAAAGAAATTAAAAGATTCTCCAAAACCTGACCACATTTTAATAAAATGTGTAGTGACAAAATTAACAAAAAAGATATAACAATTTTCTTAGTAATTATTATTGTTCCTTTTTGTAAGTAACCTTTTCGTGCACAACCCATTTCCACTCATAATTTGAACAAGGAAGAGTAACAAGGTTTTTACTGAATTTTTATTGTTTTATCTGAAAACGCTGAAAAATACTAGGAAACTTCACAAATTATTCTTAAAGATCAGACGAATTCTAGGCCTGGAATATTTATTTTGCAAAACGTTAGGTTTTCTAAGACGTGTAAAAACTCTAGATAGTAGGACTTACCTGCAGGGAGCAATGCAGTTTTTTGTTCAGGTGTCAAACTTCCTAAGGTGCTTTTGACAGCTTCTTGGGCGCTGATAAAGGTATACCAACGCACAACATTGGTTGGAGCAGCATTTTTTGACTGCAGATCTTGCCATTGTCTATTCCCTGTACAAAAATAAACATTAATAACAGAAAGGTTGAATTTCAACAAAGTTTATTTCCTCCCTTCACTCCAAGAGTACAGTGTTTCAATCTGGGGTTCAAGTTCGCGCGGAAACTCCTGTACAATCTTTTCTTGAAACATTTCAGCCCATATTTGACCTATCCAAAACTCTACTTCGGAATGCGCTGCGAAACTCAAACTTTGCACAGTCATAGATCTTTATAGAGTTAACAATCCCTCCAAGTTTCATGGTATTCCATAAAGTAGTTACGAAATTTCAAAAAACGTCGAAATTGCCACTCACTCACTCACTCATATATAGATCATCAAAATTCTACTGTACTTCCAGACATGCTACAAAGCTGAAACACTGATAGAAATTGTGACCAAACCCTTGAAAAAAATCAAAAAACCCCAAAATTCTAATTCATTCCCCTCCCCCATACATGTAAAGTTATGTAAAAGTGACTTTTCCCACTTCCAGAGGCGCTAAAGAGCTGAGCTTTGACAGACTGATAGGAAATATGATAAAACTATAGAAAAACATTTAAAAACCCCAAAATTTTAATTTGCTTCCGGTCCTTATAAATGAAAAGTTATGTAAAAGTAACATTGCCCACTTCCAGAAATGCTATTGAGCTGAGCTTTGGACGGCCGATAGGAACTATGATAAAACTATAAAAGAAAATTAAAAAACCCCAAATTTTATTTAACTTCACTCCCTATAAATGCAAAGTTATGTAAAAGAAACATTCTCCACATCCAGGAACACCAAAGAGCTGAGCTTTAGAAGGTTGATAGGAACTATGATAAAACCATCGGAAAATATTTAAAAAACCTCAAAATTTTTAATGATGATCAATAAAAGGTAGGCTATCTACACAGTTCGGCCATGAAACAATTTTACGCATCCAAGCCCACCACTGACAACAAAATCGGATGGCCAAAAGACCCGGAGGCACCGCCGCGAAGGGCAAGACCCCCTTTTCGCAGGAAAAGTTCTTGTAACGGTTTTTTGAGATTTCAGAGACTTACTGCTAGTTTATTTTCTTTACGATTGCCGTAATATTATTCCTGCGGACTACTAGATGCAGTGAAGATAAGACTCAGTTTCATGAAAATGCTCTGCCACAGACAACTCCATTGACTTTGCATGCAAACTGCATGTAATGCATTGGGAAACAGTTAAATAAACGCCTACAGTTCAAATATTCACATATTTGGGCCACTCAAAGAACAATTGGGAGGTTATCAATTTAAGGACGACGAAATTGTAGAAACGTTCTTGTTCAATTGGTTAGACATGACCACCAGTATTTACTAAGACCATAAGACTTAGCATTGTAGACCGGGTTTAAGTATCAAGTCTACAGACTTGATACTGACCGGTTTAAGTGTATTTTTTTAAGACTCACAGGTCAAATAACTGCAAAGATTTGGTTCACCCTAACGTGCAATATGATAGTAAGCATTTCTCAGTGAGTTTCATCTCATATAAATTCAAATTAACTTTAGAAATAAAGAAAAACCACATAAAAATTTTGTAACCAAATGTCATTTTTTGGAAACTTAGTCCGTGCAGTCGTAGGATTCCCATTAAAAATAGTCTCAAATTGTAGTACCACCCCTGAGGAGTGGTTTAAAGTTCGAAAAACAATAGAAATAATCCATGATTGACAAAAAAACTTAGATACAAAAATATTCAAAGCTAAATAATACATAATAACTTAAAACTATATCTGTAGATGCATTACCGTATTAAATATGTTTCAATATTTAAATACTGTAAAAAGCACAAGATATATTAGAATCCCTTTTCAATTACTCATTCACTAAAACAATCGACCATCGGTTTAATCGTCGCTAACTTGTCTAAAAAATTAACATGTAAAATATAGCGGACATCTGACACTGACTTACACCGTTTTTATTCGACATTTCCTAGTGACATTTGGAGGTTTAAATATGGCTACCATTGTTAAACCAAAATATTTGATTATTTGTATTTATTTATAACCTTTGTGTGGAAATAATGTCTTTGTTACAACGAAAAAAGATGACCCATATCCCAAGGTATTTATGAACAATTTATATAAATATTAAAAACTATTGCATTCACAGGAAAAATAAGTTAAATCTTCAACCAAAATGTAGACTTTTAAACCTAGGATTGTAGCACTTAGCACTGTAGACCCTTTAGTAAATACTGGTGGACGAGTTTCAATCTTTAATGAAGGAATTAAAAA
This sequence comes from Aspidapion aeneum, assembly GCA_963576565.1. Taxonomy (NCBI): domain Eukaryota; kingdom Metazoa; phylum Arthropoda; class Insecta; order Coleoptera; family Brentidae; genus Aspidapion; species Aspidapion aeneum. Next base: position 14,637,460 of record OY755038.1, on the reverse strand, counting down.
TCTTTCGATCTAGTGGGAAAAAATTGGATTATGGAGAAAAATAAGATATATTCACTTTTATTTCCTGTACCAATAAAATTTTTATTACAAAATTCGGGTTCATACTTCGTTTACCCTTGTCCATTACAAAATGTATCCCTTACTTACCAAACAAAGCAGCAAACACAATAAAATCAGCAATACTCAGTCTTTTGTGGGCCAAATAGGTAACAGGTCCAAGTGATTTGTCCAATTGTTGCAAGGCATTGGAGAAATCGATTTTTGAGGCTAAAGGACCAATGGCAAATAATAACCAATGATCCACCTGTGATAAGAAAGTTAAATTAGGGTTGCGATATGTCAGTTTTTTCTACGGACATTTCGTTATTTCAAGGCTGTCCATTCGTCTGGTCTGTTCGACCGATTTTTCCGTAATTTTTGTAACAAAACAGATTTAAAATTATTTACATGCAAGACTAAGTAGGTTAAGAAAAAAACGAATATGGCAACCAGCGACTTGTTTTTGGGCAGGTTTTCAGCATTGCTGTATTTTTGTAAATTTATTGGGCAAATATGTTCTTGAGCCACTAACGTCATTATATATTTGAAAATTGTAACTGACAAAGAATGTTTAATTTAACACCCAGTGTTATTTTCAGTTTTAGTGGATTCCGATGTAAGCTCATCTTGGCTTACGCTACACCGGTTTGTTGTTGTTTGTCTGAAGTGTTTCAACCACAGTTTTTGTCTTTCTCTGTAAAATGCTATGGACTGCTAGCTATCACCAACTAGCGAAAAGCTCGAAAAGCCTCAGTCTAGACTAGGAAAACCATTCAAAGTCGGAATTCAGTCTTGGTTTTGTTCATTTCACTTCTTTGAGTGAAGAGATAAAGTAAATTTTTGTCAATTTTTAATTTATATAAAATTATTATTTTAATTGTTTCAACTATTTTGTTCTTAACTCAAATATTAGATAATTTCGATTTAGAATTTTACAGTTTTAACTTTGTACCATTTTAAACTAAGGTGTTTTAAAATTGGTGGGTAAAATGGGTAATAAAATAAGAGCAAAAAAATATTGTTAAAAGTTTTTACTAAAATTGCACATTGAAAATACATACATACTTTGGAGGAATTCAATAAGATTTATTGCTTTAAATTGTTATACTGTTCTCTAGTACACCCCTTAATTGAGTATGCTAGTCAAATTTGAAATTCTCACTAGTTTAAGTATATAGATGTGTTAGAAAAAATTCAGTATACCTAGATTTTTAAGGTTAATAAACTACAAACTAAAAATACAGAAATTATTAACTGTAAAATCTTTGGCAAGGAGGAGATTTATGATGGATACCAGGTTACTGTTTAAAATTATAAATAATACTGTTGATTGTTATAACTTATTAGAAATTATCTTCTTTTAAGTTCTTTTCTTACTAGAATAGCAAATTCTTTATATAAAATTGATATAAAGTTAGGTGCGGGTGTGGGTTTCTGAGGTAAGTGGGTATTTTTTTATTTTAAAAAGTAACTTTTGATATGTGAAACTTCACAACATGTTTTTCAGACCTTCTGTGAGCCCCAGAATATCTCACATACTTACTAAGTTTGGTTTTTTAAATATATATTTTCATTATTTGTAATTTTAGCGTGGCAGTTATTACATTCCTAGAACTATAATAAGTAATGTTACAATTTATGTATTTTTGGTCAGTGGCGCAAGTGGGTCCTACCCCTCAGGGGCAAGTGGGGCATAGTCCAAGCTTGCCTAAATAACACTTTTTTTGTTGGGTTTTGTTGTCTAGTTTTGACAATTATTTTTGGTTAAAGAAGCTCTGTTTAAGTTTTCTGATTTAATTTTCAATGTGTAATAATAAACAACTTCTTTTAAACTCCATTGATTTTTCTTTGTAAAATTCATCATTTTTTAAATGGGTCACAACCTCCATATTTTAGGGATTTTTTAGATCTGGAAAAACTATATTGTAGCTTAAACTGCATTATAAAAACTCACTTGCCCCAGAAAAATGCAATGCTGTCTATATGGGGTTTACCAAGAGGAAACCCACCTGTCACCATCGCCAGGGAAAGTGGGTTGGAGAGACCACATTTATTTTTTTTCTGTTTTAGAATTGAATTGATAAGAGCTACAATACCAGGGTATATTAACAACATAACCAAGTATTTCCTGTGCAAGAATGAAGTCTGTATTTTTTTTTGTAAAAGTTACATGACCTTAAAGTCAACCTTTTACATTTTTAGCACCCACTTACCCCACTTAACCTTACATGGGTAGATATCTGGAAAGTGACAGATTTGGAGCAAAAATTGTGGACATAAAACTTGATTTACAAATAAAAAAAATCAATGTAAATATGACCAAAGTACCAAATAACATGTTGCCATCATTGACTTCTATCAATGGTTGCCATGGAAAAATGTTCAAATTTTTAAATATTTTCTGTTTTTTTAGCCATGTTTTAATTTTAGCATATCAGGTTACTGATGCACTTCACAGGTAACAGATAACCACTAATAAACTTTACAAATGTTGGGATAAAATATAGAACTAACCTTTAATATTTGATTTCTTTTAAAAATAAATATATTTTTTTATTTTTTCTTTCAAAATCAATAGCTTTTGCAGTACATGTAACTGACAACTATAACAGGTAACTGATTATACGAACAAACAAAATTATTTAAAAAAAAGTTTTAATTTAAACAAATGCTAAAATTTGTATATAAAAGTCACAAACGCATTTTTTTATGGAAGGGGGTGAGGGTATGGTTCGGTTCAGTTCGGTTCACAGGTGGGAGGACATTTTTTTATTATTGTTGTATTGTCATCAGACCACTATATGTATACCAAATTTCATCCAAATTGGATAATGGGAAGTGTGTCAAAAACGCATTTTTCTATAGAAGGGGGTGGGAGTAGGAGTCGGAGAATATTTTTTTCAATGTTGTATTGTCATTGGACTACTATATGTATACCAAATTTCATCCAAATCGGATAATGGGAAGGGTGTCAAAAACACATTTTCTATGGAAGAGGGTGGGAGTAGGGGTGGGAGGATATATTTTTTTTAATGTTGCATTGTCATCGGACTACTATGTGTATACCAAATTTTATCCAAATCGGATAACGGGAAGTGTGTCAAAAACACATTTTTCTATTAGAAGGAGTGGGTATAGGGGTGGGAGGATATTTTTTTCTTAATGTTGTATTATCATGTTTCATTAAAATCGGATAATGGGAAGTGTGTCAAAAACGCTTCACAAGATTTGATAGTTAGATAGTTAATTAGATAGTTAGACAGAACATGTGAAGCTAAATAAAAGTTTGTAAAAAACGAGTCAGTTACTTGTAGAGCAGGTCAGTAACTTGTATTCTAACGGGTAACTGATCCACAGGTAACTGACGATTTTGTCATGTTTTATCAGATATTATTAATACTACTAAAATTGAGTCTAATAAACAAGAAAACTCAAAAAGTGTATCCTATTGTAATTATGTTTCACTATTTTTTAATTTGTTTTATTGTTGTTCTACCTTTTAACAACTTACCAGGTTACTGATCAAACTGAAGGTTACACACACGAGTATGGATCGGTTAAGGGACACACCCACTGTCTTAGATGTGTGACATCGAATTAAACCGTTCGCGCGTTTTCCAAATCACAGAGCTCTTTGTTACTTAGCAACTGAAGGTCACTAATGATCCAATGATGCCAAATGGATAAAAAATCTGAAGGCACAGGTAACTGATGCAATTTTTGGTGACAAAGTTGAAATTTGAATATTTAAAAACAAGTAACTTTAAAACAATTCTGGTATTGACTATTTATATAACTAAAGGTTTTTTTTTAATGTTTACTAAGAAATTACTCCAATAAATAATTATAAGAACATAATTTAATTAATATAGTAAAATTCTAATGGTGACACTCCAGGTGACTGACAATTTTTTTTTTTTATTTCTTTTTTAATCTTCCAAAAATGAACTTGCTTGTTAGTTATTTAATAGAACTATAAAAATAAAATTAGTTTTATATAATGTTTTTGTGTAGGTCACATCAAAATCCGTCACTTTCCAGATATTCACCCAGATATATTTAATTTTTGTAGATGCAACCCCTAAACAGGGCAAATTTTTTTTTTTTTAATGAATGGTGAACTAAATGAAGGTGAATTTTTCATCAAAAATGCCTCTAAATTCTTTTTTCCTTTATTGTTTAACTAAAAAATATATTAGATGTCAAAGACCAATTGGTATTCAATTAATATTAACTAACTTTGCTATGCAATTCAAAAGTAGCTTAAATAAAAAAATATGTAACAGAGGTGAAAAGCATTAGTTTTGTCACACAGGTTCAAACTTGATTAAATATATTAATATGAATGCAAATATGCCCTTACTACAGCTTAAAGCAGACTACATTAGTTTGTGGATGACACAGGCACAAGGCACTACATCTACATCAAAAAATTTGGTTGGTTGCTGTGGAAGAGCTATCCAACATTTTTGTAAAACCATGCATCTTTGAATTGAGGTGACTAGTTAACACAGAAGAAGACATATTTAATTTTTGGCTATTTTTTGATATTATTTTTTAGAAGTTTAGTAGTTTGTTGTTTTAAAAAGTATTTATTTGACACTTAAAATTTATGATTTATCTCTAAAAGCATTTAAAAAAACAACCCTCTTGAGCAAAGTAAAAGGAAACAGCAAATGGAGGTGAATAAATACTTGGTTTTCTTACACCACTAGGCAAATTTTGAAGAATACAAAAATTTTTTAAAAACTTTTTTGCATTGAGGCATATATTGTAATGCAGTTCTTTGACCTTTCCATTAAAATACTATTTTTATTAATTTGATCCAGTACAATTAATAGGTAACATGCTTTCTGTGAATTTGGTGAGAATATCTCATATGTATTAAATTAGTAATTACCTCAGTTTTCTCTATGGCATTGTTGCCATAAAGCTCAGGACTAGCCAGTGAGGCAACAGCACGGGCAAGATCATTGGATGTCTTGCAATGGAAGGAATCCACCACAGTGTCTTCTCCCCATGATAGGTCCAGTGAAGACTTGGTTGTTGCTTTTATATGATTCACCACAAATAAGCCACCTAAATATAAATGATTGAAGTTTTACACTTAAGTAATTGTTTTTGTACCTTCTGAGACGAATGCGGATAAATTATGCTTTCACAGTACAAAAATACCTACTTATAACTATTTTTAGAAAATAAAATAATATTTTATAGTTATTACACACCTAATGGGGGACTTGACTTGTTGAGGGTAATCTTCATGGTTCGCCCTTAAATCACCTAAGAAAAATATTGCTTGAACTTAAAAATTAAAAAATTCAATTTTTTTTTAAATCCATATGGGCAACATACATAAGAAAAAGTAAGGTTGGAACTTGAGACGTAGCCAATCAGATGACGCTTTCGGAAAAGCATGTTAAACAGAAAGAGGATTCTTATCTTACAGTTTCTGAACAACTGTGTAGAAACGTAAGTAAATATCCAAAGCAGTGCATTACCCAACGATTATAAATACACAGGATCGCTTATTTCCATTTAACTAATGTTAGCGTCGCTCAGCTAGACGAACTGTGTCTGCTTACGTCACCAGCGGACCAGTTGCTTTGTTTGTATTCAGAGTTCGTGTGATTTTAAGGTGTTTTTGACGTTTTTACCTCCGTTTTTTTGCGTTTTTTTATTTATTTGACGGTGTGGATGACTATTTAAGAGGTAAATCTGAGAGCATAGCCGTGCCTCGCCAAGTTCACGCGCCGTACCATCATTTCTTGAAACATTACTTGACCTATCTAAAACTCTACTTCGGAATGAGCTACGAATCTCAAACTTTGCACAGTCGTAGATCTCCATAGAGTTAACAATCCCTTCATGTTTAGTTTCATGGAACTGCCAAACGTACTGAAGTAGTTACGAAATTTCAAAAAACGTCGAAATTTTCACTCACTCACTCACTCCCCAAGTAACACAAATTGCTGAAAAACAGCTACCAAAACACTTTAAGAGCAAAACTGAATGTAAAATAGCTATTACAGCTGTATGCCGTTTCACAGCTAAGCAGCTTCTAAAGTGTTGTCGTTGCTGATTAGGCAATCTTTGTTTAGCTCTCAAGGTGTCCATAAGAGCTCCAAAATATAGCACGTTAACATTAAAGTAATTTTGTCTAGAAATAAACAAGAAACAATGGCAACTATTGCAAAATAACTATTTCCTGTAATGGACAGAGACTTTACTAAAATGGCTGAAGAAAAACTTGTTATGTTCTACACTACTGTGATATAATCGCGCAAAAAAGGCGGTTTTCATCGTCAAAATGTTTGCCAGGTTAACTTTTCTGATGAAACAGGTCAAGATGGCTCGTCAAAACGCAAGCGCCTCGAAAATTCAGAATAATAAACGTTTTTTTTCGGTGTTTGTTTTTAGGTTAGAAATTATTTTATTACAATTATCCTCTAAATACCTGATAAATAAATTCTTAGTCATATTTTATTGAATTTAGCACTTTCTAGAATTTATTTAGGCCCGGGATCCCCTGCAAATTAATATTTTTTAGTCCATAAATTTAAAGAGAAATAAATTGGAAAACCATCATGGCCGCCTCGGCCGTCTCATTGGTTTCAGCAGTTTACCTCTAGACAAACTATTTTTTAATATTTAAGCCTAAATAATGTTGATTTCTAGCTAACTTGCCTTCTAACAATTGGCCCAATAGGTAATACGAAAAAAAAAGAAGAGTCACAGATGTTATCTTTCATCTTGGGCGGTGTCACAACAACAAAATAAACAAATATTTCAATTAAAAATAGTGCGAACCTTAGAAGATAAAGTTATTACATGCCCTACCACAGTACCCCACCAGTGGGAAGCAAAAAACATTGTATTGGCCATCGCCATCAGAAACCCTTAAGCTGGGTTTATACAGAAACATAGCATAAGACATAGCATGACATAAGATATCATTACAGAAGGAAACTGTAAGGCTGTTTATACAAAAAATATAATAACATGACAACATACAAGCTTGGTCCAAGTTCTTTAAATGAGGCCCCACACACTCTCATTAATTGGTAATTGCAAGGGGAGAATTCCCACAGTGCTTGGTACTGGCAATTGACTCTGGTGCACTCTGCTTGGAATCAGGTAAGTCTAAATAAACAGACTACTAAAGCTGCTTGACTTGAAGTAAAAAAAACAGAGTGTCATTCAAACCAATGAGATTAAAAAAATATTTTTTGATCTGATGGATTCAAACATTGTGTCATGACATAATTTGTCATTAAGAAACACTATTTTTTTTTTTTGAACATTCTGATTTGACTGTTTTTTACTAAATACCAAGGGGTGAACAGCTCTCACAATCGGTGTACACATTTCTCATAATCTTTACACAATCCCTCCCAATCAGTCACAATCTCACCACAATCCCTCACAATCTGTACACAATCCCTCACAATCTTAGCAAAAGATTGTGGATTTTCACAATCGGTGTACACATTTTGGGTTAGCTGTTCACCCCTCGCTAAACACACTCTTGACTACTAATTTTCACTTGTCCCAAGTAAGAAAAAATGAAAAAAGCATGGCACATTGATTGCCTTGTTTTTTTTAATTTTTAGGTAAAAAAGTTTTATTTACATTTTTAAATTTTAGAAGCAGTTAAAAGAAATGAAGTACAAAGTCCAGAAAGCAAACCAGAATGGGGCCCATTTGCCCAGCTCTTGGGAATGTCAGCAAGGAAGCCAAAAAGGGGGTCTGCTTGCAATTGACTCCTACTCATTTTACACATTTTTTTTTATAATTATTAAAATGAAATTATATAATGTACAGGGAATTAAACATCTTTGCTTTATTACCATGAATGTACGGTAGTGGCGGTTAGCACCCTTAAAGGATCTAACCTGGCACGTAGGCATGCCTTTCTGGGTATGTTGTGCTGTGTACTTACTGTGTATGACTCGGATATCAGTTTAAATTCTATCTAGTAAATAGAACCCAGTAGACTTCAAAATATATTTTAGGCCAGAAACTTAGTCATGATATACCACATAATGCCATAATTATAGCCTTAGAGCACTGGTGTACCTTTTGACATAATCAACAGGGTACGGAGAGCCACAATGTGCCTGCACTAGCTGTTAGTTCAAAATAGGCACTCCATATACCATACCTTTTGACAATCAACAGGGTACGGAGAGCCACAATGTGCCTGCACTAGCTGTTCTATATTTTTTTACCTACTGGTCAAAGCTTGTCCGTTACCAGACTACCCATGGGTCAAGGTTTCTTTAGTTAGCTCTTACGACAGGCCTGGGGGTTACCTTGGTGCTATTATGCATATTCATAATCTAAAAAAATCTAATAAGAAAGGGGCCCCTCTTGCCTCCCCAACCCCCATGAATGTAAAATAATAAGTTTGGAATTATTGTTATAGAAATAGCAGTGAATGTATTAACATTTAAATCTATGTTTTTATATTAATGTTTGTAATTTGAAATAGCATGATTGGCTAATAAAGATTTATTCAATTCAATTCAATACACCATTGTATCAAATGTGTATGACAATTTAGATTTTTTGAACATACATTGTATAGACTTAAAAAATTATATGGTTTTCTTTTACAAAAATATGTTTTTTTTTTCTAACATGCCAAAATAAAAGTTTTTTGTACCTCTAAGAAGGATTTTTCGAAATACATTCTTTAAAATAAATGGAAATTCTTGAGAAACCATATTTATTACACAATTACCAAAATAGTTTTTTACTCAGTTATGTAATACACCAGAATGTGCCCTTTGTATTTAAAATTCTCTAGAAAAAGGGGGAGAGGTGATTGCCTCCCTCCTCTCTGGGATCACCACTGGTAAGGCAGGCCTTAGTAGGAATAGGTAGAGGAAATTTTTGTTATTAAGGTAACTAGGTAAATAAAAACAAGAAATTTATTTATTTAGTTATTCAACTAATAAACTGGCTTCTTAATGCCCAGGGTGCAGCACCTTAGAGGGCCCAATACAATGGGTTACACAAGTGGGTCCATACCTTTTTGAGAGCCTGGCCTGATTATGTGCTAAGTTAAACCAATTCTACAGTACTTACTAAAAAATTTGTACACTTGCTGTCGGCAGCTCACATAGTGCATAATAATGACAAAGTTAGTGCTTAATTATATATCATCTATTAATGCTAAGCAGGCAGAAAAATGGAGGACCAATGTACCAAAATCAAGCCAGACAGACTGATGAAAAAATTTTGACAGCACTTTTAAGGTTCACTCAGGACTGATAAGTACCAGGCAGGAACCCCTTGTAATGGCTTCATTGTGTGCCCCCTGACAAGGCTTCGCACCAGGGTTTCAAGGAACCAGTCACTGTTTACCCAACTTTAGTTCCCTGTCAAAGATAAAGGGATACTCTAAAAGATGGGCAAATAACTATCTTTTATGGCTGTGAGTGGACATTTGTTTAAACAAACATCAAATTGCTTGTTTAAATAAAAAACACAACACACAACCAGAGATTAGGTTAGAAAAGAAAACAAGAACAGAAGACACGGTCCGTAAAGAAACCGGTTGCGTAACACGGTGTTTAGGCGGCCGGGCCGTGACGTCAGGGCGACGTCACAGTTTTGCTAGAAATCAGCAGTCAAACGCTGTTTATATCGAAATTTCGTCTTTTGCGAGGAAATTTTGTACATTTTGGGTCTTTTCGTCGTGTAAGTGTTTAAATACCTATTACGTTCTTACTATAAATATATTAAAAACTAACTAAAAGAACTGGTGAGTTTTTAAATATAATTAAAAATTTTAACAAACACAAATTTTCCTGTGTCGGTTATTTTCTACCCATACAATGTGGGTCATACAAGGTTACAAGGGGAGCTGGGACATAGACCTTGAGGGTATGGGTTTTCTCTCTATACTGCATCTGATATCTGCAACCAACACATAATTTTTAAGATAACTTTTTGATAGTTATCATCACAATCAGTATAGGCCAGGACAAAGATTATGAAATGAACTTTATATACACATAGAAAATTACTAATAGCTTAAAAAATACTCAATGTTGTTGGCTGTTTTTAAGGCGCCTGATGCTAAAAATAGTTCTTAAATGATGTACCTATTACACAGTGTTCACGCACAAGCGTTTTCCATTATTTTTAAGTTTTATACCTATTTTGTTCCCTCCCGCGTATTTCCTTCTTACCCGCAACTGTCTAAATATATTTGGGCACATTGAACGCAATGCGCAGGATCAAGAGAGATTCCAACATGTCCGCTCTCTAAAAAGGACATATTTTCCGTTCTTCCTTACTTTTCAACGAAGTGACAACATTTTCCGGGTTTTAAACTATAGCTAATGACTATTTAGTGCTACCTTCAATCAACTTGGTAATGATGATGCTGTAAGCAGGGCCCTGCAGAAGAATAACAAGAAAATCGACTCGGTAAGTGCCCTAGCAATAAGCAGTTGTAGATTTCCTTAAACGAACCTATGGCATAACTTTCACCCTTCCTTTCCGATCAATGTTACGCAGGTAATTCCTTCCATACAGTCCACTCTTCCTACCCGCTGCGTGAACACACAGCATACCTACCTCTTCATGAAAAAAATTAAACTTAAAAAAAAATAATTTAAAAATTTCGTAAAAATTGAGGAAAATAATATTGCTGTTAATTTATTTTAAATATTTGATTTATTTTCTCAAAGTTAAAAATAACGAAAATATTCCAAATTAAAAATTACGCTTAGACTACTTGCTACCAACTAAAATTAAAATACTTACGTAATTTTGAATTTAAAATTTCTTCGTTATTATTTTAAACTTTAGGCAAATTTTTTTTTAAATAAAATTGTTTAGAATTAAAAGGCCTATCAGAAAAAAATATAAAATACAGGATATATAAATTTTTTTTAATGTTTTTTGAAAAAAACCAAAAACCGATGCTCTATTTTTTTAAAATTTAAGTATCTTAAACAGCATTAAAAATTCTACTAGTTTGCCAATTTAAACTTTTTTCTATCTTTATAATAAAAAAGTTAGCAATGGTGGACACTTAACTTGGAACACTCTGTATAACGCTCAAGCAGGAGGGAAGGCATATTAGCCTTGCGTTACAGTCGATGTATTTTTTATGATATTTCTTGAAAATGCGTTTTGTAGGGGTGATCAAAAAAAATCCCTTACTGCCTTATTGACTTTTAGTCATTTTAACTTCCTTTTTTTAAAATTTTTTTTGTATAAATTTTACACAAAAAAATCTAGTTTTAGTTATTTCCTACCCACCAAAAAAAACCAATAATATGTGGCTAGTTTGCTTTAGAGTTCGGCGTAAAAAATTTCATTAAATTGAACAAGAGAGTAGGAAAATTATTTATAATCGTGTCCTGAATCTGATATTTATAAAACTATTGGAATTTTTATCATAAAATTTTAAATGATTTAATTTTGTAATAAAGTTTGGTATTTTTTCGGCTTTTAAATAGACCTATCTCTCTTTCTCTCATAATGTAACGTATAGGTCTTTCTTTATTGACCGTGGAACAGGTAAAATGCCGCGTCATTGGCTGGGAGTTACCACACAACCGGTTTCTTTACGAACCTTGGATCAGGCATGACAATAAATCTCCTTTTTTCAAGAGTCATAATCGCACTGCTCTTTTGGCCAAGCATTTTTGGGGGCTGTTCAAAAGTTTTGTAATAAACAGCTTGAAATACAAAATTGCTAAATTGTTGCTTTTTCTAGCTAAATAATAGGAATAAGAGCTTAAAATTTATGTTATTTAGCTAGCTAAATTTTAGCATGCTTATAAGCAATTATTTAACTTTAAAAGAGCAAGTCCTGTATAATATTACATCAAAAGCCATTTCACCCATAAACACCTGCTATCAGAGAGGTTCTATAGCTAAAATAATTTCTAAACCACAACTAGCTGTTTTACAGCAAAAACTAAGCTCTGACAACACTTTCACAGCAAAGTTTTTGCTTTTAAACTATATTGTCCACTTTGTGTTACTTGGGTCATGTATAGATCATCAAAATTCTACTGTACTTCCAGACATGCAACAAAGCTAAAATTTGGCAGACATAAGTCTGCCAAACCCCTAGAAAAAATCAAAAAACCCCAAAATTCTAATTTACTTCCCTCCCCTATACATGTAAAGTTATGTAAAAGTAACATTGCCCACTTCCAGAAATGGCAGACTGATAGGAACTATGATAAAACTATAGAAAAAAATTTAAAAACTCCAAAATTATAATTTACTTTCCTCCCCTATAAATGTCAAGTAATATAAAAGTAACATTGCCCAATTGGAAGGCCGATAGTAACTATGATAGAACTATAGAAAAAAATTAAAACACCCCAAAATTCTAATTTACTTCCCTCCCCTATAAATGTAAAATTGTGTAAAAGTAACATTGTCCACTTCCAGAAACGCTCGAGAGCTGAGATTTGGAAGGCCGATAGGAAGTTTATTTTGTAGACAGTTTCTCCAAGTTTAGTTTCAGTTTTTTTAGTCTCTTTATAGAAGTTTTCAGAAACATGTTAAAGAAGAAGGAGTGAAAACGGGCGCTGGGTGGGATAAAAACAACTCATAACACAAACAATGTAAATCATTTGAAAAAAAACTTATGAAATTCGATTGATTTAAAGCATAAGAAGTTGAAAAACACATCTTATTTGGCTGTTTTCTCCAAAAACTGACTGGTTTTTGATATAATAATATAATAAATCTTGCAATTCTAGATTTGAAATATCAAATAAATACCTTTTTGCTACTGTATAATATAAGTGTATTTTATTATATCGGCAACAAAAACAATAAATTATACATCTAATGATTTCAATTGATTAAACTTTTTAAAAAATCCTACTTCTATTCTAAAACTTTCAACTATTTAAAAAACAAACTCCAACATATCGTCTGGTAAGAAAATTCAGCTCTCAGAGCAAACTCTTGATTTATCAAATCATTTGTTTTGAATAAATGAAATTACTAATTATATTTACTAACACGAATAAAAAATTTGTTTGCAAATAAGCAAGCAAAAAGCGGGAAAAACTCACGATTGCAATGTGTATTATATGAAGCGTGCTGAGCAGAGGTCCACTAGTGACGTAAGCAAGGCACCGCCTACCGCTAAAAGATTCTAGCAAATAGGCAATCCTGTGTGTTTATAATCGTTGTGCATTACCCAACGATTATAAACATGCACTACCTATGTGTATTCTCGAAGACTCGAAGGTAACGAGCAGTCGCGTTTGCTGGCGTCGCGGCGCATTTTAGCACGGTTGTCGTTACAAATTTGTGCATTTTGTTTTATTTACTTAATCTGTGATTTTGTTTTTTCAATATTTTTAATTCGAAATTGAAATGTCACTGCCGAATAATATAAATCATAAATTTGTTCTACATGGTGTCTGCAATTATAAGCCTTTTTATGACAAAAGCACAGCCTACCAAAAGAGGTGTAAACAATGGAATAGTGCATGTAGGGTACGTCCGTACGTAGCACTGGTATCTGCATGGTCTGAGAAGCTTGCGGCTTGCAAACACATCGGACCGTGCTGGTATGCATATTTGGCATTTAAAAATGGTTACATTGATTCCCATATGACTAGCATACGTGTTTATAAGCGGACCTCACACTACTTTTAATTTCATTGGTCCCTTCATGTAATGCGTTTTTTGAATCATGGTGGGCTCGCATTGATCATTTTCCGTCATATGTTTGCTTGAGGAACAAGCAGTAGGTTGAATTCTCTACAAACTATATGTTCGAGCAATAGTCTTTAAACCAAAGAAGATTAGGGTGGGTGTCCATAGTAGTTTCACTGCATCCTGGAACGCTGGACACGGCAGAATTTCAAAATGCAGTGACTCTCGTCTATGGAGCGTATTATTTGCGTGGATTTATATGTATTCTTGGGAGATTCACGACTTAAAAATTTCAGCCAATCAAACTCTTAGAAAAAATAAATGGATCCATGATGGATCTGATATCTTCCTAGCTAGCCCATTAGCACACAAGTGAACTCCACGCCAAATCAGCCTTGAAAACAGTTTTTGTAAATATCTTCGAAATGGATGCTCCTACGTTAAAAAGTTTTGTGCGTGGTCGTGGAATTAAAAATGGTTACATTTATCCAATATGCCTAGCCAGGAGCCAGGGCTATCAAGATTTTGTTAGCCTTGGCCTAGCTTGCTTGCTGGCGTGCAAGTCCGTTCGGGAACACGATTAATAAAAAAAGAAACAATGTAGAAATGTAAATTAAAGAAGTGTCAGCAAAATTTTGGTCAGCAAGAGCAATCAGCTGTTCTTGGTGCAAATGTAGGGCTTTTAACTAGGCAAATTGAAGTGATTCCCCTTTTGCGTTTTCCTTTCATCGGTAAATTTTTTGTTTTTATGTGAAAATCCTGTTTTAAAAAAAAATCAGTTTTTGAAGATTGTTTCAGGAGCAATCGCTAAATGCCCCATTTGCTTTTCAACTTGTGGTTTCATTTAAATTGCGTGTTATTGCGAAATAACCTTTGATTCCTGTGAATCACAAAGTAGGTAAGCTATGAAAATAGAAAAAAAAACTGATCATCTGATTTATTATCTGTAGGAAAAAAATTCTAGTTGGTGTGGTTGGTATAATAATAAAGTGGCTTTTTATTATAGAGGTGAACTGTGCAATTTCTATGTAAGTTGTATTATTTGATGTATAATAATTTCTATTTGTACTGAGGGGAAAACAACTTTGACATTATGCATATAAATTAGCATGGCATTAGCATTACATATACAAATTTCTTGAAATTACCCTAAGATTTACATGCGGCAACACATGCTCAAATTTTAGGTCAGCTGTTACCCTCTTGATTTGTACACAGCTCATAAGCAGGGCTAATTCTATTAGAATGGGAGGTAGGCTGATGAAGGGGGGCAAAATTTCCATAAAAATTCTATATACAAATTAAAAAAATTTAAATTAAACATGCATCTTGCATTAGTAAGTACCGAGGGGTGAACAGGTAACCCAAAATGTATACACCGATTGTGAAAATCCACAATCTTTTGCTAAGATTGTGAAAGATTGTGAGGGATTGTGGCAAGATTGGGAGGGATTGTGAAAGATTGTGAGGGATTGTGAAAGATTGTGAGGGATTGTGAAAGATTGTGAGGGATTGTGGCAAGATTGTGAGGGATTGTGAAAGATTGTGAGGGATTGTGAAGGATTGTGGTAAGATTGTGAGAGAATGTGATAGATGGTGGAGGACTGTACAGCGGCATAGCACGCCTGAAGGGGCAGGGTGGGCACCGTCCCATCAAAAATTCTTGTGACCAAAAAAAAAACAAAAAAAAGGTCATCATGTCCATAGTTTCCTTTGCCGCCCTCTTCATTTACCGTTCCCGGACCTGCTGCTTAATAACCGAGGGGTGACCAGCTGATCCCAAAATCACCATCTTTTGCTAAGATTATGACGGAACCCCAAAATGTGTACGCCAATTGCGAAAATCCACAATCTTTTGCTAAGATTGTGAGGGAATGTGTAAAGATTGTGAGAGATTGTAAGGGATTGTGAAGGATTGTGGTAAGATTGTGAAGGATTGTGGTAAGATTGTGAAGGATTGTGACAGATTGTGGGTCATTGGAAGGGATTGTGTAAAGATTGTGAAATTGTGAACAGATTGTGAGAAATGTGTACACCGATTGTGAGAGCTGTTCACCCCTCGGTAAGTACCTACACTATAATCAGGCTGATTTAATTACTAACTACTGACTCGAAGTTTCTTTTTTAAAAATTATAAAACATTAACATCTAAATTGAAATTGAAAAATTGAAAAAACTTTTATTTGCCTTTTTTATTCATATTAGTGAGAGGGGTAAGAAAAGAATTGTTTAGGATACCAATTTGTCTTTATGAGGCCCTTCTTATGAGTAGGTATATTGACTCTATGGGTCAATCTAAGGTCACTCATCATCAAGCAAGCTTTACAGGTAGTGAAGCTAATGTCAGGCTTCCTATTTTTTGGTTATTATTTTTGACATGTTTTCCTCGGTTTTGCATTGCCGGTTCTGTTTTATTTTGAAGATGTTGTTTTACACAGTATGAAGGTATGTAAACTATAATATATTTATGTAATTAGAATTAAAAAGTTATGCTGCAAACTATCTTGAAACTGTATCATTATTAAATAGATCTTTAGACTGTGTTAGAACCACATTTTTAAAATAACAACGAGCCGCCAATGCGAAAAAGAGGAAAACATGTCAAAAATTATAACCAAAAAATAGAAAATCAGAGTTAGGCTTCGCTACCTGTAAAGCTTGCTTGACAATGAGTGACCTTAGGTCAATCACATTAGCTACATACTGAAAGTAGTAAATAAGACTTTACATTACCCACAACAAATTAACCCATTGTTTTTTATTGATTTACAGTCACTTGTAGCTTGCCACAAATCAGAGACCACAAAAGATTGAAATCACATGACTGCAAACATATGTTATAGTGGTTGTGACTTGAAACACTGTTTTTAATAGGATTTGTTTTTTTGTGTTGAATTTTCATAATGGATAAGGGCTTGTACTAGGTGCATGCAGCTACACTCCCCATAAAAGATAATAAAAAAAAATCACTGGGAATTTTGTACTACATATAAACTAATTTTGTCCCCCAAAAAAAATTTTTGTACCACTCTCCTTCTACCTTTTTTTTTCAATTTGAAAAAGGGGGGTGTAGCTTCCAGTGATTATATGCATAGATCGAAGAGGACTAGACAAAAAATTTCAATGCAGGAATTTTGTACTATTTGTGAACTAATTTTATCCCCCTTTAATTTTTTCCCAGGTCCCTTATTACCCCTTTTTTTTTTTAAACAAAAGGGGGGTGTAGCTTCCACTGGAAGCTACACCCCACCCATAGAACGAAGAGGACTAGACAAAAAATTTCAATGCAGGATTTTGGTACTATTTATGAACTAATTTTGTCCCCCTTTTAATTTTTTTCCCAGGTCTCTTTTTACCCCTTTTAAAAAAAAACAAAAGGAAGCTACACCCCACCCATAGAATGAAGAGGGCTAGACAAAAAATTTAAATGCAGGAATTTTTTACTATTTATGAACTAATTTTGTCCCCCTTTAATTTTTTTCCCAGGTCACTTATTACCCCTTTTTTTTTAAACAAAAGGAGGGTGCAGCTGCCACTGGAAGCTACACCCCACCCATAAAACGAAGAGGGCTAGACAAAAAAATTCAATGCTGGAATTTTGTACTATTTATGAACCAATTTTGTCCCCGTTTAATTTTTTTCTCAGGTCCCTTTTTACCCCTTTTTTTTTTTAAACAAAAGGGGGGTGTACTATTTATAAACTAATTTTGCCCAAAAAAAAAAATTGTACCACTCTACTACCTTTCTTTTCGATTTGAAAATGGGGGATGTAGCTTCCACTGGAAGCTACACCCCCCTTTTGCAAATCAAAAAAAAAGGTAGAAGGAGAGTGGTACAAAAAATTTTTTTGGGGGACAAAATTAGTTCATAATTAGTACAAAATTCCCCTAGATTCCCCAAAATTCCCAGTGATTTTTTTTGATTATCTTTTATGGGGGGTGTAGCTGCATGCACCTGCTTGTACTGTTTGTACATAATACAAATTTAGTGAGATACACATCCTCAAAATCTTGTAATCATGAATTTAAGTACTTACCTATATTTTTCATACAGAAAGAAAGAGAGACATAATGTAGACAGTTTTCTATTCAGTTTTAAAACCACATAAATTTATCTCCTTTACCATGAATATTTGGAATGAAAAATTCTAGATAGATAAAGCTTGATCACCCTGTAGTCATTGTCTCGATCTAATTTTAGTATTAAATTCAATAACAATTAAATATAATATTTTTTATCAAAATGTTAATATTTTTTATTTGTTAAGATAAAGTTCAATATTTGTTTATTCAATTACAACCAATAATAATAATAATAATAATTAGTCATAATGTAATCTATAAAATTTGTTTTACATTAAATTAATTAACATTTTTGTAATATCCTTTATTTGCCAACAATATATCTTACACAGTCAAACATCAAATTTCGGATCTAGTTATACTGAAACATCTACCTGAAATATAAAAGTTTATAGCATACTTAACTAGCCTATTACTAATAAAATAAATTAAAACTACCCAAGATTTTTTGTTTTTATATAAAAATATATTTTAGAGAGGCACAATATAGAAATTTTTGTTTATTAAAAGGACTATTTTCATTGGGAATAAAAGTAAAGTAATATCTCATATATATAACTAGATAGGCCTTTACATATATGCAAAGTAAGGCAAAAATTGGATATTTTTTGTAGACAGAGCATGCTGCGCTGGAGGTTCGGTTCGGTTCGGTTCGGCTACCTTTCCTTTTTTATTTCTAGTGTCTGATGATATTCTGTGGTTATAGTTTAATTCGCGGATGTTTGATTTTTAATCTATAACTGGATTTTTACTGGGATTAGGTAGTAATAAAGTTTTTAAAATAATTAAAGTTACTTACTGCAAAAAGGAAACAGTTTTTCACACCTATAAAACTCGTTTTTACATACAACACATCATGTTCTCACTTTTTATTTTTGTAATACAAAGATAAAACCCTGAGGTAAGGAAATCTTAAAAAAGTAAATAAATATTTTAAAAAAGTAACTATAAAAAAAATTCTGTTGAATCTAATGATTTTTAGAGTGATTTCCACTAACAAAAAAAACATTAGGTATAAAGAATTTTTAAAGTTTATATCTTATTTTGCTTTAAAAAAATATTAATCTTTTTTTTATCTACTAGAATACTTAATACTTAAAAAAACAGATTTAAAAAATTTAAACAGTCCTGGTTAGAGTCAAAATGTATTTCCACTTGCCATTCTATATTTTTAAAGTTTTTTTATATGAGTATAACTTATGTGCTCAAAATAGGTACAGGGTGTCCCAAATTGGGCACTTTTAGGGGGTTTAAGGTACTTCTAGGGGAGACAGAGAAAAACGGACCACGCATTGCGAGGCTCAAATTTCAAGAGAAGACTTATGGTGAAAACCGCATTTTGAAATATCGTCTCGTCTTTGAGCTACGGGGGCTTTTTGAAAAGTCTGCATTTTGGAAGGGGGTCTATAACTTCGTTATTAGTGGAAATTTTGATTTAGAGTAAATTGCAATTTTATAGACTTTGTCACGAGGAATTCGCCCGCTAAATTAAATTTTAACTGTCACTTTTAGTTTTTGAGATATGACATAAAGTTGCATTTTTTCTTATGGAATGGCCTTTATTTTAATTAATTTTCAAATTCGCCATTGAATTCTTTTCAAAATGATGTATCATATGTCATAGTTTGATTGAGCGGTTTAGGAGATATTCGACTTTTTCACTTATTTCTAGTGCGCTATGATTTCCTGCTGAGGCATGTCAAGGCACTCCAGTATTTTTATTATTTTACACAGTCAAAAATATAGTAAGCTTGGTTTAGAAAAATTATAATTCAGCTGACGGCCCTCAAAGCTAATAATTATTTCGTATTTTTCGGTATGCTTGTGGCAGCTTCTAATTGTCTCAATGATCGCGAATTATTTTGTTCTAACTCAACAATAATGCCTATCTCCTCTAACTCACGGTCCCTCCAAACGTCATATATTTTGGCCCGCCGGCGCCGTTTGGAAAAAGAGCCATACTGAACAAGGTTCCTTTTCAACTTTGGAAATATATCTGTATACGGTTGTCTTCGTTCGGGATACCTTTAAAGATATAAGTTTTCAGCGCCCTGTCGATTATCATTACTTTCTCAGTAACATTTTAACATGTCATACTTTTCATCGTTTTGATACATATTTCAAAATAAAATTAAAAACGCTTTTGTGCAAAATAATTTCATATCAAAGCGTAATGTCAAATTGTTTAAACAATTGAAAACAACAACGCCAAGACGCAAGGCCAACTTGATTTACATAGTATCAGACAACAAAACTATAGGAGCATTGAAGTAGTATTTGACCGCAAGCTTTCATGTCAATGGCGCATGACGTCATTCAACGCATACTAGACAAAAATAAAAAACTTTAATTATCTCCGAAACCGCTCAATAAAACTATGACATATGATACATCATTTTGAAAAGAATTCAATGACAAATTCGAAAATTAATTAAAATATAGGCCATTCCATAAGAAAAAATGCAACTTTATGTTATATCTCAAAAACTAAAAGTGACAGGTAAAATTTAATTTAGCGGGCGAATTCCTTGTAACAAAGTCTGTAAAATTGCAATTTACTCTAAATCAAAATTTTCACTAATAACGAAGTTATAGACCCCCTTCCAAAATGCAGACTTTTCAAAAAGCCCCTGTAGCTCAAAGACGAGACGATATTTCAAAATGCGGTTTTCACTATAAGTCTTCTCTTGAAATTTGAGCCTCGCAATGCGTGGTCAGTTTTTCTCTGTCTCCCCTGGAAGTACCTTAAATCCCCTAAAAGTGCCCAATTTGGGAAACCCTGTACACTAGCTCATTTTTTTAATGTCCCCTTATTTTTCAACATTAAAGAATTTAAGGAAATATTGTGTGATTTGGCAATGCCACATAGTTTTGAATAAGTATTATGATTATATAAACAATTTTTACCTTCCTAGCCTGTGCAGCAATGGCTAGAGAAGGTATTATTTTTGATGAAATTATTTTTTTCAGATAACACCAAAAATGTGTTATTTGGGTGTATTTTGACCTATCTTAGCAATATCGTCGTAATGTCTGTTGGTATGTTAGTATGTGTATTTTAGTCCGTAACATGATTGCTTCTAAACTTACAAAAAACTATTTTCAAGGCTGATATATCATGGCTTCACTTAAAGTCTGCTAATAGGCTAGTAGTACAATGAATAGAGGAGTTTTACCTTACAAAAGGTCCGGTAGTTCTGAATTTTGGATATGTTATTAAGGTCGAAAGGGTAGTTAAAAATCTGAGTTTTCGTCACCCCACCCCTGTGCTTCCTCCGCCATCTTGAAAAAACCATCAAAAATTGGCACTTTTTGTAGTTTTTTGCCTGTAACTTCGTTCCAGTACACTAAATCGCAAAAAGAGTTATATGAAATTTTTTAGAGGATATAATTATCTACAATTGGGTGGTACAATGGTTGTTCTGCGAGCAGTAGTAACGGAGTAATTTTCAGATTTTTTCTACTTTAAACGGCATAAGCTCCGAAATACTTTGTTCTAAGGTAAAAGTTCTAAGAACATATCTTGTATAGAATTTTATCAGCTACAAAATCCATTCTTTAAATGTATTTTTAAATATTGTAATGGAGTGGGAGTAAATTTTAACTTAAAGTAAGTTAGAAAATAATATTTTTTTTAAATTTAGTGCTTTAAACAGCACGTTTTTTATTTATTTTTATATTTTAGTGGAAATTTTTTTCGATTTTCTTAAAAACCAAGCCCTTTATCAAAAAATGTGTTTTATAATTTATTGTAGATAATAAAATTTACTTTTAAATGGTAACAAAGTCGGATTGGTTTCATGGTAATAACTTCACAGGCGCCCGTAAATTAAACCAATTTTAAAAAATTTGTGATTTAAAAAAATTGTTTTAAATTAAGCACACCACTGAATTTATAACCATGAAACCAATCCGACTTTCTTGTACAGCATTTTAAAGGAAATTTTATTTGCTAGAATAATGTATAACACATTTTGTTCTATAAACCTTGGTTTAAAAAAAATCGAATAAATCATGGAAAAAACTTGGATATTTTTTGACTTTTTTATATTACTTCAATTAACGGACGCCGCTGAAGAGTTTATAAATAGTTGACCCCCATCGAGTTGTACCTTTTTCAAAAGGAAATTTCATTATCTACAATAAAGTGTATTACACATTTTTCTCTTAGAAGCCTATTTTTTTAGAAAATTTGAGAAAACCTAAATATGTTAGATTTTGGGGGGGTTTTTGAAGAGGTGGTTAGTTTAAGGAGGTGTTTGACCCCTAAGCTCTCTTACCTTTTTGTACGTTACTAAATTTACACAAAAAAATAAAAATAAATGAAAAACGTAAAGCACTAAATTTTAAAAAAGTATTATTTTTTAACTTACTTTAAGTTAAAAGTTACTCCCACTCCATTACAATATTTAAAAATACATTTAAAGAATGGATTTTGTAGCTGATAAAATTCTCTACAATTCTCTTAGAACTTTTACCCTAAAACAAAGTATTTCGGAGCTTATGCCGTCCAAAGTAGAAAAAATCTGAAAATTTGCCCAAGCACGTGATTTTAGTCATTTTTGGAAATTACCTAGCTCCGTTACTACTGCTCGCAGAACAACCATGGTACCACCCAATTGTAGATAATTATATCCTCTAAAAAATTTCATATAACTCTTTTTGCGATTTCGTGTACTGGAACAAAATTAAAGGCAAAAAACTAAAAAAAGTGCCAATTTTTGATGGTTTTTTTAAAATGGCGGGGGGAGCACAGGGGTGGGGGTGACGAAAACTCAGATTTTTAACTACCCTCCTGAGCTTAACAACATATCCAAAATTCAGAACCACCGGACTTTTTGTAGGGTAACCCCCCTATTTTGGCCTCTATTCATTGAACTATAGCTAGGAAGGTATCATATCCATCATGGATCCATTTATTTTTTGTAGTGTTTACATCTCACGGGAATTACCAGCTTTCCTTTCAAGACTAGACAAATTTGAAAGGACATTAATAAAGTTGGCGACTGTACCTAGGTTAGTTAGCAAGTAATTCAGTTAAGTGGTTATTTTTTCTAGAATGGCTGTAAGCAGTAGCTACATGTCAACATCAGTAAACTTCAAGATGCCTGTGGAACCTGCCCCTGTTCCTTCAATTACTAATAGGTAGGTACCTGGTGATTTAGCATAGGTGAGACTGGGGATACAATGGACAGTTTTTTGTTTTTGCAAGTACTCTTTAACAATATTTTCGAAGAGTATGCTGGATTGCAATAAAAAACGTGAATAAAGACTAATAGAAGATACTAATTTGCCTATTTTTCTTTAATATAAAATCTTGCCAATAAAAAATTGAAATCATCATCGATCATTTTTTGGCGAAATAAATAATCTTAAAAAGTCAAGTATAGCGAAGCCACTGTACAGGGTGTCCCGAATTCGGTGTTTTTAGGGGGTTTCAGGTCTTTCTAAGAGAGATAAAAAACTGACCCCTGTACGATTTCAAACTTTATTTAAAATCATGTGTCACATTTTATGATTTTTTAAAAATAGTTTTATATTATCCATATTTCTGTTATTTTTTAAATTTATTAAATTTTATTAAAAATGTAAATAAATTTTTATCATGGAAAAAAATAATAACAATAAAAGAAATTATCAAAAATAAAACATCAACTGTGATACATCTTTTTAAAGATAATTTTTAGGCTGATTTTAAAAGTCAAATAAAAAAAGGGTTATTTCATAAGTGTGATGTATTGTTGGTCGCCTAACTCGCGTAGTCATATCGCGAGGAACATTATTCGCCTACGCACATGCGCATGGTCTGACATTTCGGTCTCTCATCAAGTGGGGTTAACGTCAACAAACGTATCCTAGAAACGATCCTATAAAATAGACAATTCTACCTAAAATAGACGTCCGATCCGACCACGACTGTTCGCCAAGTGTTCGGCCGTGTACCTCGCCCCGTCGTAAGGATTTTACAATAAGAAAAAATATAACTTTGTGCTCTATCTCAGAAACTAAAGGTGTCAGATAAAATTTAATTTTATGATTGCATTAAGCTTTAAAAACCCTGTAAACTAGCCATTTACGCCAAAAAGGAATTTTGAGAATTAAAAAGTTATAGCCCTAAAATGCTGACTTTTCAAAAAAAACCTGTATCCCAGGTGTATGGTTTTTACCAAAAATTTTGTTTTGCATTCCAAAGGGGGGGTTAATTTTTTCCCATAGAAGTAGTGTGAGCTATGGTGATCCTAATTTTTTCGAGAAAAAAAAAGTTGCTCCGATTTCAAATTTTAGCTCACACTACTACTATACTATAGTAGTGTGAGCTATAGTGATCCTAATTTTTTCGAGAAAAAAAAAGTTGCTCCGATTTAAAAAAAATTTATATATCTTTGCGTTTCAGATGATTTTGAAACTTTTTTGTTTCGCCGTCTGTCTGTCTGTCTGTCTGTCTGTCTGTCTGTATGTCTGTCTGTCTGTAACGACCAACGCGCATAACTCAAAAACCGCTTGCCCGATTTTAATGAAATTTGGTACCTACGCTGGGTTTTGGGTCGAGATGGTCCCATTTAAAAATGAACAAAATCCACCAAACACAAGCCAAATAAAAGGGTGGGGGTATATTTCAAAAATTAGAGTTTATGTAAAAATATGGCGTGTGTGTTATCAAACGAAAGGTAATTGCGTCTGGAGTTAAATAAAATACATTTTACTTTTAAAAAAAGGGTGGGGGTAAATTAAAAAAATTAGTGTTTATGTGGAAATATGGCGTGTGTTATATCAAACGAAAGGTAATTGAGTCTGGAGTTATACAAAATACATTTTAGTTAAAAAAAAAAGGTAGGGATAGATTTGAAAAATTAAAGTTTAAGTCAAAACATGACTTGTGTGGTATCAAACGAACGGTAATTGAGTCTGGAGTTCAATAAAATATATTTCAGTTTTTAGTTATATAAGCTCACACGTACACTATAACTATAGTACCTAGTGTGAGCTTAGGTGCTCATAGATTGGCAGAGTATGTTTATATATCTTTGCGTTTCAGATGATTTTGAAACCTTTAGCTCACACTACTACTATAAGTAGTGTGAGCTATAGTGATCATAATTTTTTCGAGAAAAAAAAAGTTGCTCCGATTTCAAAAATTTTTATATATCTTTGCGTTTCAGATTTTGAAACTTTTGCTGTCTGTCTGTCTGTATGTCTGTCTGTCTGTAACGACCAACCCGCATAACTCAAAAACCGCTTGTCCGATTTTAATGAAATTTGGTGCCTAAGTTGGGTCTTGGGCCGTGATGGTCCCATTTAAAAATGAACAAAATCCACCAAACGCAAGCCAAATAAAAGGGTGGGGGTAGATTCCAAAAATTAGAGTTTATGTGAAAATATGGCGTGTGTGATATCAAACGAAAGGTAATTAAGTCTGGAGTTAAAAAAATGAATTTTAGTTTATTTTTAAAAAAAGGGTGGGGGTAGATGTCAAAAATTAGAGTTTAAGTGAAAATATGGCGTGTGTGATATCAAACAAAAGGTAATTGAGTCTGGAGTTGACTAAAATATATTTCAGTTTTTGATTATATTAGCTCACACTATAACTATAGTACCTAGTGTGAGCTTAGGTGCCCATAGATTGGCAGAGTATTTTCTAGGGGGGGTAATTTTCCTATTTTCCATTATTTTATTAGGAAAAAGTGCATATTTTTTTTCTAGTGGGGGGTAATTACCCCGTTACCCCCCCCCCCCCCCCTCAAATCCGAGCTTGTGTATGTATGTATTCGAAAGTGGTGGCAGGCCCTACTGGACCTCCATGCACTGTGACCACATGTGGATCTATTGTGCCCAACTTAAAGTGTATATGGCGATGTATTTTTTTTGTCAAAAATTTGTCATTTAAAAATACCAAAAAATAGATTTTTTTTTTAATATGTATGTATTGAGACAGAGGTAAGATTCACATTTTTTTTGGTATGGTTCAAACCAGGGTTCCGCGGATATATATCAAGTGATATATATCACGATATATATATATTGATATATATCACGATATATATATCATGATATTTATAGCTTGATATATATCCGATATACTCAATAATTTTACTTATTAAACTAAAATTTTTTTCTACCATTCTAAATATCAGAAAATTTGTCAGTACGCCCCTGCACAAAAGTATAAGCATCTGAGTATCGATCGATTCGGCTGCCGCATAGGCATCGCGGAGCTGACTGGGAATCCCCTGTTTCACATCTGGTAAATCCGTTTGGCCGTGTACCTCAAGTGATATATATCATGATATATATCACGATATATATATCATGATATTTATAGCTTGATATATATCCGATATATTCAATAATTTTACATATTAAACTAAAAATGTTTTATACCATTCTAAATATCAGAAAATTTGTCAATACGCCCCTGCACAAAAGTATAAGCATCTGTAAAGGTGTAGTATCGATCGATTCGGCTGCCGCATAGGCATCGAGAAGCTCACTGGGAATCCCCTGTTTCACATCTGGTAAATCCCCGACGCGACGTTTTCTTTTGTTTTCTGTTTTCCCAGGTTAGAGCAGTTACTGTGTTTTCCATCTGTGTTTACTTTTGATTTATTAGTAAGTAGTGATTTTCATTTAATATGCCAAAACCAAAGCATTCATATATATATCTGATATATATCATGTGATATGATATTTATATAAATATCATGATATTTTCGAACCCTGGTTCAAACTGGTTTTCCTTATTTGAAATGTTTTATTTTCGTGCGCGGCAATTTAAAAAGTCCTTGATTGTACATACATTAGATATTTTATTTTAATAGGTTCTCTTCAGATGAAGAATCATTTGTCGTGCTGGGCAAGTCATTGGCCGATTTTGATGAATCTGCAATTAGTCTGGATGATGTTAACTCTATTGGAGTAAGTACTAGTAATTTTATTTATTTGTTCTTTAAGGAAAAAAATTAATTACATTTATTATCTTCTTTTGGGAAGTAAAATAATACATTTTATTTATAAAGGATTAACAGTGATTTTTGATCGCTTTCTATTACAAATTAATTTTTTAGGGAATCAAATTATTTTTAATTTATAACTCATATTAATAATTCTTTATTTGTTGCTCTAGTTATGCCTCATACAACAAAATTAAACAAATCCAAATCCCCAATTGACTTAAAAACTAAGAAACATATTTATTATGGTTGAATATCAAACAAATCTCTACAGTCAAATATTGCATAAAAAAAGAAAATAACACTAAACTTAAATTTAATCAAAAAAATGTCTTGTGCAATACCCAATTTAAAATTTTTAGGACTAAGACTGACTTTTTTAATTTCTGATGGTAAGCTGTTGTATTCTTGAGACCCCTTAACAAAAAGCGAATTTGATAAGATAATATTTTTTTTTTAAATTTATATAGAAGGCAAATTTTTGTCAAGTGTATTTGCAATTGATAACATTCTGCGTCATTAA
Source organism: Aspidapion aeneum (assembly GCA_963576565.1). NCBI lineage: Eukaryota > Metazoa > Arthropoda > Insecta > Coleoptera > Brentidae > Aspidapion > Aspidapion aeneum. Next base: position 14,610,209 of record OY755038.1, on the reverse strand, counting down.
CTTGTTTAATGCTGTGTTTTCAGAGATCTGGTTATTTATTTTGACTACAGCTTGAATAGTTATAAAAAAAAAATCATAAAAAAAACACCCAACTGGTAAATTTACTTGTAACTACTAATCGAAGTTGGGTACAAAATTGATAGGTATACGTTTAATGTACGACATGCTTCAACTTTTAGTTTTGATGCCCAAAGCGCACTTATATTATACAGCTTTGTATTTTTATGAATCAGGTTATTGAGTAATTTTGTACCCAACTGTGACTAGTAGTTACAAGTAGATTTATTTCAAACTTTGAGGTTTAATTCTTATTCAGGGGAGGAGATAAGGAGAGGGAGGGGGAAACTAGTAAAATGGTGTTGGCAAAAAGTCTTAAAGCTTGCAGAAAGAATTTTTGAAATCGCCCTATACGAGATCTGGCTATTAAATAACGAGACTGCGCGCCTAGATGGCGCCCTAGACGGGTGGGGTAAAAAACGAATAGTTCATTGGGTATCTAGATATCTTGTCTATGCACGTCCCCAAACACGTTTCCGTCACTATTATAGTATTTGTGCCGTAGCGGTTTGAAACGAACGTGTTTTTTTCTCGTGCCGAGAACCTTATGTGACGAAAAACAGGAGCAACGTATCAATCTCAAATTTCTCGTTAAATTGAAAAAAACTTCGACTGAGTGCTATAAATTGCTGCAAGAGGCCTATGGGGACAATTCTCTATCTCGTGCGCGTGTTTTTGTGTGGTGTAAGTGCTTTAGTGAGGGCCGAGAGACCAGTGAAGATGACCAGCATCCAGGTCGCCCTGTGACTGTCACCTCCGGAAACAGTGATCAAAATCAACCATATTGTGCGTGCAGATGGCTGAATGGGTTCCAGAGGGTCAGACTGTCAACCAGACTTACTATTTGTCAGTTTTGGCAACACTGAGAAAACAACGATTTTGCACCAGGACAACGCACCTGCCCATAACGCACTATCTGTGAAGCAGTATTTGGCCAGTAGGTGCACACCAGTGCTCGAACACCCGCCGTTCTCACCAGATTTGGCACCGTGCGACTTTTTTTTGTTTCCGAAGATAAAATCTGCTGTGAAAGGGACCTGATTTGAGTCGATGGACGGATCATAAAGGCCCTCACCAAAGAAGACTTTTAGCACTGCTTCGATCAATGGAAAGAACGTATGGAAAGGTGTGTGGCGAGGGGAGTGGAGTATATTGAAGGGAAGCGTTCGAATGTAGAATAATTTTTATAATAAAACCCTTTTTCGTAACCAGTCTCGTTCTTTAATAGCCAGACCTCGTATTTGATAAAATTATGCGAATATGGTTTTTTTAAGAGGGTGGGGGGGAATGATAGGATGGGAGATGGGTGGGAGCAGGGAGGACTACAAAGTAATTACAGCAAATTAGAGGACATTTGCAATGGGTTATCAAAGGCATTTCATTAAAATCGCCTGAAATTTAGGTAATTTGTATGCCTTAAAGCCGCAGCCAACGATAAAGACCGGCCATGACGCGTTATAAGCAAGTCGGCGGTCACGTGATCTTAGGAGTTCCAGGATTCTTATTGTATTGCTTAATATATTATCTGTTTTTGCACAATTTAAATAAATTGACAAAAAAATTTTGTTTTCATATAAGCAAAAATTTAAAAAATATATTTTGCTGATGTATGTGTTTATTATAGATAAAAGAACTGAATCTATAAAATAATAAAAGAATATTAGGTGCATAATATCGTCAGTTACTTCAAATCTATACAAGTCTTTTAAAATTGGACATAACAAACCTAAGCTTTAAGTTTTTTAATTTTTCTTTTAGTGTCATCATCTTTGTCTGTGTTCTTATTCAAAGATTTATTAGCAGACACTAAATCATTATGCTTTTTAATAAAAGTTTAAAAAAAACTCTACATGCCCTTAAACTAATTTTTTCAAGATTTGACAAGAGTTTTTCTCCACAAAAAACTCGCTAGAGTTATCTAAAGAATTTTTTTTTAATATAAAACATTTCACAATAATTTATTAAAAAGAAACAAGTGATTTTGTGAATAAGTGAGATGGTTTTCACGTTCAATAAACTGAATGTATTGGTCGTCAATAATTTTTTGAAAAATTACCCAGCACAAAGTTTAATATATATTTGTGTATCAATCAATGTGTAAGTTAACTACCAACTCATGTTCTTTTAAAAGCTGTATAAAAGCTGTATCTTACTTTTTAAATATTGCACACTACCGGAGAGATTACTATCTGTTAGCGTTATTTTACAAATCAGTTTTTTAATATTCCGAGGGTGCAGAAGATATATTACCTTCGTTTTGTAAATTGACATGTATGCACTGGATGACTGGATAAACAAAGATGAAGCCAACATTAAAGTGTATCCACAATATCTTCGATTCTCAGGTGACCTTTTCAAGAGACCGAATTGTTCAATAAGAAATGACAATTGAACACATTTTTCACTCTCACTATCGAAAATGTCACTAAGGATGTCTATTACTTGATCAATCTTATCTTTTACCACTTCTTTCCCGTTTGCAACTTTCATTTCAATAAACTGCATTAGCTCTTCAAGTGTATCGGTGCTGTCCAAAAATAAAATTCCAACTTTTTTTGGCAGTTTGTTTTTTGGTATGGACACATTGTTAACATTTACAAAAAATGACAGATTTCCCTTAACAACTAGAGATGCTCACAGTAATGGATTGTTGTTCAAAAATGTCATCAGGCACAGGCGGACTGTGTCACGTTCTTGGGTAAAAATCCAATTTTTGTTTATTTTAGTATTAGAACAATAAAATTTTGAAATGTCCTCAATATTTGATAAGACTTTTGATTTCTTATGAGCTCAAAGTGTTTCAAGACTTTCTTGTATTGCAGTTTCCAGTGGTTGCCTCTCGACATCAGCTAATCTAACAGTAGATACAGGTTGTCTACTTAGGTATTTCGGAACATTTTCAACATTCTCCATTTACAACACACTTATCAAACCAAATAACCTGCTTGTTAGGAAAATGTTTGATGCAAACTTGTGGACGTTTTAAGATACTTAAATCATTAGGAATTTTTCGCAACCAAATTTTACGCATTTGTTTATCCACTGGCAAATTAAAAGTTGACACATATTCGATTTCAGTTTTATAGTTGGACCGACAAAACCCCAACAACACTACACGTTCGCGGCATTGTTGTCTTTTTCGTGGGCTGCATTATTTTAATAACTTTGATAAAATTCACATAAAATTCATGTCCGAATTAAAAAAAAATCGACGTAAACAAACATACCAAAACTGAAAACACACATGTTTTATAATGACAGCTGGCCGGGAGGTGTTCTTTTGTGACCCTCCTACGGTCACGTGATATTTCCGCGCCCGGGCCGGTCTTTCTCGTGGGCTGCACTTAAAGCCGACATCATGTGACAAAATGGCGTCTGACGACCGTTATGTTGATTCCTGTTTAAAAAAATATAGCCTATAGCACATTTGGGATCAGTAGCAATTCAACGACACCTCTTTCGTTAAAATCGGTTCAGCCGTTTACCCTTCCATACGCTGTGCTGCAGTTGGGTAAAAATAATTAAAAATCGAACAAAAATTAGACAGCTCAATTTTTAATTATATTTACAGGCGAACATAATCCAGGAAGCACAACAGTTGATCAGCCAGGAACTGGCCCAAATGGAAAAGCAAGCACAGACTGAAAATTCGCAAGAAGAAAACTCCGGTGAAACTCTTAAGCCGAACTTTGAAATCCAGCGTGCCGCGGTGTCTACAAACAATCCGTTTGAGATATTGATGTCTGACAGCTCCGGTGTTGCCAGTGCCTCAGCTCCTGAGAATAATGGCATGCCAGAAATGCCTCCTTCTGAAAAAACTTTGGCTGGTTCTCCACAGGTATTATCATTTATGGAAAGTTTACAGTTGTCAGTTTTAGGGCGCATATTCATCTCGACCGTACAAGGAATTAGGCCGCCGATAGACTACTCAAAAAAGAGGTGTGGTCAAAGAGGGTAACCAAGTTGCGGGCATGTCTTTATGGGTGACAATTTTTAAATTGTATAGGAATGAACGTTCTCTCGAGAGATGTGATCTTTTCCGAGTTTTAGCATATCACATAAATACAGTATAGGGAGCATGCGCACACGTTCCCCGTTGAAAAATTGACCCCAGCACATTGTCTTGTAGGTGAGATCACCGCTGATTGCGTTTTTCCCACTTTTAAGACGTCAGTCAGCGGAATTTTAAGCCAAATAAGTTCTAAGTAACGTAATTTTTGGTGGATTTCTTATAACGAATGGACCAACAGGACAATAAAAATCTTCTACAACAGTCAAGCAGCCTTAAAAGCGCTTGATTCCTATACAGTCTCATCCAGAACCGTGACCAGCTGCAGGGATTCGCTGAATGCGCTTGGTAGCGCTAACAATGTGTCATTAGTATGGATCCCAGGGAGTTCTGGGTAAATGAGGCCGCAGACCAAGCAGCGAAGGAAGTGGCATCTGTCGAATTTTTCGGCCCCGAACCAGCCCTGGGGATATCGTACAATGCTGCTAAATTAACCATATTAAAATAGATGGAGAATAGCTTGCAACATTACTGTATAAATATACCAGAACTGGGTCACTCTAAAGAGTTCATTAAAGGACCTTGTAGAAAGAGAGTCAGGAACATCATTAGACTTTCCAGACAAGAGATACATATGTATAGTGACTGGTCTTTTGACGGGTCACTGTCGACTACAGTTCATATCATTATTTTTGAGACAACTATTTACAACTTTTTTTCGTTGGCCTATGCTATTCGTTATGGCAGGGCTATCAAAATGGACGGGCCACGATCCTCCACTTTGTTGACGTCACATCCGGGGCTGATTTTTTTTTTGATGGTCACGTTACGACACAGCTGATTGTCTTTAAAATTTTGAAGTTGGAATGACGGTTCCTGGATATTTGATTTTTTGTTAAATAAAGGCGTTTTTGAGATTGTTTTTACTTTATTCTGGCAGAACAATTTTTTTTAAATGTATAGTAAGCCCTAATTTTTCATAGCCGCTTCATTAGCTCACACAAAAATTAAGTTTAAAGCAGAAGCGAATGTGATAATCACATATGACAAAGTCAAATACATGTCAAATATAACAGTTGACATGTGGTACATGGCGGATAATTTGAATTCAAAATAAGGAATGCTAAATCTTGAAGATTTTAACCTTTTAATCATGTTGCTTCCTTACAAACCTTTGGTGGAATATCGGGATGGTGTCTGAGAATATTTCTGATTTTTTCAGGGTCGTGTCCTCTATTTTTGTGTTGGCCTTGGTTATGGTAAACAGCTGATAACTGTCAAAAAGTTATCCCAAAAATTATGATATGGAGTATAGTACGAGTACCCATGCACAAAATGGAATTAATAGAAGAGACCGAATGTATACTCTGTATGGAGGATGACGAAACAGTCGGACATGTACTGTGCGAATGTCCGGCAATTGCACGTAACGTAAACCTCGGATTGATTCAGAAGATCTGAACAGTGTCTCGCAAACTAATAGCCGGCCTTTTTGGAGGATTAGGCATACAGTCATGAGAAACCAATCAAGAGTGCGCCACAATCGACCTACTGGTGGTCGCAGTGGAAGGGCTGTAAGGCCCACTCGCATATGAATCATCAAATCAATCATCAATGTATTTTTTTTTAAATTTTTCTCAGGATGGTAACAAACTCATCAGTATTGTCAGTATTTCTCCAAGCGAAATTGTCTCTGAAGAGTTGCAGCAGAAAATATCGCAGTTAATCGACGAGAACATCAGTCTAAAAGGTAATTTCAGATATACAGGGTGTCCCAAAAATCAGTAACTACTTAAGGATTTCAAAAACGGTTTCTAAAAAAAATTAGAAGATCTAGAAAAAATTCGTTAACGTCATTCGATTGGCCGTGGTACAAGATAGCGACGATATATCAATTTTTCGAAAAAAACTTTTTAGTTTTTATTAAATATTTTGAAAGTTACATTTAATGTTTTTTGATATAGCATCTCATTGGGCTCGGAATAGCGCCAGTTTTTTCCCAGTTAATCAAACTATATGAACCTAACCGTTTCCCAAATCCTCATGTAGGTACTTTTGTGTAGGAAACACTGTGTAGTTTTTTAAATTATTATCGACATCGATATTTCGGCTTTGTTAAAATTATCAGGACAGACATTACCTATTGTTACACTCTAAAATAAAATGGTAAAATCGGGCGTAACCTGGATTTTAGGTATAGGGAAATTTTTGAAATTTCATTTTGGTAGTACGGTTAGTACAGGGGCGTGCGTAACTTTTTGGTTGCCTGGGGCAAAGGAAAATGCTGCTGCCCCTCATTTAAAAACAAACATCAGCAAAAAAAAGCATTTCGTTTTTCACAACTGCACAACCAGTTTTCAGCATCGTATAATTTTTTTTTACTTGCACTAAAATTTTGGTAAATTTTTAGGTCCGGTCTATTTGGCCCTAAAGATTTTATTTGTAGTTGTAAGTTCATATGTCAACGTTTTTAAATTTGCACAGTTAATTATGTAATCGACGGTATTTATTTTCATTTTATAAACAAATAATAAAAACAATGATACGCTACCTGCAATGCTTTTTACTACTGACATAGCCCACATCAAAAAAAAAACTCATACGTCTTCATTAAGGCATCGTGTAGAAGGGCAACGGACGTTTCCGCACGATGATGATGGCCGACTTCAACTAAAACACACATTCCTCCCGCCCCCGCTCGAGAACATCCACCCATACCCCGCTGAAAAACGGGTGAAATTGAAACTCTGCCCCGCGCGGCGCTGCCAGCTTGTAATTGTTTACGCTGAAAAAGTTCACCCAATTAATCGCTGGATGTTACCCACAGATAATAAGAAGAACTAGACAATCATGTCGTAAGGGAAGATTTAACTTTTTTTAAATAAATCAATTAAAAATACTGTTTGTTGTCTAGTTTTGGAACTGCTTAAAACTACTAGAAATTTGAAAAAAATTGCGCGGCAGGCAAAAATGTTGTAAAATTCAAATACATTAAAAAAAAATCGCGTTGTGGAAAACATTTTGCAGATATGACAGATGAAATAATACCGGCGCAGGCGAAAATTTGTGAAAAGTGAAGTATTTTTTAAAGAAATTGGTGCCATAGTAAAAAAAAATTAGCAAAAGGGAAAAAAATGGGGGCAACCAAAAATGTCAGAAAAATAATATAGTTTTGTATAGTTTCAAAAGTGAGAGATAAATTTTTACTGAGTTATGTAGAGTCAGTTCGCCCCGGATAAATTATGTTTATTTCATTTGGGGAGGCCAATTTTGAGGTCAAGGGCTAAATCTCAGAAACTAAAGCTCCTACGAAGTTTTTGGTTATAACACGTATTATGGAGCAAAATATAGTCTACTATATTCCGAAAACAGTGTATTGATACGATGCTTCGTTAAAAAGTTTAGCATTTTTTAAAGTTTTTAATTGTCATTAGGATTAATGGATTTTGACCAAAATCTAATCAGCGCTCGTAAGAGTGTCGAACACTATTTTACCTGAAAATTTTATAAAAATCGGTTCAGCGGTTTAGGAGCTATCTTGTTACGGACAGAAATAGTATACACACAGACAGACATCACTACGATATTGCTAGGATAGGTCAAAATACATCCAAATAACACATTTTTGGCGTTATTAAAAAAAAAAAAAATCGTCGAAAATATACCTTCTTTAGCCATTGCTGCGCGGGCTAGGAAGGTAAAAATAGGTATTTAGCACATCCCGTTTACGAGATATAATGGAGTGAAATTGGAAGATTTTGGAGGGTACTCAGGAATTTGTGGATAAAGTTAGGTCCTCTTTTAAAGAGTTTTGTTTGGAGGCCTGGCTGTTAAAATTGTCACTGTCTGCTTAATAAAATTAAATAAATAAACACTATACTATTTATCACCACTAATAAGAAAAACAAATTTTTGTAATATATTTCGGCCTTTCTCAGATACGATTCTACAAAACAACATCAGTATGAAGGCGCAATACGAAAGGATCGTGGCTTGGCAAGAGGACGTTCAAAAAGTTCATATAAATCACAAGGAAAAGTTCATTCAAGCCAAGCAGTATATTGAGGCGGTAAGTTTTCAAAAGACATTTTTAATTTGACAAACGTGCATTTTAGTACCCGTGAATTTAAAAATCAAACAAGTTTTTGTGGCTAATGGGGTAAAAATAATTATTTCTCTCATATTTTTCCGTGGGTGGCTCGAAAGCTTAACCTCACGGGGGTCCAAGATCTAATGGACACCTAATAAATGTTGACAGTTAACTGTTTCGACCTTATGGGAGAACACTGCTTGGTCAATGTGACACCCTTGCGAAGTTAATTAGACAGTTTTGTCTCTAGTCCTATGTCTGTAGTAAGAAAACCCTCGCAAAAAGCGCCATCTACCGAGATACGAGAGAAACTGGAACAAGAGCAGGCGAGAGTAGACTGCTATACAGGGTGTTCGGCACATGAACCGACAAAATTTTTTGGGATATTGTTGGGGTCATTTGCTACCTTTTCAACCTTGGAACTTGGGTCCTAAGAGTCACGGCTAAAGAGATATTAGTGTTTAATTTTTTTTTTCTCAAATTATCCAAAATCCCACCTTTAAACCCTCGTAAGCTTTTTGTTAATGTCTGGAAAAGCACCATTTTCTTTTTATAATTCTGTAATCTTATGCTTCTTCAACTAATTAATAGATTTGTTAAAATTGATGTACCAAAGAGACATACGAGGTTTCTTATTGAAGAACATTAGTGGTTTTGTGAAAGAAAATCAATTTCAAAATTAAAAATCAAAAAAAAATTTCGACAATTGAGAACTTAATTTTCTTTTAAAAACTTCTTTAGTTAATTACCTTTCTATCGGTATGCTACACATTGATAAAAAAACATTTCTGCTTTAAAATACGGATATTCCGTCAGAAGGGCGAGACTCGTTCGGAATTGGTAAGAAAAACAATTTGATGTTTATGATCATTTACCTACTTAAACAAAAGTTCAACTTTTAACAATAATGTATTGTGTTCTTTAGTTATAAATTTTGTTCGAAACGATCATAAACATCAAATTGTTTTTCTTATCAAGTCCGAACGATTATTGCCCGTCTCACGGAATATCCATATCTTATAGCAAAATTGTTTTTTTTTATCAATGTGTAGAATACCGTTAGAAAGGTAATGAACTAGAGAAGTTTTTAAAAGAAAATAAAGTTCTCAAATGTCGATACTTTTTTTAATTTTTAATTTTAGAAATTGATTTTCTTTCACAAAATCACTAATGTTCTTCAATAAAAAACCTCGTATGTCCCTTTGGTACATAAATTTTAACAAATCTATTAATTAGTTGAAGTAGCATAAGATTACAGAATTATAAAAAAAATGGTGCTTTTCCAGACATTAATAAAAAGCTTACAAGGGTTTAAAATGTGGGATTTTGGGTAATTTGAAAAAAAAAATTAAAAAATTCATATCTCTTTAGCCGTGACTTTAAGGACCCAAGTTCCAAGGTTGAAAAGGAAGCAAATGACCCCAACAATATCCCAAAAAATTTTGACGGATCATGTGCCAAACACCCTGTATATATCGATCGATGAAAAGATCGATTGCAATGAAAAACAAACCATCCGTGACCTACGACAGCTCTTCTGTCTTTCAGGCCACCATCAGACGCGATCGCGATGGTAAGAAAAACGCTAATCAGCGTTGCTCTGGCTTGAAAGACAAAAGAGCTGTCGTAGGTCAAGCATGGTTTGTTTTTCTTTGCAATCGATCTTTTTATCATCTTTTCAAAGTTTCAAAAACGCAAAGATATAGAAAAAATTTTGAAATCAATTTTGAAATGGTAGCAACTTTTTTTTCCTCAAAAAAAAATTAGGATCATTATACTATTATAGTATAGTAGTGTGAGCTAATACATTATAGGTTGTTTGTTCAGTGGTGTTACACTGGGGGTAGAATCTCCAATCGGACACGTCCGCGGGAGGCGGATAGGGGGTTATTTTCTCGGACCAAAATGGGTAAAAATTACATTATACATTAATCGTCCGTGTGAGCTTAGGTGCCCATAAATTGGCAGAGTATTTTTATAACTCGCCTTAAATTGAAGTGTTGCCTCAAAAATTTACAGTTTTCTCAACAAATCGGTGATTTCAAACTTTGGGAACAATTGTATATAAGTCATATACATAATATTCCAATACCCACGGTAACGGCCCATTCATGATTCAAACATGAGGGCCTTGGGGTCTTTAAGCAAAAAAGACCTGATTGGTTGCTTTCAAAGACATATGCATATTATTTCCATATAGTACGTATTATTGCAATACCTACGGTACCTTACGATGCAGAATGCAAACATATTTGAAATCGCAATATCAATGGGTATAAGTCTATCCTTTTTGCGGTCCTTAAGATAAAATGTCCTGATTGGTTATACTTTTACGCATAAATATTATTTTATTCTTGTATTCGTTACGTCAAATCATCGGCGTACAGTTGACAAAAACTCTATCTATGTAAATTTGGTATCTGTGCATTTTTCGTACCTTTCTTTCTGAATGTTTGCATCAAACGTCAACCATTGTTTAAATAGGTAACAGGGAGTATTGGAATATGACGTATATGGTATAAGTATTTTAGCTCGAACCTATACTATAACTATAGTAGTGGTATAGATATATAAGAGAAAAAAGTTGCTCCGATTTCAAAAAATTGTAGATATCTTTGCGTTTCAGATGATTTTTAAATTTTTTTGTCACTCTCTGTCTGTCTGTCTGTATGTCTGTCTGTAACGACCAACGCGCATAACTCAAAAACTACTCCGATTTTAATGAAATTTGGTACCTTGGTTGAGTTTTGGCTTTAGATGGTCCTATTTAAAAATGAATCAAATCCACTGAACCGAAAAAAAGGGTTTGGGGCAGATTTCAAAAATTAGAGTTCTGGTAAAAATATTACTTCTGGGGTACTATATTAAAGAAACTGTGAATGAAGGTAAAAAAATACATTGTAGTTTGTTTTGTTCAGTAGTGTTACACTGGGGGGGGGGGGGATCTCCAAACGGACGCGTCCCCGGGTGGCGGATAGGGGGTTATTCTCGGGAGCCAAAATGAGTAAAAATTACATTATAAATTAATTGTGTGAGCTTAAGTGGCCATAAATTGGCAGAGTATTTTCTACTAGTATTTTTAAAGTAAAATCAATATTATTCGAGCTTTTCTCAAAAAATGTTTGCACATACTTTTAGTTCGCCAGCAGTCGGTAGTTTGTTCTGTACCGGGTGAGCCAAAAAATAAGTAAAATGCACACTTTTAGTTCGGCAGCAGTCGGTAGTTTGTTCGGTACCGGGTGAGCCAAAAAATAAATAAAATGCTTCATAATAAACATGTCTTTTAATTAAACTATTTTTTTTTTCTAGTTAAAAAAGGAGAACTACTCTCTCAAACAAGAAGTCGAAAAGTTGACTGAAGCCTTAGTTAACGCCAAGTCAGAAAATGCTGAACAAAAACAACAGCTAATGCAAAGCAGTGTCAAAAATATCGCCGAATTTGAATTGGAAACTGTTAACAAAAAACTGGTAGAGGTAAATATATCAAATACAGTGTGACCCATTTACCACCACCCATTATTTGACAAGAACCGGAGTACATACATACATACTTGTTGATTTTCTTTTAGGAGACACTTTTTTGATGCTTTTTCCAGGGGACATAAGTCTGGCCCTGTGCGAAAAGCATGCTATTATTTAAAAACTTCTTATGACGCAGCCTTCGTAAACTAACGAGCCACGAACCAGAAAAGGCAACATCGCAAATTGGCCGGCTGGTGGGCCGATATATACATGGGAGATATAAACATCTGCTATTTGTTTTGATTGTAGTTTGGCAATTTTGTAGTCTTTTTTTGTAAAAACTAATAAACTGTGTTTAGGCGTGTTACATTTAATTTTTAAAACAAACAGAACATTTGGAAATAAATATCAGTGGCCATTAATCATGTTAAAAAATATGTAACAAAACCTAGAATAAACAGAAGAGAAATTACTTTTAAACAATTTGTGAGAACAACCCTAAAGTTCGATTCATAGTACCGTGAAGTAAGCTGTATGAAGGGAGCAGTAAGAAATAAAAATGGTTCCTTTCTTACTGCTAAGTTATTACTGTCAAGTTTGAACAACAGTATGTTTGTGGGATAGTTTCTTATGTCTGACTGCTTACTTTACAGAACTATGAATCTAGTTTAAGTGGTAACATGTTAATTTAAACTTTAAATGAACTTACCTTTTTTTCTATCTGTTCTATTTAGCCTTCGTCAATCCATCTTTGGCCAAGTTCTCCAGTTTACAATACATTTGTTCCATCAATCGTCTTTCTGTCTGATAATATGACCGGCAAATTTCCATTTTAATTTTGCTACTTCTGCTCTGACATCCCTTACTTTTGTTTGATTTCTTATCAATTCATTCTTTTTTCTACCTGTTAGCTTTACATGTAACATTTGTCTTTCCATTGATCTTTGGGCTTTTCTTGCCTTTTCCATGTTTGATTTTGTAAGTGTCCAGGTCTGGGATTCATAGGTAAGTACAGGAAGGATACATTGGTTATACACTTCCGTTTTGAGGTACTGAGGATATTTTTTATTTCTTAATATGTTGCTTAATTTACCGAATGCTGCCCAGGCCAATCTTACTCGTCTCTTGATTTCAGCTGTTTGCTTTTCTTTTTTCAGTTTAATAATTTGTCCCAGGTCCTATATATTCCTCTTCTTGTTCTATTTTCTTTTAGATTGATTGATATTATCAGCATATCATGGTGGTTCAGAATTGTCCGTTTACTTTGATGCCTATTTCTTCCCAATCTAAGCTTTTAAAAACATCTTCTGGGGCCTGGTTAAATAATTTAGGGAATATTGTGTCACACTGACACCTCTTTTTATGCGGATTGGCTTGGTTCCTCTGTGGATTTTGATTAATGTTGCTTCACTATATATATTGTCTATTAAGTCTGTATATCTGTGATCTATTCGGCTATTAATTAAAGATCTTTTACTGCCCAGTGCTCAATGCTATCGAAAGCTTTTTCGAAGTCTATAAACGCAATATATATTTATATATATTTCCATACCATCCCTTTCTTCATTTTTTTTTCGCCTGTCGTCAGGATTTTCTCTTACTGGAGGTTTGGGGTTTGACATATACTCGGGTTGAGATTCAAATAGCCGATGTATTGCCCCATTGTTTACCTTAGGGAATGTTAGTGGCACCTCCTTTTGTACTCCCTCTTTATCCCTAATTATCTCGGTTCTAACAACGTCACTTATGTCAAAATGTTTCCAACAAACCACTGAAGATGCAGTCACAACATAATCTCTGTGTATGGCCTGAAGCCAAGCATTTTTTAGGTCATTTTCTTTGCTAAAGGTTGTTTTGTGACCCTCTTCATTAATCATAGATGCATCGTTACTTTTGCAACCGGGTGCCCAACACTTTCGCGGCATGTTTAAAATTTAAAAAGAAAAAACAGACCAAAAATTCCAAACAAAAACAAACATCTAACCTCACTTATTACCGGTGTACAAAAGGTCTTTTTTACACAGCTTTTATTAAGTAGGTAATATCATTTTAAGTTCACCACACATCTCACTAAAATCAGAACAGTTGTTTTATTTGGTAACGCGATTTGAAATATACTAAAAGTTAAAAAAAAACATTATCTGCGCGGAAACGGGCAGTAACTAGCGTGGTGGGCGACGCCCGTGGACGAAAATGACTGGCCTCCACGCTGTGTTGCCGTTTCTTCTTGTTCGTGGCTCGTTAGTTTACGAAGGCTGTGCTTATGAACATTTGTCCCAAACGTCCTATACAGGGTAGTTTCAAAATCTATATTTTTTTAATGGTTACACACTTTTTGTTCTTCAAGAGGCATTTTCTGATGTAATGTATTATTTAACATGTATTTTTAATTTCGACCAGAGAGTATTACAGATATTAATAAAAAAGAGTTGTTTTGAAAATATGTTGCCTGTATGTATGTATATTAGCATGTTATTTAATAAGACCCTGTACATAGGAACTTGAAGCTGCAAGGTCAAAACTCCAAGAAACAAAAGTTGCCGCTCTTCTAGAGGAAAAACTCCTCAAATACGAAAAGGAACTGGAAGAAGCCTACAAGAAAATAAGGAGCTTGGAGGTTGAAGTGCAAAATAGGAGGTCCTTAGCCGAAGTCGATTTGGAACAAACCATCAATCAGATAAAGAATGTTGAACTAAATAAAGAGACATCTTTTGTCGAGCTAAATAAGGAGACATCTTTTGTCGAGCTTGAAACTAAGGTTAGTGGCATACAAGGTTCTTTTGTTTTTATAGTCCACAGTACACCGGTCTATTTTTGAAGTGATGAGTAACTATAGAAATAGAAAAATATATGGCACACTTGCAAAGCCGCACGGACCAGAAGAAATAGAAATAAATTTCAATCCATAACTTTTTCACTAAACTCATGGTAAAACATTGAAACTATTAATATCAATTAAATTTTAAACTTTTGGCGAATGCGTTCGGGAATTTCGGCTGCTTATTCAACGCGACCTCTAGTAGTGGTGGTTTGTACTATGCTTCTTTACCGTAGGGACCTCTAGAGGTCACGGCTGGTACTAAAAATCTGTGAAAAATCGCAGCTTTCCGTCGCACACAGGCGGATTTCACGAAAAAGCTGGTCAAAACCTAAGATCCATTTAGAGCCCCCTAAAATTGCATATAGTAATAAAAAAATATATGATTTATTGTTTATAAAAGATAAAAAAGAAAAATTATTTAAGGACCCCGCACAAAAAAATAAAATTTGGAACTTTACTGATTAATGCTTCCTAAAAAATCGTTGAAACCAGAATTTTGACTGTATAAACTTTTACAAGATATTGAAATATTTGATTTTAATAATTGCAGAGCTCCATGAAAAAATGTTTTAACCAGCATGTAGGTATGTATAATTCGCAATTGCATAAAACAATGTGATATTTTTGGAAAAAAATTTAATTGAACTATATCTGTTTTTTCCGACTTTCATTATCAATAAAGTATATTGTCTAGCAAGAAAAACACTCTGCCAATATATGGGCACCTAAGCTCACACTAGGTACTATAGTTATAGTGTACGTGTAAGCCAATATAACTAAAAAATGAAATATATTTTATTCAACTCCAGACTCAATTACCTCTCGTTTGATACCACACAAGCCATATTTTGACTTTAACTGTAATTTTTGAAATCTACTTCCACCCGAGCTTCCGCCCTTTTTTTTAAAATAAACTAAAATGTATTTTGTGTAACTCCAGACCCAATTACCTTTCGTTTGATATGACACACGCCATATTTTCCCTTAAAGTCTAATTTTTCAAATCTACTTCCACCCGAGCTTCCGCCCTTTTTTTAAAATAAACTAAAATGTATTTTGTGTAACTCCAGACTCAATTACCCTTCGTTTGATATCACACACGCCATATTTTCACATATATTCTAATTTTTGAAATCTACCCCCACTCTTTTATTTGGCTTGTGTCGAGCAGATATCTATACACACACCTAAATACAGACAGACACACACACGGACAGACGTCACGATAAAATTGCTAAGATACAATACACCAAAATAACACATTTTCAGTGTTATCTCAATTTTTTTTGTTGTCGAAAATAATACCTTCTGTAGCCATTGCTGCGCGGGCTAGGAAGAAAAAATGAAATCAGAATACATGTGACATAATAAGTATACTTTTGGATTACAAAAACCATTATTATTATAGCTAAGAAAACTTATTTATTAATTTCTGCATATTATGTATGTATTTTCACTGGACAATTTTTATATACACAAAAAGAAATTTTAACTTTTTGACTCGATCCGCATAATTCCGCAGCTGAAACTGCCTTTGTTACTTAGAAAACATATGCATGCACTTAATAGGACCAAAAATGTCAATAAAGTTGGATGAAGTTGAAACATTTAGTAAAGTTCTATTTCAGAAAATGAAAATTTAAAAAGTTTTCTGCAACGTTTCCTTTAAACCGGTTTAAAATATTACCAATAAAATAAAAAACAATGTTAAATACGTACAATAAATAGCTAGAAACCTCCAGATTTAAAATCCATGTTCAAAAAAATTATTTTTGATAATAGGCACAAGTTTTAAAAAAGCTTTTTAATCATCAACTTTTGTAAATTTAAGTAACGCAAATAACATAAAAAAATTAAATGGACGTTTCATCTGTCATTACTATGGCATTGTTTTTCAAATTAGGCGTGTAATGTATCACGGCCTAGCAGTGGCGTATATAAGGGGGGGCCTGGGGGGCCCGGGCCCCCCCGGAAGCTAAGATTTTTTTAGATATTTTCCACATATTTCCTGAATACAAACATAAAATAGCATAAAATACGGCCTCATGGGGTCTCGCCCCCCCCCCCCAAACTGCCTCGGGCCCACCCCGAAACTTTTTTCTATATACGCCACTGCGGCCTAGCATGATCATCAGTGATTGCACTAATAGCAATTTTACAATTTAACAGGGCTTTTTAAGGTTTAGGAGTTATGGCCAGCTTTTTCTTAAAACCCGCCTGTGTGCGTCGCCCTTATTTAAAGCTGCGCGGTAGCGAGATCTATTATTTATACAGTCGAACCTCTCTAACTCGAACCTCTATAACTCGAACCTCTCTATAACTCGAACCTTTTAAGTGGTCCCTGCACTTTTTACATGTATTTTAACCCATGTAACTCGAGTTTCTATAACTCGAACTCTCCATAACACGAACTGTTTTGGTTGTCCCTTCAGGTTCGAGTTATAGAGGTTCGACTGTATATGTATGTGAGTAATAGGCTAAATTTTCATAAATAGCTTAATTTTGATAATCAAGTGATTGATTGATAATCAAGTGAGTGTGCAGACCAACCCGACATCTTTCAAGCATCGGACTAACTAAACCAAGTATACGATTTGCCGGATTTAAGCAAAAAAGTTAATTGTTACTACATACTAAATGAATTTTTTAGCCACCAAATTATTATTAGAGCCTTTACTCTGTTCAAGATTCAAACGTAGCTTGATTGTCTGTAGAAGAAGATTACATTGACAAAGCCATGTTTACCTTACATAATATCTACTTAATCTGCACTGTATATGCCAATATTAGTAAAAAATTATAAGTATACCTATTCATTAAAATAAAAACAAGGTAAAATAATAATTATTACCAAAAATTAAATTGAATTCTGGTTTTATAATAGTCTAGTCTCATTGAACATATTTAAACCTATTTAAAATTTATTAAAAATTGAATCAAACAAAGAATATTTATTTTCATTTATTTACCGTAAAATTGTTCTTTTGACGTACTTCTATATTTCTCATAGCAATCAATTTGCCTAATTTCTAACGATAGATGATTTTTTTTTCCATTGAATAGAAAAGAATTTTAAAAAAAGGTAGAATGCGGTATTGGAAGTGGTATTAAAAAGGGACGACAACTAGAGTAAGTACTATGTCTCCCTAATACACCTCGATATTTTTTAAACCTCAAACAAACAGTTTCTAAAATAGATACATGACAAGATTAGAAGGTCTACAGGAACTACGTCTTTTTACTCTACAAGGATTTCTAATTGCCCTCTTTTGTAAAGTAAATACTAACTTAAAAATTTAATTTGAACAGCATCCCCAAAAGCATATGCCATAAGAAAGATGCGATTGACTCAAAGAAAAAATATATATTTTTTGCTCCAGCAAAATCCAAATTCTTTGATACTACTCTTAAAGCAAAACAGCCTGAAGCAATTTTACCATTTAACTTTTTAATGTGTATATCAAACTTCATTGAATTATGATATAGTTTTTGCAAAGTCAGTTGAACAAAGGTTAAAGCCGACCATCGGCATATCCTTTAAAGAAAGTGACATGGGCGGCGGTAGATATACTCATGAACATTATTTCATTTAATTATGGCGTAAACTAAAGAAATAAAAATAGATAAAACTTTCTATTCCTACACCTACAGAAACGACACTGATTTATTTTCTAACTCTGCATACTGTCGACTAAAGGGGTTCCGAAAAGCACACCCGAAAGCAATTAAAAGCGCATCTCAAAAAAATCTGCCAATCAGGTGCCGTCTATCCACCTGTGCTGGGTCGGTCAGAAAACAAATACTTTGTGCTCGTACCGCAAAGAGCCGCGCCTTTTCTCTGTCGGTAGGGTTGAAATTATACCAGGAAGATTTTATATGAATTTGGATAACTTTTGAAGGGCAGATTGAAGCAAAATTTCATGAAATCGATAGAACCCCCTATTAGGAGCATTTCAGGTGACAAAAAACTATACCTAAAAACTTATTAATTATTAATTATTTAGATCACATGAACTGTAACTGCAAGTCTTTTAGCATTAACATCATGCCAGAAGAATGTGTTGTGATCTACAAAACTGGTGATTTTACCATTTATAGAAAGATGTGGGATGTTGGGGATTACTTTCAATTAGAAATAATTTGTAGGGGAAAAAGTTAGGCGTCTCGGAAAATGTAAGCTATTTACAAAAATTCAGCCTATTGCTCTTTACTTAAAAGATACACTGGTGTACTGTGGAGCTTACCACCATATAGAGATAGAGAAAGATAGAAATGCCCAGAGTTTTAGTTTTCAAGATATTTTAAAATAAAGGGGTTAACATTTAACATAATCATAACTTTCGAAGCATGGCAACCTATTGAAATGCGGTTTTCGGATTTGGATAGATATAATAAAACCCGATTACTTGAAACTACAAAAATCTTGATTTTATATTTTTAGCTCACACATATACTATACTATAGTAGTGTGAGCTATGGTAATCCTAATTTTTTCGAGAAAAAAAAAGTTGCTCCGATTTCAAAAATTTTTATATATCTTTGCGTTTCAGATGATTTTGAAACTTTTTTGTTGCGCCGTCTGTCTGTCTGTCTGTCTGTCTGTCTGTCTGTATGTCTGTCTGTCTGTCTGTCTGTCTGTCTGTCTGTAACGACCAACGCGCATAACTCAAAAACCGCTTGGCCGATTTTAATGAACTTTGGTACCTAGGCTGGGTCTTGGGTCGAGATGGTCCCATTTAAAAATGAACAAAATCCACCGAACAGAAACCAAATAAAAGGGTGGGGGTAGATTTCAAAAATTAGAGTTTATGTGAAAATATGGCGTGTGTGATATCAAACGAAAGGTAATTGAGTCTGCAGTTAAACAAAATACATTTTAATTTGTTTAAAAAAAAAGGGTGGGGGTATATTTTAAAAATTAGAGTTTAAGTGAAAATATGGCGTGTGTGATATCAAACGAAAGGTAATTGAGTCCGGAGTTTAACAAAATACATTTTAGTTTTTTGTTTTTTTTAAGGGTGGGGGTAGATTTCATAAATTTGAGTTTAAGTCAAAACATGGCTTGTGTGGTATCAAACAAAAGGTAATTTAGTCTGGAGTTAAATAAAATATATTTCAGTTTTTAGTTATATTAGCTCACACGTACACTATAACTATAGTATCTAGTGTGAGCTTAGGGGCCCATATATTGGCAGAGTATTTTTAAATGTAGCTCAACGTGTACAAAATACAACAGTACGACCTGCAAAGTCTCATAGAGGTGAAGAACGCTATCTTGAAAGACAATCAGCTGAAACTGCAAGCTGCTCAAATACAGTACGACGAAATCAAGGTCAGCAAGGAACAACTTGAGGCGCACGTCAAGGCACTTCAAGGTGAACTTGAAGAGGTCAGTAGTACATTCAAACTATATTTAAAAAAATGTCTTTAATTTTAAAAATGGAAAAACACAATAAAACCACTGAAAATGTCAAAACTAGCGAAAAGCATCGCACCGCGCACCTGTAACAGCAAATCCATTACCGCTTGTTTAGTTTATCGGGTCGGGCTGACCCGTCGCATCCGAGGCCGTATCTCTTTTGCGGCCATGGTGGGAGGGTTTGAGAGAGAAGCAAGCTTCCCGCGGTAATCTGCGATGAGTTCAAAACGAATTTTTACTAAACGGTATATTCATTCTATGGGAAGGTTCTTCGTCGCATTTAATCGAACAGATCTCTTTTGCACTCAGGGCGGGATGGTTTTAAGAAAAGTTATAAAAGAAATATAAAAATCAAACAAGTTTCATGGCTAATCGGGCAAAAAGGAGTTTTTTGTTTCTCTCATATTTTTCCGTGAGTAGCCCGAAAGCTTAACCTCACGGGGGTCCAAGATCTAATGGACACCTAATAAGTGTTGACAGTTAACCGTTTCGTCCTTATGGGACTACTCAGAACACTGCTGGTCAATGTGACAAATCTTGCGAAGTTAATCAGACGGTTTTGTCTCTAATTAAATGTAATTAGTGAGCGAACTATAGCAAGAGGCGCCATCTACCGAGATACGAGAGAAACAAAAAACCAACAGCAGGCATAAACACTGCTATACAATATCGATCAATGAAAAGATCGAATGCAAATAAAAGAAAACAACTATAGTCCGTGACCTACGACAGCTCTTTGTCTTTTCAGGCCGGATCAACGCATTTTGCATTTTTACCCGTCATCAAGACAGTGAGCGTCAATCAACGGAATTTTTAAGCCAAATAATACTAACAAACGTGAAATTTCGTACCCGTGAATTTAAAAATCAAACAAGTTTCATGGCTAATCGGACAAAAAGGAGTTTTTTGTTTCTCTCATATTTTTCCGTGGGTAGTTTTTGCCCGATTAGCCATGAAACTTGTTTGATTTTTAAATTCACGGGTACGAAATTTCACGTTTAAAAGAAATATACTTTGCTCTATAATATTTGTTATATCGTTCTCTATCGTGCCTGCAATTGGTCGTTGTTCCATCTTCGTTGCTGCTTCAAAGTTTTGTTTTCTCAACTTCTTAATTGATTTTTCTATAAAAAGTCATACAACAACTTTTGTTCAGAATTAATTTTGATCTATTATATTAAGCATTTTGTACACTGATTTTCAAATTTTAAAAAATTAATCTTTTTTAAATAACTTATAAAGTCAATAGCCGATTTTTCTGTTTAACTAAGTAACAACGAAGTAAGCAATAGTGTCGACTTAAGGTTACATTAGTGAAATCGTTATTTTTTTAGGCAAAAATTGAAACTTGGAGGAACAAAACCAATATGGTAGAAAAAGAAAAGGCCTACCAGGAGCAAATTCAGACTTTGAGGGCCAGCGGTTCCAATAATTATCAACCGTTACCGTCCGCACCGATGCCAACGTATGAAATCGAAAATTTAAGGTACTTTTACTACTTTTTTCTAATGCTCAGTTTACAAAGTTTAATATAAATTTAATTAAGAAAGATCCTACTTAAAAATTAGCATTTATCGGGAGAAAACTTTGGATTTGTTAGACCGCGGCAAAGTTTTTGTAAAGTGAACTATAGCGTTTAACTTAAAAAACTGTTGCTAATGGCCAGCGGTGTCAGAGATTACGTATAGTCGACTTACCCATTGAGTTGAGACGTAGAATGGTATTGTGTTAATTCTAAATGAGTTGGTTGAACCGACAGATCCACATAGCATACCATGATTTTGGGAATTGACTTTTGGATTCATTGGTATTATTGACTAAAGTGCCCGCTGATAAGTGTTGATTTTTAGTACTTTATTATTTCATTTCTTGCGGGCGCGTTCGATAAGCTTGGGGGTGCTAAATAGTTAGATATTTTATCACCTGAACAACATTTGACTTTGAAATCATACTTCTAGTTTGATTTTCTCTGATTATGTTTAACTTAGTTGTACGGATCTTGTTTAATTGGATCAGAATAACGCTAGACAACACTGGATCAGATGTTCGCGGATGGAACTGTTAAATCCCTTCGAATTCTTTATGGTCTTCTGATTGTAATGATTTTTAAAAAATGTGGAGGTATCGTTTTTGTATTGATTGATTGTTAACAAGGCAACAATTAAAGGCGCTTTTCCGATTCCATTTGTTCCTGAGACGCTAGCTAAGCTTAACGATGCTAAATATTCTAGTAGATACTTTACCACCTGAACAACGTTTAGTTTTGGAGTCTGATCTCTTTTGTTTCCCTCTGATTATTTCCAACTTAGTTGTGCGGATCTTGTTGAACGGGATAGTAAGGTTTATTCTGATTCAATTAAACAACACTAGATAAAGCTTTATCAGATGTTCGCTGATGAAACACCCCTTCGAATTCTTTACGGTCGTCTCTAATTGTAATGATTAAAAAAAAGTCTGGAGGTGTCGTTTTTGTGTTGATTGTAGAGCTTTTAACAAACCAACAATTAAATGCGCTTACCCGATTCCATTTGTTACCGATACGCTAGCTAAGCTATAGGGATGTTAGATATTTGAGTAGATACTTTATCACCTTAACAACATATGGCTTTGGACTGTGACTTCTCGTTTGTCTGCCTCCGATTTTGTCCAACTTAGTTGTACGGATCTTGTTTAATAGGATTAGAATAACGCTAGACAACGCGGGATCAGATTCTCGTGGATGGAACTGTAAAACCCCTTCGAATTATTTATACTCGTCTCTGATTATAATGATTTTAAAAAAAAGTGTGGAGGTGTCGTTTTTGTATTGATGGTAGAGCTTTTAACAAAGCAACAATTAAAAATGCTTGTCCGATCCCATTTGTTACAGACACGCTGGCTAAGCTTAGCGATGCTAAATATTCTATTAGATACTTTACCACCTGAACAACGTTTAGTTTTGGAGTCTGAGCTCCCGTTGTTTCCCTCTGATTATGTCCAACTTAGTTGTTGAATAGGATAGTAAGGTTTATTCTGATTCAATTAAACAACGCTAGACAACGGTTGATCAGATGTTCGCTGATGAAACACCCCTTCGAATTCTTTATCGTCGTCTCTAATTGTAATGATTAAAAAAGTCTGGAGGTGTCGTTTTTGTATTGATTGTAGAGCTTTAAACAAAGCAACAATTAACGGCGCTTATCCGATTCCATTTGTTACTGATACGCTAGCTAGCTTAACAATATTTGGCTTTGAAGTCTGACTTCTCGTTTGTCTTCCTCTGATTATGTCCAACTTAGTTGTACGGATTTTGTTTAGTAGGATCAGAATAACGCTAGACAGCGCGGGATCAGATATTCGTGGATGGAACTGTAAAACCCCTTTGAATTCTTTATGGTCGTCTCTGATTGTAATGATTTTAAAAAAAAAGTGTGGAGGTGCCGTTTTTGTATTGATTGTAGAGCTTTTAACAAAGCAACAGTTAAAAATGCTTGTCCGATTCCATTTGTTACAGACACGCTGGCTAAGCTTAGGGATGCTAAATATTTGAATAGATACTTTCTTACCTGAACCACGTTTGGTTGTGAACGCTTTGATTTCTCTTTTGTTTCCTTCTGGTTCTATCCAACTTAGTCACACGGTTCTTGTTGAATTGGATATTAAGGTTAATTTTAATCCAATTAAATAACGTTATTTTGTATAACCTTTCAATTCCCCATGGTCGTCTGCGATTGTAATGAAGTCAGTAGGTTGGCGTTTTTGTATTGATTATAGACTTGCCAAAAAGCAACAATTAAAGACGCTTTTCCGATTCCATTTGTAACTGAGACGCTGGCTAAGCTTAGCGATGCTAAATATTTTAGTAGATACTTTATCACCTGAACAACGTTTAGTTTTGGAGTCTGATCTCTCTTTTGTTTACCTCTGATTATTTCCAACTTAGTTGTGCGGATCTTGTTGAACGAGATAGTAAGGTTTATTCTGATTCAATTAAACAACGCTAGAAAACGCTTTATTAGATGTTCGCTGATGAAACACACCTTCGAATTCTTTACGGCGTCTCTAATTGTAATGATTAAAAAAAAGTCTGGAGGTGTCGTTTTTGTGTTGATTGTAGAGCTTTTAACAAACCAACAATTAAATGCGCTTCATTTGTTACTGATACGCTAACTAAGCTATAGGGATGTTAGATATTTGAGTAGATACTTTATCACCTTAACAACATTTGGCTTTGGACTGTGACTTCTCGTTTGTCTGCCTCGGATTATGTCCAATTTAGTTGTACGGATCTTGTTTAATAGGATTAGAATAACGCTAGACAGCGCGGGATCAGATTCTCGTGGATGGAACTGTTAAACCCCTTCGAATTATTTATACTCGTCTCTGATTGTAATGATTTAAAAAAAAAGTGTTGAGGTGTCGTTTTTGTATTGATGGTAGAGCTTTTAACAAAGCAACAATTAAAAATGCTTGTCCGATCCCATTTGTTACAGACACGCTGGCTAAGCTTAGGGATGCTAAATATTTGAGTAGATACTTTATCACCTGAACAACGTTTAGTTTTGGAGTCTGAGCTCCCGTTGTTTCCCTCTGATTATGTCCAACGTAGTTGTTGAATAGTAAGGTTTATTCTGATTCAATTAAACAACGCTAGACAACGGTTGATCAGATGTTCGCTGATGAAACACCCCTTCGAATTCTTTATCGTCGTCTCTAATTGTAATGATTAAAAAAGTCTGGAGGTGTCGTTTTTGTATTGATTGTAGAGCTTTAAACAAAGCAACAATTAACGGCGCTTATCCGATTCCATTTGTTACTGATACGCTAGCTGGCTTAACAACATTTGGCTTTGAAGTCTGACTTCTCGTTTGTCTTCCTCTGATTATGTTCAACTTAGTTGTACGGATCTTGTTTAGTAGGATCAGAATAACGCTAGACAGCGCGGGATCAGATTCTCGTGGATGGAACTCTTAAACCCCTTCGAATTATTTATGTTCGGCTCTGATTATAATGATTTTAAAAAAAGTGTGGAGGTGTCGTTTTTGTATTGATTGTAGAGCTTCTAACAAAGCAACAGTTAAAAATGCTTGTCCGATTCCATTTGTTACAGACACGCTGGCTAAGCTTAGGGATGCTAAATATTTGAATAGATACTTTCTTACCTGAACCACGTTTGGCAGTGAACGCTTTGATTTCTCTTTTGTTTCCTTCTGGTTCTATCCCACTTAGTCGCACGGATCTTGTTGAATTGGATATTAAGGTTAATTTTAATCCAATTAAATAACGTTATTTTGTATAACCTTTCAATTCCCCATGGTCGTCTACGATTGTAATGAAGTCAGTAGGTTGGCGTTTTTGTATTGATTATAGACTTGCCAACAAAGCAACAATTAAAGATGCTTATCCATTTCTATTATTACTGGCACGCTCTATATATAAGCACTGTGAGAGAATATTTAAGTACTTTAGATATTGGATATTAATGATGCCTCGTTTTGAAGATAGGGAAACATTCATAAATTCGTAACGCAAAAATTCCCTTTTTCGCCTTTTCGTAACGCATTTTCAAGAAAAAACATTTAGTGTAACGCGGGGTTTGTCACTGCTTTTATTGTTTTACGCCGTGGTCTCTTCCAATGACGTCGAATGTCTTTTGGACCCAGTACGGGGGTTGAATAAAAAGTGGTGGGATGTTAGTTGTTTATCTTGACGATATTATTATTTTTAGAAATTCATTCAAAGAATATTTTAAAATTCCGCTAGACATAATTTTAACAGTACAAAGGGCCGGCCTTATTCGGAATAAGGATAAATGCACATTTTATCGGGTAGAATAAACATATGTAGGGTAAGTAGTTAACGCTGCAGGTTTTGTTGTTTGTTAATCCAGACAAGTTAGTGGCGATTTTGAAAGTTACAACTCTAAAAATCTGTCAAAGTTAACGTTAAAAAAACGTGAAAACATCCAATTCACTTGATCTTAGGAGCTCGCTTTTCGTCCAATTAAGAAATACTTGCTTCAGGCTCCAATTTTGATCAATTGATGACTTGACTTTAAACGTTTTTATTATTCGCAGGCAACAACTGATGCAATCGCAAATCGCTCTTACTAACTGCGAGCAAAGTAGAGCTGCCACCTCCATACAAGTAGAGACATACAAATGTCAAGTAGAAGACTTGGCCAAGCAACTGCAAGAGGTCCATGCTCAGAGTGATGACTTGTTCGCTCTAAGGACACAGGTAAGAACAAGGTCACCAAAAAAATACATGCAAATCCTTAAAAAATCAGCTGTTTATTACTGTTTATTTTAAATATATATATATATCTATATATATATATATATATATATATATATATATATATATATATATATTAGCCGATGTGCTTGTATGATCAGTGTTGCCAGCCCTACGGATTTATCTGTAGATCTACGGATTTTGGATTTCGGTCTCCGATATCCGATTTTGGATCCAAATCTGCAGATTTTCGGCAATTTTACTAAAAGACGATAAACATCGAAACATAACGGCGGCCGCGCCTCATTCCTCCTTATTAGTCCTCTTTACTTTTTTTCCTACATTTTAATCATTTTGTAAAAGGGTTTTACTTGGATCAGTGACCTTATTTTTCTAGACATCTAGCGGACGGTCGCTGCAACATTATTTAGAACGAATTGTATTACTTCGCGCGTTGTTTGATGGGGAGTCAAACAACGCTTCGTGCCACGAAAGTTAAACTATGTTTTACGTTATGTATGTTGCACTAGAAAATATTAGTGTTTGTACGTACCTTAACTAAATAAAAAAGGTTAAAAAAGTACGTACTTTGTATTTCTTCTAATTATAACGGTTTATCCGTTTAAAATACTCTGCCAATATATGGGCCCCTAAGCTCACACTAAGTACTGTAGTTATAGTGTACGTGTGAGCTAATATAAATAAAAACTGAAATATATTTTATTCAACTCCAGACTAAATTACCTTTTGTTTGATACCACACAAGCCATGTTTTGACCCAAACTCAAATTTTTGAAATCTACCCCCACCCTTAAAAAAAAACAAAAACTAAAATGTATTTTGTTAAACTCCGGACTCAATTACCTTTCGTTTGATATCACACACGTTATATTTTCACTTAAAACTCTATTTAAAATATACCCCCACCCTTTTTTTTAAATAAATTAAAATGTATTTTGTTTAACTGCAGACTCAATTACCTTTCGTTTGATATCACACACGCCATATTTTCACATAAACTCTAATTTTTGAAATCTACCCCCACCCTTTTATTTGGTTTGTGTTCGGCGGATTTTGTTAATTTTTAAATGGGACCATCTCGACCCAAGACCCAGCCTAGGTACCAAATTTTATTAAAATCGGCCAAGCGGTTTTTGAGTTATGCGCGTTGGTCGTTACAGACAGACATACAGACAGACAGACATACAGACAGACGGCGCAACAAAAAAGTTTCAAAATCATCTGAAACGCAAAGATATATAAAAATTTTTGAAATCGGAGCAACTTTTTTTTCTCGAAAAAATTAGGATCACCATAGCTCACACTACTATAGTATAGTATATGTGTGAGCTAAAATTGGCGGTACTGCAAAAAAGTTTATTTGGATCCGTTGGAACGGAGCAGTAGGAACCGTACCGTTCTTGTGCAATTCCGAACCAAAAAAGTTGTGCACTCCTGTCACTGTCAAAAAAAGAAAAAAATCAAACCAATATAAACTTTTTAATTGTAAAAAAGCACCTTTTTTTGTTTTTAGTCTTCTTTGAACCTATGGATTTCTACAGATTTTTAGCGTTCGCACTACGAATTTTCGATTTCCAATAGTTGGCAACACTGTGTATGATAACAAAAATCCCAGTGCGACGGCTACGGTAGTCTTCTGGAAGTAGATTCTGTTGTCTAAGAGAATAGCTACATAACATATGCTTCTAAAAGTTTTGTTTTTCTTAAAAATAAATGAATAAATATTTGTTTGCAGCTCGACGTCTACAAAGCCGATTTCGAAGCAGAACGCGCCTCCAAGGAAGATATGAAAACGGAAAAAGACAAGCTGTCCGAGGACTTGCAGTGTCTGCATAGACGCAATCAGCAGCTGCAGGAGGAAATTGAAATGATTCGTCCACAGGTAAGAAAGAACCCCGCAGTTTCATTATTGCGCGAATTTCTTTGCTCATGGCCCTAAACTGTGATTTTATTGAAGAAAGAAACAAATCAAATAAGACAAACAAAGCTGAAATTTGTTCCTAGGCTTATTTCCAAAAATTTTAAGCTTAGACACCAGTATTTACTAAGACCAGTATTTACTAAGACCTTAAGAGCATTGTAGACTAGGTTTAAGTATCAAGTCTATAGACTTGATACCGACCGGTTTAAGTGTATTTTTTTAATACTCACAGGTCAAATAACTGCAAAAATTTGGTTCACCCTAATGTGCAATATGATAGTAAGCATTTCTCAGTGAGTTTCATCTCATATAAATTCAAATTAACTTTAGAAATAAAGAAAAACCACATAAAAAATTTGTAACCAAATGTCATTTTTTGGAAACTTATGCCGTATTCCATTGGGAAAATGAGTGCAGCACTGGTGGTGCACTGACACTGAAACGGTGCTGTCAAAAATTTGCACCGAGTGCAGTTTCAATGGAACACGCGGAAAATGAAAAATCGCACTCGTGTGGTATAAGGTCACTATATCACGAAGTTCCTAACATCGTGATATAGTGACCTTAGTGTGGTATGCCATTATGAGCTGTAGAACTTCTTTTTTATTCTTGCTTTAAGCAACGTTAATATAACATTTTCTTGCAAATAATTTTTTATCGTATATCCATTATGAATAGGGCAAATTGATTTTTTTTAATTAGTTTTATCAGGCCAACGACGATATCCATTTTTATTTGTTTCAAAGTTACACGCCGATAAATATTATCCTAAGATAAATAAAATTCGTCAAATAAATAAATAATGATTTTATTTAAAAAAAGTTAATAAGAATATTTTAAAAATGCCCACCTCCTTGTTGAATGCAGGCTTGTATACCAACAGATAGAGTAGTTATCTATATTTCGCGCTTGTTTTTCAAAAAACCCTAACCAGAAGTGTACTTTATGCTCCCAAAATTTGAACATAAGTATTCGAAACACCTTGTATACATATATAATATTTCATAAGTTTCTTTCAGCTAAACCTAACTTTCCTGCCTTGCAGAATTTGGTCAAAAACATGTTGTTCAAAATCCATTTGTTCGAAAGTAATATTAATACTTCAATAACATTTTCCTGAAAAGGAAAATTATTTAAAACATTTCCTTCAAACAAAAAATTGTTTGAAAACATTTTATTAAAATTTTTTTGTTCAAAAACATTTTCTTTGAAAGTAATTTTTTTTCATAAGGAAAATTGTTCAAAAAAGTTTTTGAAGAAAATATTTTTAAACAAATTTCCATTCAACAAAACATAACCTAACCTAACAGCTAAGCGTAAGGGTGTTTTAACACCATAAAAATGGCAAGACATGTGCCTCAGCGCTAATGGGTTTCGTCCCCCTTGTTCTTTTTTTGGACAAAATTGAGGCTACTTGAATTTATTTATGAGGAATTCTGCAGTGCTCATCTCGAGCCGAAAGTGTTTCCTGAACTAAAAAATACATTTATTTTTACTTATAATCATAGCTGCCAGAAAACCCCAACTGTCGGAAAATTAGCCCCAGGGCCCCAGTCAACCAAATCCATACAAATCTACTTACCTGTTTGTTGTTAAATCGGTAAACCACATATTCAATAAAGTTTTTTATTTTTGTTGTTTCCGTTCTCATTTTTATTGCACAGAACTGTTCTTCTTCATCTTCATCGCTGCTACTACTTAGCAGCGAAGAAAATAATAAAAAATCGCTAACAACTTTATTTTCACTCATTTTTACGTCCCACGACAATAATAAGCGTTTAAAATTAATGGCGGGAAAAAGTTTTCGGTGCGGCACGAGCCCTCAGAGCCGGTGTCAAAAAAGCCGCACTCAGTGCAAAACTGAATTCATAAGTTCCTCAATGGAATACGAAAACTGAAAAAGTGCATGTCAATGGAATGCAAACACCGAGCCAGTTGTGCACTAGTGCTGCACTCATTTCCCCAATGGAATACGGCATTAGTCCGTGCAGTCGTAGGATTCCCGTTAAAAATAGTCTCAAATTGTAGTACCACCCCTGAGGGGTGGTTTAAAGTTCGAAAAACAATAGAAATAATCCATGATTGACAAAAAAACTTACATACAAGAATATTCAAAGCTAAATAATACATAAATAACTTAAAACTATATCTGTAGATGCATTACCGTATTAAATACGTATCAATATTTAAATACTGTAAAAAGCACAAGATATATTATAATCCCTTTTCAATTACTCATTCCCTAAAAGAATCGACCATCAGTTTAATCGTCGCTAACTTGTCTAAAAAATTAACATGTAAAATATAGCAGACAGCTGACACCGACTTACACCGTTTTTATTCGACATTTCCTAGTGACATTTGGAGGTTTAAATATGGCTACCATTGTTAAACCGAAATATTTTATTATTTTTATTTATTTATAACCTTTGTGTGGAAATAATGTCTTTGTTACAACGAAAAAAGATGACCCATATCCCAAGGTATTTATGAACAATTTATATAAATATTAAAAATTATTGCATTCACGAGAAAAATAAGTTAAACCTTCAACCAAAATGAAGACTTTTAAACCTAGGATTGTAGCACTTAGTACTGTAGACCCTTTAGTAAATACTGGTGATAGTTTATTTTAATACAAAATGTCTAAAATATTTTTATATGGACCTGGAAAGTCGGTAAATTTAAAATAAAAATTTAAGTAGAAACCCCCTTAAAGACTTCCAGAAGATGTACAAGGAGGGGGGCAAAACCCTCATAAAATTACTGGACATTCTAAAAGTCCCTGTGATCTAGACACATTTAAAAATAATTTATATCTTCATTGGGTATTTATTTATTTTCTTTTTTTAATAGGCTTCTGGCAGCAGCGCACCAAACAATGAGGTGAGTTTTAAATAAAGTAATTTTTATACAGGACGACGTCCTGATATCATTTCTCAATATCTCTCACAAGACGCTAGCGCTACCAAGTCCACTTCCAATCCCTGGCTTCGCATGCGTAGATCTACCAATATTATTTACCTCATGTATTAGAAACGATGTACAGGGTGATTTTCACTTGAATGACACTAACCACATGAAAATAGAAAGTTTCAAAAACCTAACCTAACGAAACCTAATCAGATCTAACCGAACCAAAGCAAACTAAACCAATATTTTTTTTCAAAAAAAAAAACTTTCCTGACTTCCTACCTGGGATGCTAGAGGATGTGAATCCGAACCGGACCGTACCGAACCGAACCTATCCAAACGTAACCCTACCCAACTAAACCTAATTAGCAGTACGTGTTGTAGTTTAGTTTGGTTAGGTTAGGTTTGGTTCAGTTTAGTTAGGTTCGGTTCGGTTCGGATTCACATCCTCTAGGATCCCGGGCAGGAAGTCAGGAAAGTTTTTTTTTTGAAAAAAATTATTGGTTCAGTTTCCTTCGGTTCGGTTAGATTTGATTAGGTTTTGTTAGGTTAGGTTTTTGAAACTTTCTATTTTCATGTGGTTAGAATCATTCAAGTGAAAATCACCCTGTATGCATCTATTCTAAGACATGAGGTAAATAATATTGGTAGATCTGCGCTTGCGAAGCCAGGGATTGAAAGTGGACTTGGTAGCGCTAGCGTCTTGTATATCTCTCGGGCTACTTGCCTGTGTACTAAAAAATCTTTACACAAGCCAATTTTAAATATCCGTTGGCGTTCTTGGTTGGAACCAGAGATTCTAGGACAACTAGAAACAATAATTTAAAATTCCGTTTCAGTAAGAAACTCGTAGATTTTTTAATTTTAACTGAGATTTTTACCTCCCTCGTAAGGAAGTAATTTATGGTAACTTAATTTATGTAAACAGGGTGTCCCAAAACTACTATTAAATTGTTGTGTGTGGTAACAGCGTCTATTTCCCAGTATACCGATCTATATTTTAAGTGATGAGTAACAGTCTGAATTTTCATAGAAAGCTTCATTTTTTCAAGACGCCCAATTTTTTCCTCTGCAAAAATTCTTGAAACTGATTGCTAAGATAGTGTGCAGGCGCTAAATATTAATTTAAAGGCTGCAAAAAATTCATTAGGTAGTAAAAATAAATTTTTGGTGAAATCTAAAGATTTTATGATATCAAACATGAAAAAACGTTTGTCCTACAAATAAGATGCTTTAACAGCAGACGTGTCCCGTCCCAAACATGTCGAAATAATGGGATGAAAAAAGTAATTAGTAACCGAGTGATTTTTTTGTGGCTTAAAAGATGTGTTTGAAGGGAAATGCAACATTTTACTACAAATCGTAAGTATGCTTGGCTTAGGGAGTCCAACGTTGGAAAGTATCGATTAACCTGACATGAATTTTAGCAGAGGGAAAAGTTTCAACCCATTACTTATCAGCTCATAGATAGAACAGTATACCGTGGCTTATTCCTTCTATAATATACGAGGTGTGACAAATAAATTTTAAGACTGGTCCCCGTCCAGCGGCGTAGCGTGCCTGAAGGGGCGGTGGGGGGGGGGCGACAGCTCAAAAGGGCGCCCATGAAAAATCTTGCGACCAAAAAAAAAACAAGGTCATCATGTCTTTAGTCTCCTTTGCCGTTGACGGCCCTGCTCCTTCCTAAAGCTTAGGGCGCTTCGGGCACCCATGGAGCGCCAGTACCCTCGGGACGGGAGGGGGGGCGACAAACCCCCGTGTCCCCCCCCCACGCTACGCCACTGCCCCCCGTCCTAACAGGTTTTAAATCTCCACGCCTCTGGCGGTCAAAGTTATTCACCTTGATGTGCGTCCAATTACCGCGCGCAATCTTGTCGCCTTTCCTCTACTAGTTTTGCTTATGCAGTGGTTTGAAGCTGATCCTGCATAGATCATTTGCCGGAATTATGACAAACGAAAAAACTGACCAACGTATGAATTTAAAGTAAAACTCAAAAAACCGGCTACTGAATGCTTTCAAATGCTAAAAGATGTCTAGGGAAAGCAGTGTATGTCTCGTGCAATGATTTTTATGTGGCATAAAAGCTTTTTCGATGGTCGTGGAGCAGTTAAAGATCTAGCACATCCAAAACAGCGATGCTCATTGTTTTTTTTTCGATATTAGCGGTGTTATTCTTATCGAATGGGCGCGTGAGGTTCAAACAGTAAATCAACATTTATATTTGGACGTATTGATGTAGCTAAGGGAACGTGTAAAGAAAAAGCGTCCAGATTTGTGGAAGAACAACGCGTGACTCTACCAGGACAATGCACTAGCCCACAATGCCCTTTCCATTAAGCAGTGTTTAGCTATATTCTTTCAGAAGACCCCCGTCGTTAACCACCCACCATATTCACCAGACTGGCAAGGTAACCCCTTGCGACTTCTACCTGTTTCCGAAAGTGAAGAAATCGTTAAAAGGAACCCATGTCGATAGATAAATTGATGGGGAACATCGTTAAGTTGTTCAGTATTTAAATAAAGTAGATTTTTTACAAAAAACTTTTAACTGAAGAGCCGAATTTAAGGAAGAAGAAAGAGACAAAATCTTGCGACCAAAAAAAAACAAGGTCATCATGTCTTTAGTCTCCTTTGCCGTTGACGGCCCTGCTCCTTCCTAAAGCTTAGGGCGCTTTGGGCACCCATGGAGCGCCAGTACCCTCGGGATGGGGGGGGCGACAAACCCCCGTGTCCCCCCCACGCTACGCCACTGCCCCCGTCCTAACAGGTTTTAAATCTCCACGCCTCTGGCGGTCGGAGTAATTCACCTTGATGTGCGGTCATTTACCGCGCGCAATCTTGTCGCCTTTCCTCTACTAGTTTGGCTTATGCAGTGGTTTGAAGCTGATTCTGCATAGATCATTTGCCGGAATTATGACAAACGAAAAAACTGACCAACGTATGAATTTAAAGTAAAACTCAAAAAACCGGCTACTGAATGCCTTCAAATGCTAAAAGATGTCTACGGAAAGCAGTGTAAGTCTCGTGCAATGATTTTTATGTGGCATAAAAGCTTTTTCGATGGTCGTGGAGCAGTTAAAGATCTAGCACATCCAAAACAGCGATGCTCATTGTTTTTTTTTCGATATTAGCGGTGTTATTCTTATTGAATGGGCGCGTGAGGTTCAAACAGTAAATCAACATTTATATTTGGACGTATTGATGTAGCTAAGGGAACGTGTAAAGAAAAAGCGTCCAGATTTGTGGAAGAACAACGCGTGACTCTACCAGGACAATGCACTAGCCGACAATGCCCTTTCCATTAAGCAGTGTTTAGCTATATTCTATCAGAAGACCCTCGTCGTTAACCACCCACCATATTCACCAGACTGGCAAGGTAACCCCTTGCGCCTTCTACCTGTTTCCGAAAGTGAAGAAATCGTTAAAAGGAACCCAGTATTTAAATAAAGTAGATTTTTTACAAAAAACTTTTAACTGAAGAGCCGAATTCAAGGAAGAAGAAAGAGACAATAAAATTAGAACGATGGGATCTCCAGTACCCCTCACAATCTCTGAGGTTAAAAAGGTGTGCACAACCTTAAAAAGCGGTAAATCTGCCGGACCCGGAAATATCCCAGCTGAACTTATTAAATATGGCACTGAAGAACTGTTTTGGAGATTACGGAATCTTTTCCAAAAATATTTAAATGGAACTGTAGTACCGAGTGGAAAACGTCATATATATCCACAATACACAAAAAAGGAAGCAAATATAAATGTGACAATTTTAGAGGTATATCTGTGACAAGTACGATAAGCAGAATATACGGTAAAATAATAAGAAATAAAGTGGAGAGCGAATATAAAGACATTAAGGCAGAAGAACAAGCTGGTTTCAGGGCGGGTAGATCGACTTCAAATCATCTCTTTTGTATAACCCAAGCTATTGAAAAGCAAATGGCATAAGGACAAGAGCTGCATCTGCTTTACTTCAATTTGCAGAAGGCATATGATAGTATACCACTAAATCTACTTTGGAAAGCGTTGGAAAACACAAACAGAAGCGTACAACTAATTAAGGCCATCAAAGAGCTATACAATAGTAAGGCAAAAGTTAAAATAAAAGCAAAACTAACCAAAGGCTTTCAAGTAAATAAAGGTCTTAAACAAGGTTGATGTATCTCGCCTACGCTTTTCAAGATATACTTGGAACAAGTCCTTAAAGTTGGAAGAGAAAATGTCAAAACATGGGAATTCCGTTGGATGAAACCACCTTATATACTTTATGTTTCGCCGATGATCAGATAGTAGTGGCTCAGGATTATGACGGCCTCGAATATATGACACGAAAACTAATAGAAGAGTACAATAAGTGGTTAATCTGAATAAGACAGAGTATATGTGTATCGGTGGAACGAAATATGATCTAATCTTAAATACCGGACAGCGAATTCAGTCCTGTGATGAGTATAAATACTAAGGTCTAAAAATTACCGCTGACGGAACACTAGACAAAGCTATAAAAGATCGAAACGTACAAGGAAGAAAAGCAATAACTTTATAAATGGAATAATTTGGGACCAAAGTATATCAAAACATAACAAAAAGCTTATATATAACACCATTGTAAAAAGTATTATTACATACAGCTCAGAAGTATGGCCAATCAAGGATAGAACAGAAAAAATGCTTTCCGCTACGGAGATGGACTATTGGAGAAGAGCAGCAGGGAAATCAAAAAGAGAAAGAGTTACAAATCAAAGAATAAGAGAAATTATGACAGTGGGTGAACGTACTTTAGTGGATGATATAAGAACAAAACAACTGGTGTGGTACGGACATATACAAAGAATGAATGATGAAAGACTACCTAAACAAATAATACAATGGAAACCAACTGGCCGAAGAAAACGAGGACGGCCAAGGAGAAGCTGGAGAGAAGGAATAGACAGTGAAATAAGAATAAGAGGCCTAGATGATGAATTATGGGCAAACAGAAACGAGTGGAGATTGGGTATCGGAAGACGTAGAACGTTGTGAAACCGATAAATATATATAGATTTTTTACAACAGTCTTATAATTTTATTTTCATACCTCGTAAACCAAAAAATAGCTTCTTTCTTCATTGTAATAATTGTTTAATCCAAGTTTATTTTATGTACCTTGTGATGTGTAATTCATTTAAAATTTTCTTAGTCCCCAACAACAGTAATGAGCCGGTACACTTGTCCCATTTGTGACTTGAAATTCCGCTCCTTGAGACTGGTGCAAGATCACATCGAGATCGCCCATCAATGGTACGACAAGGCTAATCGTAAACAACAGCCAGTGAGTTTCGTTTGGCTTTTTGGCAACAGCGTTTGACAATTTGGCAACAACGTTTTATATCTATAAGACAAACCATATTCCACCATATTCGTATATATTTTGCGTCGCTGAATCCGAATCTGGGGTTAAAAAAGTTGACTTGACCTTTGGAATTATCCCCGGTGATTCATAGACCAGGGCAGATAGCTTTGGCATGAGAAAAAAAGTTATTTAAAAGACCCTTTAAACAATTCATATATTTCTACCACGTTGTAAGTATAGTACTCGAGATATCTTAATTTATTTTAGTACATATTTAAGTCAAATTTGCAGATTTTTTATTTGCAAAAAAAATCCAAAAAATTTAAGTTTTGAAATTTTTTTATCTTCTGGACCGGTAGATTAAACAAATTTTGATATATGTCCACTGGAGAAAATTTCAGATGTTAGAAACTTTTTTGATCCCAGTTCAAATTCAGCGTAAAAAAATATCTACATAGGAATAATATGGTTTGTCTTACTGATCTCGAGATTTTTTGTTGCAGTGTTTTTTAATTTTCTTGTCGATTTTTCTCTAATTTTTAATAATCTGAAAGAAAAGATGGCCAAACCTGGATTCGAGTATTATAGAAAACACTGGCGGCTTAGAGTGTTTTGAAATTTCCACGATTTCGGCCGATTAGTGATAAAAAATAGAAAATAATGTTTTGGAAAACAAAACTAGGCGCTATTGGGATTCCATTAAATATAGTAAAAGCTCCGACCACTCTCCCTTGAAAAACATTGTTAAAATGACGCCGTCATTTTAAATTTTCCTTTTTTTTCAATATTAGGTTTGTGATTGTAGCGGGCATCTGAGGGAGGTAGGGAGGGATGAATTATATAAAAATCCGTGAACAAAAATTCCAAACCAGGAATGAAAATTAAAGAAGGAAAAAGTATTAAAAAAAAGTTTTGTGTACTTCGCCCTAGACTTGAACCCGGACCTTGACTATGTACTTTAGTAGTCCTAATTAGGTAACAACTCTACGAATGACGTCATGCCCAACACGGTGTACAGCAGAAAGATATACATTATTCTCCCGGAGTGGCCGGACTGATTAAATTACCGTAAACCGGCCCTGGAGATACACCATGCTGCTAAATTAACCATATTAAAAAGGCTTTCAAGTAAATAAAGGTCTTAAACAAGGTTGCTGTATCTCGCCTACGCTCTTCTTGGAACAAGTCCTTAAAGTATGGAAGAGAAAATGCCAAAACATGGGAATTCCGTTGGACGAAACCACCTTGTATACTTTATGTTTCACCGATGATCAGATAGTAGTGGCTCAGGATTATGACGACCTCCAATATATGACACGAAAACTAATAGAAGAGTACAATAAGTGGGGACTAGAGGTTAATCTCAATAAGACAGAGTATATGTGTATCGGTGGAATGAAACAGGATCTAATCTTAAATACCGGGCAGCGAATTCAGTCCTGTGATGAGTATAAATACTTAGGTCTAAAAATTACAGCTGACGGAACACTAGACAAAGCTATAAAAGATCGAAACGTACAAGGAAGAAAAGCAATAACTTTATTAAAGGGAATAATTTGGGACCAAAGTATATCAAAACATAACAAAAAGCTTATATATAACACCATTGTAAAAAGTATCATTACATACGGCTCAGAAGTATGGCTAATCAAGGATAGAACAGAAAAAATGCTTTCCGCTACGGAGATGGACTATTGGGGAAGAGCAGCAGGGAAATCAAAAAGAGAAAGAGTTACAAATCAAAGAATAAGAGAAATTATGACAGTGGGTGAACGTACTTTAGTGGATGATATAAGAACAAAACAATTGGTGTGGTACGGACATGTACAAAGACTGAATGATGAAAGACTACCTAAACAAATACTACAATGGAAACCAACTGGCCAAAGAAAACGAGCACGAGGAGGAAAAAGAGAAGCTGGAGAGAAGGAATAGACAGACAATTATGGGCAAACAGAAACAAGTGGAGATTCGGTATCGGAAGACGTAGAACGTTGTGAAACCGATAAATATATATATATATATATATATATATATATATATATATATATATATAATGGATTTATAAATATACCAGAACTGAATCACTCTAAAGAGTTCGTTAAAGGACCTTGTAGAAAGAGAGACAGGAACATCATTGGATTTACCAGACAGGAGATCCGTATAGTAACTGGACTTTTTACGGGTCACTGTCGACTAAGAGTACCATGCACAGAATGGTACTAACAGAAGAGAACGAGTGTAGGCTCTGTATGGAGGATGACGAAACAGTTAGACATGTACTTTGCGAATGTCCAGCTATTGCACGTTGCTAACCACTCAAAAGTGAGCCACAATAAACTTAATGGTGGTCGCAGTGGGCTGCAAGGGCCACTTACATATGAATCATCATCATGTACGTCAACGCTCTTCCAATTGGGCCACCGCAAAGAAATTCAAGGAACCCTTAGTTGAATGTTTTTGGGCCACCGAAACAAATTTTTAAGTAAGTATCATCGTGTAAAAGGATTTTTATGTGTTAAAATTTCACATCGCAATGAGCGATTGCCAATAATAATTTTTAACAAAGTGACTAGACTGTGATACTGACCGTGATTTGGAGTTTTAAAAATTTATAATAATGGTTTCGGTGGCATTGACGTACATAGGTCCGGGTTCAAGTTCCGGCCGTAGCACAGAAAACTTTTATTATAATTTTTCGTTCCTTAATTTCACCCCTGGTTTGGACTGGTTTTTTGTAGCTTAGGTGGGCTGTAAAGGGAGGGTTAATTATATTAAAAGGAACAAAACAACTTAAAATTTAAAATGGAAATATTGTATGAGAGGCTATTTTTGCCTGCTGGGGCATTTTTTTAGGCCTCTTTTGGCACAATTAACTTATTTTTAGTAAAAATGAGACAGAACAAATTTTTTTGTTGATCTTAATCTAACCGTATAGTTGGTATGTGTTTGTTTTACTATACTTTGGCGTTTGAAATTTTCAATTTAACTTGTCTAATCTATTTTTTTAGTTAATTTTTGTTTTGATTTTTTTAATGATTTTTTACTAAATTCTTACTAACACACCAACAGATAATACAACGTGCAGACATAGTTTACTTTACAAAAGCTTAAAGAATTTCATTGCTGGGGCATAGCATATTGCTGCAAGCTTGTTTGAAGAACGAGACGCAGATCAAGAATGAATTGGCAGACGTTCTTGAGAAGGATTTAAGAGCTATTAGTCCATGGGCCAGTCAATCTATCGGTATAATTTGGGGGAACTCATTTTCCCTTTTACCATAGTAGAAAACTATGATGGCCATCTCGCAGTGATAGCTTAAACAAATGGTGGCCAATCAAAGATGGCGGACGATGTTTAAATTTAAAGGATAGACAAACTTGCCTCACATACAAGCGGTAAAAATTAAATTGCAATTGCATCATCGTGGACCTACTACCTACCTGATTTCTGATTTTCGTGAATTTAGGTTAGTTCTTGATTGAATAGGTATTAAAATTACTGCCAAGAACACTAATGAATCCAAGAACTTTCGGGGGAGATGAAAGAGGAGGTTATAAGACGACGAACAAATGAAAGACGCATTTCTGCTATTATAAGAGATCATTTTTGTGTTTTAGATGAAAAAAAGTCAAGAGCACACTTGGTACTATTGTCCTTTATGTCACGCCAAATTTCATAAAGACTACTTAGTCGAGGAGCACGTTCAATATTGCGTCCTACATCAGTTCTAGCGCGTCTCTCTCCCTCTAGGGTTAGTGATTTTTTTGTCTCTCATACCAAAAGTTGTTGAGTTGTGATCATACTTTTTCATTTGCTTGTATCATGCAATCAGTGTTTGAAATATTAAGAACCCAGCAGTTTTCTTATGGCAATGGTGCTTTTGTACCAAACAGGGGGGGGGGGCTATTTAAACATTTTTATTATTTCCACTTTTGTCAGCTCCTACAGTTTGAGAGGCAGAAAATGACAATAATGGTCGAAAAATGTTTTTTCATTTTGAGAATCTTTGGATTTTATTAAAATCGGTCCAGTAATAATGATTTTGTAAAGAAATTAATGCAGAGATGCAAGCGTATACAGTGCAAACAATCGGTAGAAAAAACACTTGAGCACAATTAAAGCGATTTTGATGATTGACCTCGTTGTTTGCGGCGAGTTTATATCATTTATATAAATTTCTTTGAGTGTTCGCCGTTAACAAAAACCCACTAGATACATATCGTTTTGAAGATAATTTTATTTTCAACAAAATAGAGTAAAACAACATTTTTCAGAAAATTAAATAAAACAAAAATTTTTTTAAAAATAATTAAAAAAAATAACCTCAATATGCGGATGCCTCTGGATTCTCAATAATAGCCTTAACACAACTTTGTGATACGCTATTTAAAAAAACATTTTATTTTCCCTAAAAAGGGTATTTTAACATTTTTCTCAAAAATGCTTAGTTTTTTGAAAACTGAATAAAACCTCAGAAAAAAACATGATTTTTTTTTCGTAATATGGATGCCAATTAACTCCTAACCGTGGACTTCGGCCCACTTCGGTGATACATTGTTTAAAAGATAATAAAATTTTCTACAATAAAGTTGATTACACACTTTCTGTAAAATGCTTAAGTTTAGAGAAAATGATGTAAAACTGAATAATTTTGGTTTATTTTGCATATACCATTAAAATACACACTAAACGGGTGTACTGCTAACACTTCAGGGTTCGTATCTCAGCAAGGCTACTACACAGAGAACTTAATGATATCTCATTTTATAGGCTATCAGTTGGTCTTTATTTTATGTTATTAGAGATTTTCTTAAAAATAAGCAGTTTCGAAGTTAAAGGCCACTAAAAAAAAATTGGTCAATATCCAAAATGGTGGCGAAATGTTTAGCGTCATAACTCGAAAACCATTCGTCTGACAAAAAAAACTTTTGTTTAATACTTTTTTGTGCACCCTAAATTCAAGATGGCGGAAGGAGCAGTCCACCCCCCCCCCCCCAAGGTCAAAAACTCAAATTTGTTTTTAGGACTCCAATGTCAACAATATATGTCAACATCGCGACTACATCTTTTACAAGCGAAAATTCTATAATGACTGGACTACATGCATAACAAGCCTATAATGGATCATGGAAAATGTGAATTTATTAAAAAATACTTTACCGCTTATAGTTGATATTGTATTAAAGTGACCCTCAAAACCTTGATGGGCGGGAAGGGAGTAGAGGGGCACATACAGTGGCACGCCCTTCCTTTAATTTTTTTATTGATATTGATTCCCAAAAGGAGGCACTGCACTAATTAGTCATTAGCTTACTATTTTACTTGCTTTTTATTGATGTCTTCTTCTAAACGATTTCCTTAGAAAGGAACATATATACTCTTATCTGGTTGTTACGAAAATATTGGTTTAGCCGGGCTTTGACGTTTTCTATTCGTTGTTGTTTTGACTGTTTATGTCAAACAAATTATGACGGAGCTTTTTACAAAACAAATTACCGTTTTTGTAAATAAATCAATATTAGCGCACATTTTAATATAATTTTGGATCCTCTTTTATGTTTCGGATCTTTATTTATTTATTCTTTAAAAGGTCTTAGCGTTTTATCATTCGAACATGAATCCCCGAGCGGCAAACTGCATGTACAAACTGAAACACTAATTTTTACAGACTTCTTTACTTAGATTTTGCCGCAAAATTTGGTATACCATAGCTATGACGCGATACAATATCAACTATAGTTGGCTGTGATCGTAATTGTGTCATTTAAGCAAAATTGTATATCTCACCCTGTAGGAGCTGCAGGAAGTAGTCATGAGAAGGAAATGTTTATTTAGACCCCCTCTAGAACATATTAAAATCATTAATAAAAACCGCCATAAGAAAACTAGGGTAGGGGGTTCTAATGATTATGTTTTAGTTCACAATGTTATACAGGGACTATTTATATACAATGGATTTGAATCTACTTTATTTTTTCAGACTCCAGGCCAGCTATTCAAGTGCCCTAAGTGCCTATTCGGATTTAATACGCTGAACGCTTGCGAAAATCACGTGATGGCATGCATCGAACTAGACGAAAATTTTCCGTAAAAAAATATATTTTATAATAATACATAATCAAGTGAGTTTATATTTAGTTTGTTTTTTAGTTTCTTACAATACTTTTTTGTGACGTATCTTCTTTTGTCTTTTCAATCGAACACCCTGTATGTTATCATATTGTTTAATATTTTTTTGTTTCTGTTCCAATAATGCCCACCTTTTATTTATTATCGACCATTACCATAGTAGATAATCCTTCTATAATAACATTTCATTATGGGCAAAATGCCAGTATGCAACTAAGAAATGACTAAAAATATAAATTCAAAATGACTCTACAATACAGAGTGTCCCATTGAAACTTAAAAGTTGTCAAGATTTGACGTTTAATTTTAGTTAATGGATACACTAAACATCACTAAAAACTAAACTGCTCAAAAATTGAAGTGAGCCAGCCCATTTTTTTTGACATTTTTAAAGTAAATTTATTCCTATACGAAACGGTCAATTTCCACACAATTTTCTATGTGATATAGCTTTGATTATCCTCTTTTAATGTTTGGTTTCCTTGTTATCGTGCACTTGACAGATAGCTTCACAGGGTAGCTACAATGCAAGTGTAACAAAAGTGCGAAAGTTTGCACGGCTACCATTTCCAGTACGATATTTTTCAAAAAAATTTTAATGACACAAAATGACAGTCAGCTAAATCCAAAAAAGTTATTTCTCTTTAGTTTCCGAGATATGATTTTTTTTTCCATAAAATTGTACTTTTTCTGATTTTTAGTTTGACGTTTCTACCAGTTTTGACCCATAGCCACCAAATTTGCTATGAGGCAACCCAAATATTGGCCTTTTCGAACTTTGTACGCCATTGTACCCTAGATGACCACTGAGCACAATCATAGACGTGCAAAACTAATTTTTCATAAATTCTCCTTTTTATGATCAAACCTGAGTTTCACCTCCTGTAGGTGATCTGATATCAAGTCTAGGTAAATTCAAAACACGTTTTATTAAAGCTTGAACATTAATGCCGAGGCGGTTTTTTCATTTTTGTTAAAATGATTTGATTTTTTGTAAAAATGCCAGTTATTTCGCAAAGTTCATGGATTCAAGCGACTTTTCTTACACCACTACAGATGATTTTGATGTTGCCTCAGTAAAAATCTTAGAGCAGAGCTTATGCAACATATGCAATCTTATTTAGGTTGTAACATCTCACAAACAAAAGTTTTAAGAGTGGAAAAAAGTGAAATGTGAACTGTGTCGGAGCCAGAAATGTTATGCTTTGGTTACCTTGGCATATTGAGCATTTTAATCGAAACAATTATCACATAGAAAATTGTGTGGGAAGTGACCGTTTCGTTTAGGAATAAATTTACTTTAAAAATGTCCAAAATATGGGGTGGCTCACTTC
This sequence comes from Aspidapion aeneum, assembly GCA_963576565.1. NCBI lineage: Eukaryota > Metazoa > Arthropoda > Insecta > Coleoptera > Brentidae > Aspidapion > Aspidapion aeneum. The sequence goes on along the minus strand of OY755038.1, from coordinate 14,566,483 downwards.
AATTTTTGAGCAGTTTATTTTGAGGGCTCTAATAATTCAAATGATTTTTTATGTTTTTAAGGGAAATATAATTAGGATGTTAGTTCTTACTCAATTTTAATTTTTCACAGGGTGTCCCATAACTTATCTGCTATAGTGCAACAGGTGAAACTAGAGGTCCAAATAAAATTTGTTTAATAAATGTGGACGCAACCTGCTGAAATATGACCGATAAGTTATGGTAAAATATAAAAAAAAGTCAAAAAATTTCAACGCTCTGTGGCACAAATTTAATTCACTTTATCATTATTTTTTTTAAATATTTTTTAAAAGAGCTCAAGTAACACTAGAAAACAAATCGGTAAGAAAATTATTCGAGACAATTTTTTAATTGATTAAGTATTTACTAGGAGGCGCCACCGTTATATAATCTAGTGATATAAATCTATAGCCGAGAGGTAAAGGATGTTATGTCCATAAAACAAAAAGTCGAGTAATATGTGAAATAAGATTAATTCTTAGATCAGTTTTAATTTCCTTCACCTCACAGCAGTGTTGCCAACCCTACGAATTTATCTGTAGATCTACGGATTTTGGATTTTGATCTCTGATATCCGATTTTGGATCCAAATCTACAGATTTTTGGTAATTTTACTAAAAAACGATAAACATCAAAACACAACGGCGGCCGCGCCTCATTCCTCCTTATCAGTCCTCAGTAGGGACCTATTGCAATAGTGCCAGACACAAATTGTGCCGGGCACTATATTGACCGTTTCTCATTATAAGAACAGCTGTGCCCTTTCAAAATTAGGCCTTTGTGTATTATACGAGCCGGATTTAATAGTGACGCCACTATTAATGGAAAATAAACGACGGGATTTATAAATTCGATTTTGGTATGTCAATTTTGAAAGATCAACTGTCAGTTTGTATTGCGAAACTGTCAATATAATGTCCGGCACAATTTGTGCCTGGCACTATTGCAATAGGTCCCTATTATCTTTTTTTCCTACATTTTAATCATTTTGTAAAAAGGTTTTGCTTGGATCAGTGACCTTATTTTTCTAGACATCTAGCGGACGGTCGTTGCAACATTATTTAGAACGAATTGTATTACTTCGCGCGTTGTTTGATGGGGAGTCAAACAACGCTTCGCGTCACGAAAGTTAAACTATGTTTTACGTTATGTATGTTGCACTAGAAAATATTAGTGTTTGTACGTACCTTAACTAAATAAAAAAGGTTAAAAAAGTACGTACTTTTTATTTCTTCTAATTATAACGGTTTATCCGTTTAAAAAATTGGTGGCACTGCAAAAAAGTTTATTTGGATCCGTTGGAACGGAACAGTAGGTACCGTACCGTTCTTGTGCAATTCCGAACCAAAAAAGTTGTGCACTCCTGTCATTGTCAAAAAAAGAAAAAAATCAAACATACACTTTTTAATTGTAAAAAAGCACTTTTTTTGTTTTTAGTCTTCTTTGAACGTATGGATTTCTACAGATTTTTCGCGTTCACGCTACGGATTTCCGCTTTCCAATAGTTGGCAACACTGTTTTAAATCTAAAAATATAGGCAATCAAGAATACGTTTTTTATCTTCAATATTAAATCGGACTTGCTGATTTTAAATATACGTAACTCAAACTGGTCAAATGTGGAGTTACGACTATTTACCTCTAGGGTATAGAAATACATATGATCTATTGACAGCAAATTGACAGATATTAGTTATTTTTTGATAGTGAGCTAGTTCATTACATATCTAGTTATTAATTATTTTTGTGCTGGATGTTCGATAACCTATATTTGGTCAGTGGGGATGTCCTGAACTTTTACCATGTACCATAGACTTGAAGTATTCCTAATCTAAATATTTTTAAAAAATTCAAAAAAAAAAACAAAGTGCAATTTTGCAAACCAAAAATCAATATAAATTTGTTTAGGACATTATATTACTGGTAGAGAGAGCTACCGAAAGTGGAGTTTTATTGCTTGGTTATGTTTCAAGGTCAGCCACGGTTGCCAAATTTTGTTTGTTTATCTTTGGCATCGAAGAAAAATGACCCATTTTCTAAAAATCATTTTCATAAAAATTAGTCTCCAAAGATACAGGCAGTTGCAGAAACTAAAACTGTAAATCATTAAATTCATGAATAAACAGTGATTTTTGCTATTAAGTCACAAAATTATTTAAAAAAAACTGGACAATGACTTATGATGATTAAACACAAGCCTTTAAGATATATTTTGAACTTTTTGATTGGTTTTTGACAGTTTGCTGTAGTTCTTTAAGTGATATAAGGATGACTGGGTATTGAAAAAATAAGTTTTTTGTTTTTTGCCATGTGCTAAAATATTATTTTATTATTTATGTAGGGGATTAGTATTATTTTGTAACATATATAATAAATACAAATATTATATACCTAACTTAATATTATATACATTGTTTATTTCATCAGTAAAAGTATTTTGATTTATATGGTACTATTATTAAACCTATCCAGCGGCGTAGACTGGGGAATTCCTCCCCCCCACCACCATTTGCGTTTGGCACCCTTAAGCAGTAAAAACTAGATAGAAAAAGGGGAAGACAAATTTTTCTTAAAATATTCTTATAACTGTTGTTTTGTCAAAAAAATTACCAATACTATTTTTTTTTCATTCAATGTGCCAGTTTTACTGGACTAAAGTTTTAAAAAATATTAACAACCAAATAAATATGTTATAAATGTGGATAAAAATCATATTTATGAATTAAAATTTTAAAATGTCAATAATTTACATAAACCTCTTTGTTTTCCTTACCCTGTAGGTCTTTAAAGATAAATACATTTTTTTATATCCAGCAATACCACCACACACCACATTTATATACATACTTTTTGAGTAATTAGGTATAAATTTGCTTGATTAAAAAAAATCAATTATTCCGTATTTTTTAAATCTATTGGGTGGGTGAGCCTAGAACAAAAAAAGTTTATGTAAATTTTTGACATTTGCAAATGTGAAAATTTGAATGACAACATATTATTTAATTGCATAAGGAAATTAATTTATAATTTTTTGTGCAAAATGTTTATTTTTTAATTAAAGCAAAACAAACAAAAAAAAGAAGTGCAGCGTTAAGCGCTCTCTACTGTCCACAGTGTAAAGGAGTTTCTATGTGCTTGACTCGAATTTGAATTTATTTAAAAAATAGTTTTTTACTTAGTTGCCTGTGAAACAAATATCGTAATTGTGCTTTCATAACTACATACACCACTATCTGAAAAATTTTGCAAATTATTTGGTTTATCTGTAAAGACCTTAGAGTAATTTTTATTACTCTAAGGTAAAGAGCTTTATTTTTTCACAAAATTTTTTTACCTTTGGCCAAAAAATCATAAAATTTCTTAAAACTTATCTTTTGAATTGAAAAAATTTCTCAAAGTGGAGTTTGCAAATAACAAAGAAAAAACTCAACGTCTTATCCACTAAAGTTTCGGGTTTTATTTGGTACATGTTTCGAGTCTAAAGAGACTCATCATCAGCTGAAACAAGGTAAACAAAGAAGTGTAACTACATCCGAAGCAATTTTCAGTGCTGATTATATAGATTTAAACTGGAATCATAAACATATATTGAAAGTTATCAAATAATCACTTTCAGGTTCAGTCATGTACTCTGACTATTCCACCTCTGTCTATTATTCTTTGATCCATCTTTGGATATAGGCCTCCCCCAATATCTTCCACTCTTCTTTGTCTGTCGCTGTGTTCATCCATCTAGCTCCCGCATGTTTATTCAAATCGTGAAATGTGGAGATGAGCTTTAAGTATAACAATCTGCAAATAATTTTAAAACTTATTTACTATAGCATCGAAAACATTCGTTAACGTCATTTGCTTGGTCCTAGTTGCTAATACAAAACTACTACATTTTATAAAATTTCTTTACAAGATGGCGGAGATATTTCAATTTTTCGAAAAACACGTGGCTTGGAATAGCGCAACTTTTTTCTTTTTTTGTTCGGAGACCCCTGTACAGCGTGTCCCATTTTCGATGGGATTCAATGGGAAACTCGGTTATTATTAAAGATATCGATTTTCTGATTGCACCTTACCGTGTTCTTTTTTTTCCTTAAAAATGATATACAGTGAAACCTTTCTTTGCGGACACCTCTATTAAGCGGACACTCCCTTTAGGCGGACAAATTTGTTGGAACCAAGCTTTTGCCTAGACATGTAAAATTCCCTCCTATAACCGAACACTCTAATAACCAGACGCGGACAATTTTTTTTGGTTAAAAAATTCTGAAACCTCCCTTAACCGGACGCGAACCTCTGAAAACGGGACGGAGCGCTGCACGACATGGGCATAAATATTATGTATTATGTTGGTAACAAGGCACTCTGCAGCCGGGGAATTACCTCTTTCCGTTTTAATGCGGAGACGAAATACATCTGTCGTATTTACATTATTTGATTCAGCGGGAATGCTGTGTTTATTGTTCAGTTGGGTAATAATAGATCTCTTTGAAATGGCGCCTAGTAAAAAACTTATTTTATGTGGAGAAATGGAAGTTGTTAACGTTTCATGGAAGGAACATCTATCAGCACGAAAGATCGCCGAAAAATTTAATATCGGAAAATCTCAAGCAGCGGAAATTGTTAATAAATATATATCAAAATATCGCAGTTCCCTCTCTTAAGCGGACACCTCCAATAAGCGGACAAAATCGACGGAACCGTGAGTGTCCGCTTATGGGAGGTTTCACTGTAATCAGATTTTTGCTATACCCCGCGGCGTAGCGTGGGGGGTTCGTCGCCCTCCCCCCCCCCCCCCCGCCTTGATGTTAGTGGCGCCCCATTGGTAGCCGAAGCGCCCTCAGCGTTATTAAGTCGGGCCGGCAACGGCCAATTGAGTGGGCGCCAAAGGAAACTAACGACATGAGGACCTTTTTTTTTTGGTCGCAAGATTTTTTTCAGTTTTCAGAGGCGCCCTTTTTAGCTGTCGCCCCCCCGCCCTTTCGGACACGCTACGCCGCTGGTGGTTTCGCTAATACAGGGAGTTTTTGAAAAAAATTGCATTTTTGATAATTCTTTGTATCTCGCTTATTTTGCGAATTTTTTTTATTTTGTAAAATCCTTTTTGTGGTAACTTTTTTAGGACAAATTAATGACTTTGTCATTTTTTTAAAATATTGTTTAGTTTTTGAGATATGGTATTTATTATAAAAATATAAATACGGACCTGAATTTTTTTATTACTATCTTAAAATAATAAAATTTTTATATTTTTTTCATTTAAGGTAAACAAAAATATTCAATATTAAAAAAAAAATTAGTCCAAACCTGGAGATTTCCAACGTAAATATAAATGAAAAATTGCAAGACACACTAGTTGAACGATTTTTAGTTTATCTGTTTTCAAACGTTAATTAAAAGATTTATAAATAAAGTAAAAAACGTTAACAAGTTACAAAAATAATATCATAGTAATTAATTGATATTAGCACAGCAACTCATGAAATTTACTTCAACATGGAACAAAAGCGTGAAATTGACATTGTCATTTTTGTGAATGGCTCACTCAAAATTATTCTAAAATGGCTAGAAATCGACCATATCTAGATTTTGAAAATTGTGATATGTTTGACTGCTTTATTCAAGCAACAAAATCCTAAGATTTTAACGGCAGAAATATTTTTATGCGTTAAGAAAAATTACTCAAAAATGCCAACAATGTCTTACACATAATAGCAATCAGTTTGAACATGTATATCATTAAAGAAAACATAGGTATTATTTTTTGTAATTCGTTATTTTTTTTGTATTTGTCATAGACTTTGATTCAAATAAATCTCTAAATTAACGTAAAACATTTTAATTTGCTAAGTATCAAAGTAGTTAAACTAAAAATCGTTAATATAATTTTTTATTATTTTGTTATAATAATAGCATAAAACCAATCAAAATTGTTATAAAAAAATCCAGGTCCGTATTTAATTTTTTAATGATAAATACCTTATCTCAAAAACTAAACAATATTTAAAAAAATTGACAACATCATTATTTCCTTCTAAAAACGTTGCCATGAAAAGGTTTTTACAGAATAAAAATATCTTGCAAAATGAACGAGATATAAGGGATTAATAACTATGCAATTTTTTCAAAAACTGCCTGTATTAGCACAAAGTATACTAATTAGCGAAACTACAGGGTATAGCAAAAATCTGATTACACCATTTTTAAGGACTAAAAAAAAAACAGTACGGTAGGTGCAATCAGAAAATCGATATCTTTAATGATAACCGAGTTTCCCATTTAATCCCATCGAAAATAGGCACGCAGAACACCCCAGTAATTTAGTTGAGATTGGTTTGAGATTTATCTCATTCTTTTTATTCGAGTTTATTTTAATCAAAGTTTTATAGTGTAAACGTAAAAATTATAGCAATGCGCTAAGAGAAAGTAAATACGCAACTTTAGTTTTTGAGATATGGTATTTATCATAAAAAAATAAATACGGATCTGATTTTTTTTTATTACTACATATTTTGATTTTCATGCTATTATTATATTAAAATAATAAAATTTTAATAATATTTTTTTGATTTAAGGTTAAAAGAAATATTCATTATTTAAAAAAAAAATTGTCCGAACCTGGAGATTTCCAACGTAAATATAAATGAAAAATTGCAAGAACAATTTTTAGTTTATCTTTTTTGAAACGTTAATTAAAAGATTTATAAATAAAGTAAAAAACGTTACAAAAATAATATCATACTAATTATTTGATATTAGCACAGCACTGAAATTTACTTCAACATGGAAAAACAAAAGCGTGAAATTGACATTGTCATTTTACTTGTCATTTTTGTGAATGGCTCACTCAAAATTATTCTAAAATGGCTAGAAATCGACCATATCCAGATTTTGAAAAATGTGATATGTTTGACTGCTTTATTCAAGCAACAAAATCCCAATATTTAAACGGCAGAAATATTTTTATGCGTTAAGAAAAAATACTCAAAATGCCAACAATGTCTTACACATAATGGCAATCAGTTTGAACATGTATATCATTAAAGAAAAATTAGGTATTATTTTTTGTAATTCGTTATTTTTTGTGTTTGTCGTAGGCTTTGTTTAATTTGCTAGGTATCAAAGTATTTAAATTAGAAATCGTTTAACCAGCAATTTTTAATTTATATTTATGTTAGAAATTTCCAGGTTTGGACAATTTTTTTTTTTAAATATTAAACATATTTTTTTAACCTTAAAACAAAAATATATAAATTTTTTATTATTTTGTGATAATAATAGTATGAAACCAATCAAAATTGTTATAAAAAATATCCAGGTCCGTATTTAATTTTTTATGATAAATACCATATCTCAAAATCTAAACAATATTTTAAAAAAAAATTATTTTCTTCTAAAAAAGTTGCCTTGAAAAGGTTTTTACAGAATAAAAATATCTTGCAAAATGAGCGAGATATAAGGGATTATTAAATATGCAATTTTTTCAAAAACTGCCTATATTAGCGAAACTACAGGGCATAGCAAAAATCTGATTACACCATTTTTAAGGACTCAAAAAAACAGCACGGTAGGTGCAATCAGAAAATCGACATCTTTAATAATAACCGAGTTTCCCGGACGAGGGCCTAAACATCGAAACAGAAAATGTCGAAAGTACAAAATGTCGAAAACAAAATGTCGAAAACAAAATATCGAAATTTAAAATGTCGAAACTACAAAATGTCGAAAGGCAAAATGTCGAAATTACAAAATATCGAAATTACAAAATGTCAAAATTACAAAATGTCGAAATTACAAAATGTCGAAAAGCAAAATGTCGAAATTACAAAATGTCGAAATTACAAAATGTCGAAATTACAAAATGTCGAATTATAAAATGTCGAAATTACAAAAAATTAGCAGTGTTGTAGTTTAGTTTGGTTAGGATAGGTTCGGTTCGGTTATATTTGATTAGGTTCGGTTCGGTTCGGTTTGGTTCGGTTCGGTTCGGATTCACACCCTCTAGGATCCTAGGAAAGAAGTCAAGAAGGTTTTTTTTTGAAAAAAAATTTTGGTTCAGTTTGCTTTGGTTCGGTTCAGTTCGGTTCGGCTAGATTTGATTAGGTTTCGTCAGGTTAGGTTTTTGAAACTTTCTATTTTCATGTGGTTAGGTCAGATTAGGTTTAGTTAGATTAGGTTAGGTCATGTCAGGGTCGGGTTAGGTTAAGGTTTAGAAATTTTCTATTTTTGATTTTCGATATTTGTTAATTTCGACATTTTGTAATTTCGACATTTTGCCTTTCGTTTCGACATATTGTAACTTCGATATTTTGTAACTTCGACATTTTGTAATTTCGACATTTTGTACTTTCGATCTTTCGTCCGCCGCCCGAGTTTCCCATTTAATCCCATCGAAAATGGTACACGCTGTACACCCCAGTAATTTAGTTGAGATTGGTTTGAGATTTATCTCATTATTTGTATTCAAGTTTAGTTTAATCAAAGTTTTATAGTGTAAACGTAAAAATTATAGCAATGCGCTAAGAGAAAGTAAATACGCAACTTGAATAAAATATTCAAAATAGTTGGAAATAATACCATACCATACAGCAAAGATTACTCATACCAGCCAACCGCTCGACCCAGGCTGCTGCCGCCCATACCATGCAACCAAACCCATGGTATAAACGCGCGCGCGTTGTTCATTACGAACACAAAAATATTTAAAACAATAAAATAAAAACAGTTAGGTATATATTAAAAAAATTAACGCAACAGTTATGTCAAGAGCAAAAACAATTTAACAAATAATAATTCAACAAAAATATGATAAGTAAACCAAATCTACTACAAAAATAGTGTTTGATTTTTTTAATTAATAGTTTGCTATTTTTAGGAAAAGTTTGCCGTTTCTAAATCCTTAAAAAAATTAAAACAATAGTGAACTATGGGATAGATAGATCTTGGCACTAGTGCGTGGGAATTTGTTTAAACAAATCAGTTTTTTTTAAATTGTTGAGAATGTGAACTAAAAGAGAAAACCATGGTGATCTATTGAATTTGAAATAATGTATAATGGCTTTTATTCAAAAATGTTTTTGTGTTAGTTTGCCGATTGCTTGTGGATTTTTTGCGACTTTTTTGCTGGTGAGTTATTCAAAAAATTGCTTTTTTTCTATTCTCGTGCGCAAAGTTGAATTTTACGCACTCAATCAATGTTTTTACATAATTACATAGTACCGAATTTTTACACGGTTTTTTAATGTTTTAGTGATAATAAACCAATAAATTTCAAAATTTAAAGATTTGAGTAATTTTTTCTGGTTTTTAAAATTGGGATTTTAAACATTTTTTGATTAAAATACTATTTTTAACATTTATAAAAAAAATTATGTTTCTAACATGTGCGAATAAAGTGGAAATGTTTACATAGGGGAAAGGGGGGCAAAATGGGATACTTAAATTTATAGGCTTATTTCTATGTGTGTGAAGACCAATTCGTATTCAGATTCATTTTCGACACCGCCCATTTATAGTTGACCAGATGAGTTTTCGCCATAAAACAGTTTTTTGGGTTTTTCGTTGATTCTAGACGGATTTGAATGGTTTTTTCGCTCATTTTTTTTTCTAGTGGCTCAGAATAGCCACTATGTGCTACAGGGTAAGTGTTGTAAAACACCCCAAATTTAGAAAAAAACACAATTACGATTAAAACGCGTTTTTAACCCATTTAGAGACTTTGTGCATCAAAATGTATTAAAAGAAAAATGTTTTTTTTAATGCCTTTATATTGCAAAAATTAAATTTTAACATTTTAGGGGCTGAGGGGTTAAAAAAGCCCCCCTTAAAATTAAATCCGGAATCTACCCCATTTAGAGACTGTGCATCCTAATGTATTTGAAGAAAAATATTTGTTTTTACAATGTCTTTATTATAAAATAATAACATTACTACATTGTAGGGGATGAGGGGTTAAAAGAGCCCACCATAACATAAAATACCGAATCTACCCTATTTAGCGATTCTGTGCATCATAATGTATTTGAAGAAAAATGTTGCTTTTTACAATGTCTTTATTATAAAATAATAACATTACTACATTGTAGGGGATGAGGGGTTAAAAAAGCCCACCATAAAATAAAATACCCTATTTATTTATTATTTCATAATAAAGACATTGTAAAAAAAACATTTTTCTTCAAATACATTATGATGCACAGAATCGCTAAATAGGGTAGATTCGGTATTTTATGTTATGGTGGGCTCTTTTAACCCCTCATCCCCTACAATGTACTAATGTTATTATTTTATAATAGACATTGTAAAAAGAAACATTTTTCTTCAAATACATTATGATGCACAGATTCGCTAAATAGGGTAGATTCGGTTCTTTATGTAATGATGGGCTCTTTTAACCCCTCATCCCCTACAATGTAGTAATGTTATTATTTTAAAATAGAGACATTGTAAAAAGAAACATTTTTCTTCAAATACATTATGATGCACAGAATCGTTAAATAGGGTAGATTCGGGTTTTTATGTTATGGTGAGCTCTTTTAACCCCTCATCCCCTACAATGTAGTAATGTTATTATTTTATAATAAAGACATTGTAAAAAAAACATTTTTCTTCAAATACATTATGATGCACAGAGTCTCTAAATGGGGTAGATTCCGGATTTAATGTTAAGGGGGCTCTTTTAACCCCTCAGCCCCTAAAATGTTAAAATTTAATTTTTGCAATATAAAGGCATTTAAAAAAAAAACATTTTTCTTTTGATACATTTTGATGCACAAAGTCTCTAAATGGGTTAAAAACGCGTTTTAATCGTAAGGATGTTTTTTTCTAAATTTGGGGTGTTTTACAACACTTACAACCCTGTAGCACAGTTGCTATTCTATGAGCCACTAGAAAAAAAAATGAGCGAAAAAACCATTTAAATCCGTCTAGAATCAACGAAAAACGCAAAAAACTGTTTTATGGCGAAAACTCATCTGGTCAACTATAAATGGGCGGTGTCGAAAATGAATCTGAATCTGAAAACGAATCTGTCGTCACACACATTTATTTCTCCTATTAAATGATCACCATTTCGTTCGTCATTTGGAATTAAGTTGGCTAGATATGTTATCTTTATGTTTTAGTTTTCAGTTTAAGCGATTTAGAACTTCATCATACTTTTATTTTTGTAAAAAGTTGCCTTTGCCCCGCATACGAGGTAAAATGGGGTACCTATATCTGGCGAAACGGGCGTTTTGCCCCCATGAAAAAACCCCGTTTTGCCCTCATGAAAAAACCCCGTTTTGCCCCAAACCACCAGTTCAAACAAAAATCATACACAGTAAAAGGCTAATTAAAAACTTAGATTGGGAAGAAATAGGCATCAAAGTAAGCGGACAATACTTGAACCACCTAAGAAAGAAGAACTGATAAAAATGCTGGAAGAGCTGAATAGAGCAGCTAAAAATATAGGCTTGAGTATAAACTACAATAAAACAAAAATCATAACAAACACAGATGAAGAATGAAAATGAAATGAAGTATTCTTCCTGTGCTCACATATGGATCCCAGACCTGGACGCTTACAAAATCAAACATGGATAAGGTAAAAAAAATTAATGGAAAGACAAATGTTACATGTAAAGCTAACAGATAGAAAAAGGAATAAATGGATAAGAAATAAAACAAAAGTAAGGGATGTCAGAGGAGAGGTAGCAAAATTAAAATAGAAATTTGCCGGTTCTAATATCAGACAGAAAGACGATCGATGGAACAAATGCATTGTAGACTGGAGACCTTGGGAAAATAAAAGAAGTAGGGGAAGACCCCAAATGAGATGGGCGGACGATTTGAAGAAACATGCGGGGACTAGATGGATGAACAGGGCGACAGACAGAGAAGAGTGGAAGATATTGAGGGAGGCCTATGTCCAAAGATGGATCGGAGAAGGCTAAATAGATAGATAGACATAAACCCACTAATTGTTCAATGTAAACAAAATCTAAAATAGTAAAATGTAAAAAATTTACTTACCGCCACAAAATGCGCAAGCCATTTTTACAAAAACCAACGTAAGCTCAGCCGACCGGCACCAATCATATTGCAGAGAGTTGAACCCAGTCGTGGCGATAAAATATCGGATATTATGAGGTTTTAATCTTGCACAGATTAGCTAAACCTGCGGTATCCCATTTTACCCCCGTACACGGTAAAAAGACTTGTCTACAACGAAAATACATTTTTTTCTTGAATAAATTGTTTACCTTAAAATAATTTGTTTTGAATTAAAATATTTCTTTTTAGTTCAAAGCAGCGTTTAGTTCATAGTGAAATGAAACTTTATTTTTCTTCTTTAATTGTTTTGTTTCAGTATACTCTATTTTGCAACAAAGCAAATTGTCTTGATATAAGTAACAAAAGGCTTAAGACAGGGATGTTGTATCTCTTCAACTCTTTTTAAAATATATATCGCAGTAGCTCTAAAAAACTGGAAACGTAAAGTACACGGCATGGGAATACAACTTAACGACCGATTTACCATATACACACTACAGTTTGCTGACGACCAAGTAATTATAACTAATGATAAAGAAGACATGGAGTATATGATGAGAAAGTTAATGGAAGAATACCAAAAGTGGGGATTAACAGTGAACGTGGACAAGACACAGTACTTATGTATTGGAAACAAATCCAGTGAGTTAGAACTAGACAATGGACTAGTAATATCTCTATGCAATGAGTATGTATACTTGGGTGTCACATTTGATAAAACAGGAACAGACTGTAAAGAACTGGAAAAAAGATTAGTAAAAGCAAAAAAGGTTATTGGATGTCTTAACAGTATTTTATGGAGCAGAGAGATAAAAAAGAATGTAAAATTTAATATATATGAAACAATGGTGAAACGCACGCTGTTTTATGGAATAGAGACTTGTCGCGTAACAGAAAAATACAAAACAAAAATGGAAAGTGTCGAAATGGATACAATAAGAAGATCAATGAGAATATCTAGAACAGATCACATAAGAAATGAGATCATAAAAGAAAGAATGGGAATCGAGGGAAGCATAACGGATGACATCACTAAAAGACAACTGATATCGTTCGGCCATGTACAACGGATGAACGATGAAAGATTACGAAAGCAGGTCCTAGAAAGGCAACCAATGAGCGCAGAAAATGAGGGCGTCCTAAACAAGAATGCAACCGTCAATCCAAAGATCAATGCGCCAAAAAATCTGACAGAAAGATGATTGTCAGGATCGAAGGAGGTGGAGAATATAGGCGTCGGACAACATAGAAAAACGTTCTAAACCGACTAAATAAAATAAATAAACTATAAGTAATATTTTGCTTCCAGATAAAACGGTGCCTTAGATTAATTCAATTCCAATAATTTATAAAACAATTTCTGTTTCACACTAAAATAAAGAGGCAAGACATTTTTTGTGCTATGTCAAGAAAATATTCTCTTGGTGAATAGGAAAGCACAAATTATTTGACTTCAAAGCAGTTTGCTTTAATCTGAGACATTTTTTTTTACCGTGTATCCCATTTTGCCCCTCTTTCCCCTACCTATTATTGTATACTCCACACCTTATGTATAGGTATTATGGAGTATTTTGGGAAATGACATCAACAAATACCTACCAATCTTCGCAGATGAGTCTCAACAGAATAAGTCATGAATATAACATATATCATTGTGGGAAGAACAGAACAATTATTATTGTAAACATTGGTTTGTAATAATTACATTGTGATGCAAATTAAACAAAAGCTGTGGAAGATCCTCTTCAATGATCTCGGTCGGTAAATTGCGTAGAATTCAGTGTTTTGTTCCGCAATTTAAGTCATTAACAAAAAAAAATATTTAAATTAAAATTTTATGCAATCGAAAAAGTTAAAGATAAAAATACACAGAGTGTTTAAACGAGAATTTAACACGCAGGCTTTTTCAGGGATTTCTGGATAGAATTTGGAAAACCCTCGGACACGGTGATTCTTTTTTTTTGTGATTAAAAAAAAATAATTTTATTTTTAACAAAATAGAGTAAAACAAGATTTTTCAGAAAATTAAAACAAATAAAAAATTATAAAAAAATTTATGAGAAAAAAATAACCTCAATATGCGGACGCCCCTGGAGTGTCAATAATAGCTTTAACACAACTTTGTGATACGCCATTTAAAAGAACATTTAATTTTCTCTAAAAAAAGTATTTCCCATTTTTCCCTAATATCATAGTTTTTTCGAAAACTGAATAATAACTGAAAAAAATGTGATTTCTTTTTGTGATCCTAAAAAATAACTCCAATTTATGGATGCCAATTAAGTGCTTACCGTGTGGACTTGGCCCATCGTTTAAAAGATAATTTAATTTTCTACAATAAAGATACTTACACACTTTTCGTAAAATGCTTACCTTTTGAGAAAATGACATTAAACTGAATAATTTCGGTTTATTTTGTATATACTATGAAAATATATAGGAAACGGGTGTACTTCTAACATTTAGGGTTCGTATCTCAGCAAGAGTACTACCCAAAGAATTCAATGATGTCTCATTTTATGGGCTATTAGTAGGTCTTTATTTTATATTACAGATTTTCTTAAAAATAAGCAGTTAAAGTTAGAAGTTAAAGGCCACTCAATAACAAAATTGGTCAAAATCCAAAATGGCGGCGAAATGTTTGGCGTCATAACTCGAAAACCATTCGTCTGACAAAAAAACGTGTAAAAGCGTTTTTCTAGGAAATTTGATTGTTGTCAAGTTTTGGTTAGAACTTTTTTTTCTAAAACGTACAGTAACCAAGTAATTAAAAAAAAACGTTTTTGTGCATACTAAATCCAAGATGGCGGGGGGAGCCGGCCCACCCCAAGGTCAAAAACTTATATTTATTTTTAGGACTCCAAATGACTGGACTATTTCCATCTTTAAAATATAGGGATAAACTTTTTACCACTCGCAGGGGGTGTGTACTACAAAAGTTCAAAAATCGAAGCGTCTGGGGTTTTCAAAATTTCATCAAGAAATACCCAAAATAATCTGTATTAAGTATGCAGGGTGTCCCATAACTTAGGGGCCATAGGAAAACTGGTGATAGAGAAGGTCATGTCTGATAAAAAAGTTTTTATAATGCATGGGTCATAACTCTTTTTAGCTCACACATATACTATACTATAGTAGTGTGAGCTATGGTGATCCTAATTTTTTCGAGAAAAAAAAAGTTGCTCCGATTTAAAATTTTTTTATATATCTTTGCGTTTCAGATGATTTTGAAACTTTTTTGTCGCGCCGTCTGTCTGTCTGTCTGTATGTCTGTAACGACCAACGCGCATAACTCAAAAACCGCTTGGCCGATTTTAATGAAATTTGGTACCGAGGTTGGGTCTTGGGTCGAGATGGTCCCATTTAAAAATGAACAAAATCCACCAAACACAAGCCAAATAAAAGGGTGGGGGAAGATTTCAAAAATTAGAGTTTATGTGAAAATATGGCGTGTGTGATATCAAACGAAAGGTAATTGAGTATGGAGTTAAACAAAATACATTTTAGTTTTTTTTTCTTCAAAAAGAGTGGGGGTAGATCTCAAAAATTAGAGTTTACGTGAAAATATGGCGTGTGTGATATCAAACGAAAGGTAATTGAGTCTGGAGTTAAACAAAATACATTTTAGTTTTTGTTTTTTTAAGGGTGGGGGTAGATTTTAAAAATTTGAGTTTAAGTCAAAACATGGCTTGTGTGGTATCAAACAAAAGATAATTTAGTCTGGAGTTGAATAAGTTATTTTTTAGTTTTATTAGCTCGCAAGTACACTATAACTATAGTACCTAGTGTGAGCTTAGGGGCCCATATATTGGCAGAGTATTCTTTGTCGAGATACAAAGCATCAAAGTTGGCAATTTTTAAAATTTTTTTGTTAATAACTTTTTAAAAAAACGCAGTAAAAATATGAAATTTTGTAATGTCGTGTATTAGAACAAGAGTAATAAATTGAAATAAAAATTATTTTGAAAAAAATTAGTCGGTCAATTTTTTTTAGAAAAAACTATTTTTTTGGTACAAATTTTTATAAATGTCATAGATATTAAATGCAATGTTTTTTTAATAAAAACAAGTCTCTAGCGAGATACAATAATAAAATATTATTTATATTTTTTAAAAGAATAAACAAAAATTAATTTAAAAAAAAAAGTATTATTTTTTATATTTTTGAAGGTTATTTTGATAGCGTGTGTCTCCTCAACTTGTAATTTTATCAAAAAAAGGAGTACCACATTTTTACCTTCCTAGCCCCCGCAACAATGGCTACAAAAGGTATTGTTTTCGACGAAATTTTTTTTTTTGAGATAACGCCGAAAATGTGTTATTTGGGTGTATTTTGACCTATCCTAGCAATATCATGATGATGTCCCTGTGTGTGTGTAGTGTGTGTGTGTATTTTTTTTTCTGTCCGTAACACGATAGCTCCTAAACCGCTAAACCGATTTCCATAAAATTTTGAGGTAAGATAGTGTTCGACGACCTGCTAATAACAGTTTTTTGACAATTTAAAATATGAAAAAATGCTAACTTTTTACCTGAGCATCCCATGAATATGCGGTTTTCGGAATATAGTAGACCACATTTTGCTTAATTATGTTTGTTATAACCAAAAACTTTGTAGGAAGTTTCCGAGATATTTACAAAAAACTGTTTTTAAGGCTGATTTTCATACCTTCACTTGAACTGTGCTAAGAGGCTAGCTAGGAAGGTATCAGATCTGTCATATATCCAGACAGATTTTCTTTTTTTTGTAAAACCCTTTTCCCCCCCACTCCTCTAACTTTAAAAATCCTATATCTTAAAAACAGATGTGTGTTGACCCCCATGTTGTACATATAAACTTTTTTCTCGGAAATAACCTCCGCTATCACCTGCTACACTATGGCCCCAAAGTTGTGAGACACCCTGTATATTGGAACACCTATCAAAATACTCTGCCCATATATGGGCCCCTAAGCTCACACTAGGTACTATAGTTATAGTACACGTGTACTATAGTTAAATATAACTAAAACCCGAAATATATTTTATTCAACTCCAGAAAACTCATATTTTTGAAATCTACCCCACCCTTAAAAAGAACAAAAACTAAAATGTATTTTGTTAATATCACACACCCCATATTTTCATTTAAACTCTAATTTTTAAAATATACCCCCACCCTTTTATTAAAATAAATTAAAATGTATTTTGTTTAACTCCAGACTCAATTACCTTTCGTTTGATATCACACACGCCATATTTTCACATAAACTCTAATTTTTGAAAACTAGCCCCACCCTTTTATTTGGCTTGTGATCGGTGGATTTTGTTCATTTTTAAATGGGACCATCTCGACCCAAGACCCAGCCTAGGTACCAAATTTCATTAATCGGCCAAGCGATTTTTGAGTTATGCACGTTGGTCGTTACAGACAGACAGACAGACGGCGCAACAAAAAAGTTTCGAAATCATCAAATGCAAAGATATATAAAAAATTTTGAAATCGGAGCAACTTTTTTTTTTCGCGAAATTAGGATCACCATAGCTCACACTACTATAAGTATAGTATATGTGTGAGCTAAAATAATTATTGGATCAAAAAAAAAAAAATACACAGGCGACCAGTAAGTTCCTAAACAAACCAAAATATTAAAAAATGGGGAAAAACAGTACTGCAATTTGACGCTATATATCCACCCATTGCTAGAATACCGTATATATCTCTCAAATTCGATGCATAAAAATGCCAAATTAGTCTACCCTACCTATTGACTTTCTATACTTTCGATATGCAAAATAAGGTATGTTGAAAAATGTGTTAACCGTTACACCTTTTTCAAAAGGCGATGTTAATTTTTTTGCATTGCGTGCATAGATATGGGGACATTGTCATAATTTGTTTTTAATATTTTTAATACAAGGTGATATGACTCGATTTAAATTAATATTTGTCTTAAGTATCGAATTGGCATTGTTTCCTGCGGATGTTTATAATATAGGCAGTGGGGGATCCAGAGGGGGGCAGAGGGGACATATAACTTATTTTTTTGTTTAGCAGCATCACTTATTTAAAATTTGTCACACATTCTACTTAATTTTTAAAATACTAGATACTAAATTTTATGCACACCTCAGATCTATCAAAAACCGCTAATAAAAAATATTTCGATGTTTGCGGCCCCTCTCCCCTGGAAATCCTGGATGCACCACTGAATATAGGAATGTTGTTCGATTTTTTTTGGGTTATTATTTTTGTTTTAACGCAAAGATAAAGAATTTATAACATTTAATTAGGGTTGAATTGAAAAACTCAACAGAAAGTGACAAAACTTCTTCAAAGAGGTCGACAGTCATCACATAAACAAAGTTGGAATATCTCGAACATATTATGAGAAATACAAACAGATTACGATTTAAATAAGGAAAATAAACAAAAGCGGAAATAAAGAGAGCGTTAAAGAAAATAAAAAATAAATTACCTGAAAAAGACGGTGTAATGGCAGAAATGCTCAAGTACGGTGGTAAATCTGTAGTTAATACCCTCCATATTCTGCTGAATAAAATTCTAAAAGAAAAAATAATCCCAAACAACTCGAAAGAATCCATAACCATTATTCTAGACAAGAAAGGCGATAGAGCAGACCTAAAAACTATCGGCCTATAACCACGGATCACCTTTTTGTTAAGGTGATTTTTTTTTTACGGGTATGCGCACTCGCAAGGAGATCCCTATCACGCTCGAGAAGCGGCAAGTGCGCGGAAATGTTGATGTGTGTTGGTTTTGAAACGGTTCAGGTTGTAACCTGCGGGGAAAACTGTCGCAGGGAGTTTATTCCACAGCGATGCTGTTCTCCAGAGATATGAATTCTAATCATTGAGTTGTATAACGCCCTAAAAGGGCGTTAGAGACGGAAAGACAAGGCATTTTTTATTGACCCTATCCAATTTGGTTCCTATGGTCGGGTATTTCTTTTACAATAAAAACAGAGATAGACATTATTGAACATGTGAAACGGACAAAGATAGGGTGATTTTGCATGCTAATAATACCCTAGATAATATAAGGGTACTTTTATCTCTTTCACACTGACGGCATAAGTGCGACAGAAAAGCAGCTGGCTACCTTTAATCCACCTGCCGTATTTTGAGTGATTCTACCTGTTAGTCCGTGTATACAGGGAAAACTGATAGACAATGTTGTCTAAGTACGGAAATGATTTTTTTTGAATTTTGTGCGGGAATATTACAAAAAGAAATCTTAAAACGTTTAAAAACAAGTTTAGAAGTAACTATTTGAGTTTAAACATGGTCCAAAATTGTTTTTTGTGCAAAAGAAGAAAAAAAATCCATAAAAAAACAACATTTCATGGGTAAGTCGTCTTGACAGATAGTTTTTCCTAAAACACGAGAAAGTTCAGTAGCGTCACGATAGATAGTTTTTTCTGCGACCGTGCGATTTTACCCTCACACATTTTGATTCAGAAAGTGTCACTTTTTTTTGCATTGCATGAAAATTAACAAAAAGTATTTGATTTTCTTAAAAATGATTTCTTTTTAAATTCTTACATACCGATTTTTATCCAGTTGTTTTTGTTTTTTCGAACCAAACTTTTGACATGTCACGGTCGAGTTTCATACATCTTGATGAATTGTTACACACACTGATCTATGTTTTTATAAATTTCGATAAATTTAATGTTTTTTGCGGACTTTACAGTAATTTTAAGTTAAATTTTGGTCTTTCATCGCGAAAGTATATATTTATTATTATATGACCACCGCGACCGGTCTACAGGCCGGTATCATATGTTTATGTCTTTCTAATGTCATTTGACTATCATGCTGTCTTACTTAATAAGGTCACTTAGTTTAATTAATAATTTTGTCCTACATAATATAAAAGAAGAATAGAAACCAACAAAAAATTTGTGACACTTCGATTACCCATTTTCTTTGATTGCGATGGATTAGGGTGACCAGATTACGGTTTATTAGGGTGCCCAGAGTGCGCAAAAAAAGATTTTGAAAAATTTCCCTAAAAAAATTGAAGACCAAACACTCACTCGCCACTCAATGTTTATGGTCGCATACACTAATCCTAACTCGATTTCCGACGATTATGGACAATGGTTACCCCCTGGACATAAACCTAACAACTTTTACTATATTTATTAACAATAGGTAGGTTAGGTTTGGTTAGGTTGGATTAGGTTGGGTTAGGTTGGGCTGGGTTGGGTTAGGTTGGGTTAGGTTCGGTTAGGTTGGGTTAGGTTGGGTTAGGTTGGGTTAGGTTATGTTAGGTTGGGTTAGGTTGGGTTAGGTTGGGTTAGGTTGGGTTAGGTTGGGTTAGGTTGGGTTAGGTTGGGTTAGGTTATGTTAGGTTGGGTTAGGTTGGGTTAAGTTGGGTTAGGTTGGGTTAGGTTGGTTTAGGTTGGGTTAGGTTGGGTTAGGTTGGGTTATGTTGGGTTAGGTTGGGTTAGGTTGGGTTAGGTTATGTTAGGTTGGGTTAGGTTGGGTTAGGTTGGGTTAGGTTGGGTTAGGTTGGGTTAGGTTGGGTTAGGTTGGGTTAGGTTGGGTTAGGTTGGGTTAGGTTATGTTAGGTTGGGTTAGGTTGGGTTAGGTTGGGTTAGGTTGGGTTAGGTTGGGTTAGGTTGGGTTAGGTTGGGTTAGGTTGGGTTAGGTTGGGTTAGGTTGGGTTAGGTTGGTTTAGGTTGGGTTAGGTTGGGTTAGGTTGGGTTAGGTTGGGTTAGGTTGGGTTAGGTTGGGTTAGGTTGGTTTAGGTTGGGTTAGGTTGGGTTAGGTCAATTATTAGTCAATGATTCTAATATAATGAGGTTCTTGGTGCCTCTATTTTGACAATAAATTGATGGTTACCGTCTGTTTGACGTGTTCGCCTAGTAGGTGCTACTCTCGGGGGGATCATACGTGCCAACTCTTCAGAGCATTTTCCGTGATACCCAACAAACAATTAAAGTTGTAACGACGAAACCCCAACTAGAAAGAATTTCTTAAAAGTAACCGCAACGTACTCCCGCTACGTCTCAGTATACCATACAGCGACGTTATAATTCCCTAAGTGGGGAACCAATTTCTGGTTATAACTACTTGGCCAAGTGTTTAAAGTCACTGTAGTAACAACTACACTACTACGTCGTAGCCAGGTATCTACTACGTCGTAGAGGCTGTTTTTTTTCCGTAATGGCATAAAAGTTGCGATGTAGTTGCAAATAATATAATCGTTTCTTTTTGGTAGAATTGTTACACAATATGGTGGACACAACAGTAAACAGACTCGCTTAGTTTTTTTGTTTGGTTATGGTTATAATATGAACTATGTTATCCAAAAGTGTGAGAATTTACGAGCAGAGGATCAAAATTCGAGTGCGACGCAAAGTTTTTTGTATAACATGCATTATATATATTGCAAAAAACCGGTGCGCCCGTAAAATTGAGCCGTTTTCTGGTAGCTGATGGAATTTTTGTGTTGTGATTTTGGAGGTTATGTTTTCATAATCGACAGTTAACTCCAACAAATGGTGCTTAAGAAGAGCATTTTTGGTAAGCTTCAACTAATTTGTTTATAAAATAGTATGGCTCTTTAATATGAGCTCATAAAACGACAACAAAAATATTAAATTTTCTTTCTTACATAAAAACATGGCGTCCCAAACTATATTCCCTGATAGTCGAAAAGGTTTCTTGAAAGTAGTTGCGGCTTTAAAGTTGATCCAAAAAGTTATTTTGTCTACATTGTTACATCAGATGTTACTATGATGACACAAACTTTTGTGGTTAAAATTAAAGTTATAATGTAGTTGTCGGATACACTTGTTTGGGACTCCAATGAAGCTTAACTTTCTAGTGGTAATTAAGTAGGATATAAAAGTCAGGGCGACTACGAAATAACGACTAAAAAGGAAGTAAAAC
The DNA here is from genome assembly GCA_963576565.1 of Aspidapion aeneum. Lineage (NCBI taxonomy): Eukaryota > Metazoa > Arthropoda > Insecta > Coleoptera > Brentidae > Aspidapion > Aspidapion aeneum. The sequence goes on along the minus strand of OY755038.1, from coordinate 14,544,532 downwards.
TTTAGCAACGTCCTATTGTGGTAGAGAAGACTATCAGAATCGACTATCAAGAAACAATCCTATGAAGTAGTTTAGAGGGTCGTTTTTACGAAACATCTACTATTTCCTGATACTAAATAGTAGTTAGAACTAAAAAGTAACAAATTTTGGGTGGGATCACCACATTTCTACTATAAGAAAGTAGCAAAGCCTTTAGAACATGTAGCCGCTACTATAAATGTTAGTTGGGTAATACCTGTAGAAGAGAGATAGATCGCCCACAGTTCTTCGATGTTCGAGACTATCCAAGCTACGGGTAAGTGCGGGGTCATTGATCAGCTTGATAGCTCGTTTTTGCACGGTGTTCAAAAGCATTAAGGTATGTTTGGGTGCCGCACTCCATATATGTGAGCAGTACTCCATAGTTGGTCGAATCTGGACTTTGTAGAGTGTCAGCAGTTGGCTTGGTGTATACAGATGTCTTGTACGAAATAGCACCCCAAGCTTTTGGGACGCCCTTTTAGCTATATCTACCACGTGACTGTGCCAAGACATGTTGGTCTCTGCAGTGACTCCTAAGATGTTCAACTGGCTCTGCAATGCGACGTGCTATAACACTCCTCAATGTAATTTATAAGCTTTTCACAAAAATATTAACAGATAGACTATAACAACAAAATTTGAGGGATATCAATCAAAAGACGAAGCAGGCTTCAGAAAAGGTTTCAGTACAGTTGACCCCCTATTAACCATGAAAATCCTAATAGAGCGAGCTAACGAATACAACATTTCACTATATATCGCGTTTATAGTCTTTGAAAAAGCTTTTGATAGCATTCAGCACTGGGCAGTAAAAGCATCTTACACACACTTAATAGCCGATATATATATAACGAAGCAACAACATCAATCAAAATGCACGAAGGCCAATTCGCATAAGAAGAGGTGTCAGCCAGAGTAGACACAATATCCCCTAAACTATTTAACCAGGCCCTAAAAACTTAGATTGGGCAGAAATAGGCATCAAAGTGAACGGACAATACTTGAGCCACCTAAGATATGCTGATGATATCGCCTTAATAACAGATAAGAAAGAAGAACTGATAAAAATGATGGAAGAACAGCGAAAAATATAGGCTTGAGTATGAACTACACTAAAACTAAAATCATAACAAACACAGGTGAAGATATCACGATCAGAATAAACCAAGAAAATACTCTGCCAATATATGGGCCCCTAAGCTCACACTAGGTACTATAGTTATAGTGTACGTGTGAGCTAATATAACTAAAAACTGAAATATATTTTATTCAACTCCACACTAAATTACCTTTTGTTTGATATCACACAAGCCATGTTTTGACTTAAACTCAAATTTTTGAAATCCACCCCCACCCTTAAAAATACTTTTTTTAAAATAAATTAAAATGTATTTTTTTTAACTCCAGACTCAATTACCTTTCATTTGATATCACACACGCCATATTTTCACATAAACTCTAATTTTTGAAATCTATCCCCACCCTTTTATTTAGTTTCTGTTCGGTGGATTTTGTTCATTTTTAAATGGGACCATCTCGACCCAAGACCCAGCCTAGGTACCAAATTTCATTGAAATCGGCCAAGCGGTTTTTGAGTTATGCGCGTTGGTCGTTACAGACAGACATACAGACAGACAGACAGACAGACAGACAGACAGACATACAGACAGACAGACAGACAGACGGCGCAACAAAAAAGTTTCAAAATCATCTGAAACGCAAAGATATATAAAAATTTTTGAAATCGGAGCTACTTTTTTTTTCTCGAAAAAATTAGGATCACCATAGCTCACACTACTATAGTATAGTATATGTGTGAGCTAAAATAGGACAAGTAGAGGAATATATGTATATATCGAAGTAAAAGGTCATAAGTGACAGTTTTCAAACTTTACAGCAGGGCCACTTAAAGTGTTATTTGTCGCTTAGTTAAAAAAAACCAGGATCCATTCTTTGTTCATTTGACTTAAGCCATGGGCGTAGTCAGGGTCTCGCTCAGGGTGGGGCAAAAAAGCAAAAAAATGTACAATCAGATATTTATTGAAAAATAGTATAAATATGCTGTTTTAATTAACTAAAGCCAGGATGGGGCAGGTGACAAGCCAGGATGGGGCAGGTGACAAGCCAGGGTGGGGCAAGTGCCCCACCCTGAGTACGACCATGACTTAAGCAACAAAAAAATCATCGTAGAAGCCTGAATAATAGCTGATTCGACGTAGAAAAAAATTAATAAATGTAAAAAAATTAAAAAAAAAAAAGAATGTGTCGCTTATGCCCTTTTGCCTTTCAACCATCGATATGTATACCTGGGACAAATTATTAAACTAAAAAAAGAAAACCAAACAGCTGAAATCTAGAGACGAGTAAGATTGGCCTGGACAGCATTCGGTAAATTACCTCAAAACGAAAGTGTATAACGAATGTATTCTTCCTGTACTTACCTATGGATCCCAGACCTGGACACTTGGATAAGGTAACAAAAGCCCAAAGGTCCATGGAAAGACAAATGTTACATGTAAAGCTAACAGATAGAAAAAGGAATGAATGGATAAGAAATAAAACAAAAGTGAGAGATGTCAGAGGAGAAGTAGCAAAATTAAAATGGAAATTTGCCGGTTACAAATTTATTGTAAACTGGGCAGACCCCAAATGAGATTGGCGGACGATTTGAAGAAACACGCGTGAACTAGATGGATGAACACGGCGACAAAGAAGATTGAAAGATATTGGAGGAAGCCTATGTTCAAAGATGGATCGAAGAAGGCTAAATAGATAGATAGATACGATTTGCTAAAAAAAATATAGCAATTCGGAATAAACGGTAAGCCAAAAATGTATTCAATGCAGCAGCCAACAGGATCAAAACGAATAGGCACTCAAGAGATTAGCGATGTAGATATCTTGAAAAGAAAATGTAAACATCGGTTAGGCCACCAAAAACACCCTGTATAAAATAAACCCTAATTTATTTATACATTATTCAGTCTTTTAATTGGTCATTTTTTTGTCAAAGCCACCAAGGCAAGCCGAGTAATGCAAATAATATGTAATTCAGGTAGATATAATAATATAAAAACGATTTAGCTATGAAAAACAAAACCTTGAATATCAAAAATTAGTCTTGACCCACACTAATTTTACTTGCTTTAATACATAAAAACTCTTTTATAAAGATACTTTTGACCTTAAGACCACGGATCATTTGTTAGGTGATCCGTGTTAAGACTGCAAGCATACACTGAGGTATACAATCGCATCGTGTAGTAGGGGAAAAGGGGGCAAAATGGGATACGGGGGTAAAACGGGATACCGCAGTTTTAATATCAGATATTTTATTTAAGTCTCTGCAATATGATTGGTGCCGGTCGGCTGAGCTGAAGTTGGTTTTTGCTCAACCAAGGCCAACACAAAAATAGAGGCCACGACCCTGAAAAAATCAGCTGTTCTCCCGGGGCTGAATTTTACATTGGATCTTATGGGAGGTCAGACGTTTTTTTATGATATTTTCAAAATGGTAATACAGATTTCCGCGAAATTTCAGTGAAATATTCTCAGACACCATCCCGATATTCCACCAAAGTTTTGTGAGGAATCAACATGATTAAAAGGTTAAAATCTTCAAGATTTAGCATTCTTTATTTTGAATTCAAATTACCCGCCATGTACCACATGCCAACTATTATTTTTGACATGTATTTGACTTTGTCATCCGTGATTGTCACATTCGCTTCTGCTTTAAACTTAATTTTTGTGTGAGCTAATGAAGCGGCTCTGAAAAATTAAGGATTATTCCTAGATTATAAAAAAAAAATTCTAAAAGAATACAGTAAAAACAATCTCAAAACCGGCTTTATTAAAAAAAAAATCAAATATTCATGAACCGTCATTCCAACTTCAATATTTTAATGACAATCAGCTGTGTCGTAACGTGGCCATCAAAATACTCTGCCAATATATGGGCCCCTAAGCTCACACTAGGTACTATAGTTATAGTGTACGTGTGAGCTAATATAACTAAAAACTGAAATATATTTTATTTAACTCCAGACTAAATTACCTTTTGTTTGATACCACACAAGCCATGTTTTGACTTAAACTCAAATTTTTGAAATCTACCCCCAACCCTTAAAAAAACAAAAAACTAAAATGTATTTTGTTAAACTCCGGACTCAATTACCTTTCGTTTGATACCACACAAGCCATGTTTTGACTTAAACTCAAATTTTTAAAATCTACCCCCACCCTTAAAAAAAACAAAAAACTAAAATGTATTTTGTTAAACTCCGGACTCAATTACCTTTCGTTGGATATCACACACGCCATATTTTCACATAAACTCTAATTTTTGAAATCCACCCCCACCTTTTTATTTGGTTTCTGTTCGGTGGATTTTGTTCATTTTTAAATGGGACCATCTCGACCCAAGACCCAGCCTAGGTGCCAAATTTCATTAAAATCGGCCAAGCAGTTTTTGAGTTATGCGCGTTGGTCGTTACAGACATACAGACAGAAAGACAGACAGACAGACAGACATACAGACAGACAGACAGACGGCGCAACAAAAAAGTTTCAAAATCATCTGAAACGCAAAGATATATAAAAATTTTTTAAATCGGAGCAACTTTTTTTTTCTCGAAAAAATTAGGATCACCATAGCTCACACTACTATAGTATAGTATATGTGTGAGCTAAAAAATCAGCCCCGGATGTGACGTCAACAAAGTGGAGGATCGTGGCCCGTCCGTTTTGATAGCCCTGGCTCAACATGTGATGTTGTGCGCTGTTTATTGTAAAAATAGCTTGCGCATTTAATAACGATAAGTACATTTTAGCTCACACATATACTATACTATAGTAGTGTGATCCTAATTTTTTCGAGAAAAAAAAAGTTGCTCCGATTTCAAAAATTTTTATATATCTTTGCGTTTCAGATGATTTTGAAACTTTTTTGTTGCGCCGTCTGTCTGTCTGTCTGTCTGTCGGTCTGTCTGTATGTCTGTCTGTCTGTCTGTCTGTCTGTCTGTATGTCTGTAACGACCAACGCGCATAACTCAAAAACCGCTTGGCCGATTTAAATGAAATTTGGTACCTAGGCTGGGTCTTGGGTCGAGATGGTCCCATTTAAAAATGAACAAAATCCACCGAACAGAAACCAAATAAAAGGGTGGGGGTAGATTTCAAAAATTAGAGTTTATGTGAAAATATGGCGTGTGTGATATCAAACGAAAGGTAATTGAGTCTGCAGTTAAACAAAATACATTTTAATTTATTTAAAAAAAAGGGTGGGGGTATATTTTAAAAATTAGAGTTTAAGTGAAAATATGGCGTGTGTGATATCAACCGAAAGGTAATTGAGTCCGGAGTTTAACAAAATACATTTTAGTTTTTTGTTTTTTTTAAGGGTGGGGGTAGATTTCAAAAATTTGAGTTTAAGTCAAAACATGGCTTGTGTGGTATCAAACAAAAGGTAATTTAGTCTGGAGTTAAATAAAATATATTTCAGTTTTTAGTTATATTAGCTCACACGTACACTATAACTATAGTACCTAGTGTGAGCTTAGGGGCCCATATATTGGCAGAGTATTTTACAGACTTTTCAAAGTTTTGTTTACATTGAACAATTAGAGGGTTTATGTATTATTCATAATTAAACGCGTGGCCCGTAACCTTTTACTCCACATAGCACAATCACGTGTTTAACACGTAAAAAAGGCGTGAGAAAAAAAAAACGTTGATTTTAAAAGCTGCTAAAAAAAAACGTTTATTTAATATATAAAAACAAGCTTAATAGGTCATTCATTAACGTTATAAAAAATAACGTTGCTAAAAATTGCGTTTTAATAACGCCTTTATCAAATTAAAACAGCAATGTTTTTACGTTAGTTTCAAGTGATTTTTATCAACGTTAAAATCACATTAGATTCACGCCTTTTCTACACGAATTTTACAACGCGACTTGCATGGCTTTTCTACCGAATATTTTTGAGATTTTACTAGCAGCATCGCCACCTATAGTCGGGATTTTTTACTTTGACGAAATCTATCAGGCAGTGCTTTAGCCTCTAAACTCCAAAAACCTGTTAAGGGACTGATCCCTGATCCACGATCACGACGCATCTGTTATCAACCTGATAAAGACACATTAATATTCTGAGAAAGTGTTTACTGTTCAAAAATCTTGTTTAGCTTTTAAAAAAACATAATGTATACAGGGTGTTCGGCACATGAATCGTCAAAATGTTTGGGATATTGTTGGGGTCATTTGCTACCTTTTCAACCTTGGAACTTGGGTCCTTAGAGTGACGGCTAAAGAGATATGAATTTTTTTATGTTTTTTCTCAAATTATCCAAAATCCTACCTTTAAACCCTCGTAAGCTTTTTATTAATGTCTGGAAAAGCACCATTTTTTTTTATAATTCTGTACTTATGCTACTTCAACTAATTAATAGATTTGTTAAAATTTATGTACCAAAGGGACATACGAGGTTTTTTATTGAAGAACATTAGTGATTTTGTGAAAGAAAATCAATTTCAAAATTCTTTTAAAAACTTCTCTAGTTGATTACCTTTCTAACGGTATGCTACACATTGATTAAAAAAAACAATTCTGCTTTATAATACGGATATTCCGTGAGACAGGCAATAATCGTTCGGACTTGATAAGAAAAACAATTTGATGTTTATGATCGTTTTGAACAAAATTTATAAATAAAGAACACAATACATTATTGTTAAAAGTTTAACTTTTGTTTAAGTAGGTAAAAGATCATAAACATCAAATTGTTTTTCTTATCAATTCCGAACGAGTCTCGCCCTTCGGACGGAATATCCGTATTTTAAAGCAGAAATGTTCTTTTTTATCAATGTGTAGCATACCGTTAGAAAGGTAATCAACTAAAGAAGTTTTTAAAGAAAATGAAGTTCTCAATTGTCGATACTTTTTTTGATTTTTAATTTTGAAATTGATTTTCTTTCACAAAATCTCATGTTCTTCAATAAAAACCTATATGTATGTCCCCAGGAGTAGAGCTTCGGGGCCCCCTGGTTTCCCGACTGCTCGTAACCAGAAAAAAAAATGGTAAAAACAATTTATTTATAAGTTATCACTGTTAACACTGTTACAAAAGCAATATTTTCAATTCAACTGAATGTTAAGCAAAATTTAGGCAGTTTTCTTAAGGCTACTGACTAGATTTATCAGGAATCAATCATTAAAGACAAATTAAAGTAATCATCTTAGTAATGTATTCAGTAATATTGTCTTCTTAATTTTGTTCAAAGAGGGGACCCCACTTACCAAATAATGATATTTTCTGACAAGAACAGGGAAGGACCTAACAAATTCTAACAATAACTTTTACATCCGTATATCCTGGCCCAAAGTAGCCCCGGGCTCTAAGTGGCCCATGTTCAGCAACCCCACGTCCCCGACGCGATGGGGATCCCCGCCCTCCTGCCTGGGCCAGGCCTAAGTACGGTTTTCCCTCCAAAAATATCGAATTTGGACACTCTGTACAATTGCACATTTTTCCCATTAGAACCCACTTGCATTTCCTGTCTATGCAAAAGCAATTTTGAAATCACATGCGTTCATTAAAATGTTCAAAACTATACATAGAATATGGCAAAATTAATAATGATTGGCCTTAGGCAAACCTACATGATTTTTCATAACAAGAAAATTACCTACATTTTAATATTGCGTTGTTTAACAGGTCATTGTGTATTTTATTTTATTTCGTTTTTGCACAATAATTTTATCCCACGGAGGTTGCAAGAGCATGGTTTTGTGACAGAGAAGGTCAATAGGTGCTTTTTTATATTTATAAATTAATATATTTTAATGAATATGGTCAAATATAAATCTTTGGTCAAACTTTAAGGCCAAAGTAAATATAAGTTTAGTTCCACAAACGCTTCGGTTCGGTTCTGTTCTTCCTTTGTACACTTGCATTGCGCTTCTATTAATAATTTTAAAATACATTTTGGCTCACACTACTACTATACTATAGTAGTGTGAGCTATGGTGATCCTAATTTTTTCGAGAAAAAAAATGTTGCTCCGATTTCAAAAATTTTTATATATCTTTGCGTTTCAGATGATTTTGAAACTTTTTTGTTGCGCCGTCTGTCTGTCTGTCTGTATGTCTGTCTGTCTGTCTGTCTGTAACGACCAACGCGCATAACTCAAAAACCGCTTGCCCGATTTCAATGAAATTTGGTACCTAGGCTGGGTCTTGGGTCGAGATGGTCCCATTTAAAAATCAACAAAATCCACCGAACACAAGCCAAATACAAGGGTGGGGGTAGACTTCAAAAATTAGAGTTTATGTGAAAATATGGCGTGTGTGATATCAAACGAAAGGTCATTGAGTCCGGAGTTAAACGAAATACATTTTAGTTTTTGTTTTCTTTTAAGGGTGGGGGTAGATTTCAAAAATTTGAGTTTGTCAAAACATGGCTTGTGTGGTATTAAACAAAAGGTAATTTAGTCTGGAGTTGAATAAAATATATTTCAGTTTTTAGTTATATTAGCTCACACGTACACTATAACTGTAGTACCTAGTGTGAGCTTAGGGGCCCATATATTGGCAGAGTATTTTTATTTGTTTAGAGACAATTTTTTGCAATAAACTAAAAAGTTATAAATAAATAAAAATAAGAGGTTCATAACAAATTTAAACTTTATGTAATATCTTCAAAAATAAAAGGGAAAAATGAACTTCACTTTTAGCTCACACATATACTATACTATACTAGTGTGAGCTATGGTGATCCTAATTTTTTCGAGAAAAAAAAGTTGCTCCGATTTCAAAAATTTTTATATATCTTTGCGTTTCAGATGATTTTGAAACTTTTTTGTTGCGCCGTCTGTCTGTCTGTCTGTCTGTATGTCTGTCTGTAACGACCAACGCGCATAACTCAAAAACCGCTTGGCCGATTTCAATGAAATTTGGTACCTAGGCTGGGTCTTGGGTCGAGATGGTCCCATTCAAAAATGAACAAAATCCACCGAACACAAACCAAATAACAGGGTGGGGGTAGATTTCAAAAATTAGAGTTTATGTGAAAATATGGCGTGTGTGATATCAAACGAAAGGTAATTAAGTCTGGAGTTAAACAAAATACATTTTAATTTATTTAAAAAAAAGGGTGGGGTATATTTCAAAAATTAGAGTTTAAATGAAAATATGGCTTGTGTGGTATTAAACAAAAGGTAATTTAGTCTGGAGTTGAATAAAATATATTTCAGTTTTTAGTTATATTAGCTCACACGTACACTATAACTATAGTACCTAGTGTGAGCTTAGGGGCCCATATATTGGCAGAGTATTTTAAAATTGCCTTAAAATTTCCTTGTGATGCACTTTATATTGATTTATTTTATTTTAAATTGTTTTTTATAATTTTGTTTTTGTCATTTAAAATTTTACCTTCCTTACCCATTAGCCCACTTCAAGTAAACTCCATGCTATATCAACCTTAAAAACAGTTTTTCGTAAATATCCTACCACGTTTTTGGTTATAACACAAATTTTTGAAAAAAATGTGCATTACAATATTCCGAAAACCGCATATTGATGCAACAATCCGGTAAAAAGTTAGCATTTTTAAAATTTTTTAACTGTCAGAAAACTGTCATTAGCATTGATGAATTTTGACCAAAATCACATCAGCTCGTTGCAGTATCGAATACTCTAGGGTAGGTCAAACTACACCCAAATAAAATATTTTCGGCGTAGCTCACAATAGTACTATAGTGTAGTAGTGTGAGCTTTGGTGATCCTAATTTTTTCAAAAAAAAAGTTGCTCCGATTTCAAAAATTTTTATATATCTTTGCGTTTCAGATGATTTTGAAACTTTTTTGTTGCGCCGTCTGTCTGTCTGTCTGTCTGTATGTCTGTCTGTCTGTAACGACCAACGCGCATAACTCAAAAACCGCTTGGCCGATTTTAATGAAATTTGGTACCTAGGCTGGGTCTTGGGTCGAGATGGTCCCATTTAAAAATGAACAAAATCCACCGAACAGAAACCAAATAAAAGGGTGGGGGTAGATTTCAAAAATTAGAGTTTATGTGAAAATATGGCGTGTGTGATATCAAACGAAAGGTAATTGAGTCTGCAGTTAAACAAAATACATTTTAATTTATTTTTTAAAAAAGGGTGGGGATATATTTTAAAAATTAGAGTTTAAGTGAAAATATGGCGTGTGTGATATCAAACGAAAGGTAATTGAGTCCGGAGTTTAACAAAATACATTTTAGTTTTTGTTTTTTTTAAGGGTGTGGGTAGATTTCAAAAATTTGAGTTTAAGTCAAAACATGGCTTGTGTGGTATTAAACAAAAGGTAATTCAGTCTGGAGTTAAATAAAATATATTTCAGTTTTTAGTTATATTAGCTCACACGTACACTATAACTATAGTACCTAGTGTGAGCTTAGGGGCCCATATATTGGCAGAGTATTTTTATGGTTAAACTGAATTTATTTGGTAGCTTTTATTTTTATTTATTTATATTCTTTGTATTTTTTATATCAATAATAAAGCGGCAATAAAAAATACTCTGCCAATACATGGGCACCTAAGCTCACACTAGGTACTATAGTTATAGTGTTCGTGTGAGCTATTATAACTAAAAACTTAAATATATCACATTTTCACATATACTCTAATTTTTGAAAAATACCCCCACCCTTTTATTTGGCTTGCGTTTGGTGGATTTTGTTCATTTTTAAATGGGACCATCTCGACCCAAGACCCAGCCTAGGTACCAAATTTCATTCAAATCGGGCTAGCGGTTATTGAGTTATGCGGGTTGGTCGTTACAGACAGACAGACAGATATACAGACAGACGGCGCGACAAAAAAGTTTCAAAATCATCTGAAACGCAAAGATATATAAAAATTTTTGAAATCGGAGCAACTTTTTTTTTTTGAAAAAATTAGGATCACCAAAGCTCACACTACTACACTATAGTACTATTGTGAGCTAAAATAAAATATAAAAATAATAGGAGTGTGAGACGTCATTAAATTTCATCAAAAATATACCAACCTAATATGCGATATCTCAAAAACGAAAAGTGAAATATAAAATTCAGTTTGACAGTTGAATTCCTTGTAATTCCTTTGTCAGCACCGTGTACAATAATAAATTAACTACAAGAAAAATAAGAGCACAATTACGGGCATACTAATTGGGCAGTAAATCAAATAACAAGAAAATTGTAAAATCGTTTAACAAATCATAACCATTTAACCAAACATAATTTGCAAAAAGTAATTTTTCGAAAATTAAATTAGATTTAAAAAACGGCAAAATGTTGTCTTTGTGAACCGCATAATAGATATCTAGTTTAACAATAATAATTGTACCAGTGACGTATCTAGGACGGGGCCGGGCCCTCCCTTAAGATCATAGAATCTATACAAACATTTTTAAAGTTCATTTGAAGATCTTGAGATTTTAGGCAGGGAAAAATTAACTGTTTTCTAGATACGCCACTGAATTTGTATGCAACGTAATAAATAAGTCACACCAATGTCACGCTTTCAGAACAACTTATTTTATGCATTTTACAGATATTTAAAATACCTATAATAATAAGTATCCCTTTAAAAATGATTAAAAATGTTTTTAAACAAAGTCTGCCATTTGATCAAACAATTTTAATATATTTTTAATCAGACTGTTAACTAGTTTAAATTGTAGAGGAAGGTCTGAAGGTGTCAGATTTGCCTTCATAGAGTTAATAACCCCTTCAAGTTTCATGGATCCATAAAGTAGTAAAGTAGTTACTAGATTTCAAAAAATGTCGAAAGTGCCACTCACTCACTTGCTCATGTATAGATCATAAAAATTCTACTGTACTTCCAGAGACATGCTACAAAGCTGAAATTTGGCAGACTGATAGAAATTATTACCAAACCCATGGAAAATATCAAAAAACCTCAAAATTTTTAATTTGCTTCCGTTCCCTATAAATGTAAAGTTATGTAAAAGTAACATTGCCCACTTCCAGAAACGCTAGTGAGCTGAGCTTTGGAAGACTGATATGATAAAACTATAGAAAAAAATTTAAACACCCCAAAATTTTAATTTGCTTCCCTCACTTATAAATGTAAAGTTATGTAAAAGTGACATTGCCGACTTCCAGAAACGCCATTGGGCTGGGATGATAGGAACTAAACTATGAAAAATTTTAAAACCACAAAATTTTAAATTGCTTCCCTCTACTATAAATATAAAGTTATGTAAAAGTAACATTGAGCTTTGGAAGGCTGATAGGAACTATGATAAAAATTAAAGAACCTCAAAATTTTTAATAAGGCATTGCAAAAGTTTTGAACAATATTAAAACTTAAATATCCAAATCCTTTAATAAAGTAGTGAAATCATAACAAAAACATTTTATGTAAAGAAAAGCCAAGTACGCGAAAATAATATTCCGTAAAAAGAATTGAGAAAAAAGTAAAGCCAAGATCTCCAATACATGCTTTTCCAAACTCTGTTTGTGAACCTACGTTACAGATACAGAAGTACGAAAATGTTTCATTCCTTTTTGAATTAAAGAAGGTATTTTGAAAAGGATCCGGCTATTACTGTAATGTTATTTATATTATTCGTTAACTACCTAATTAATTATTTATATCGATGATAAAGTTGATAAAATCAACGAACAGAAGAAGTACCTACCCGAAAAGTACAAGTAAAACAGAGTAGATAGGTAATTATTTATTACACACACATACATTCAACTAAAAGTGGAAATGCGACTCTTACTTTTTTTGCTGCACTAATTGTTTTACAACATTCTGAATCAAGAAGTATTATATGCTTAGCTGGTTTCTGGTAATGTATCAAGGAAGATGAAAAATCCTGTGCAAAACAAGGCCGGACCCAGGGGGGGATCAAAGAGGGTTAATATCCCCCTCAAAATGTTATATAGTGTGTTAAAAGAGATTTTTAAGCCACACAACTAGGACAAAAACATTGCACAATATTCAAATTTTTTAATCCCTCCCTTGAAATTTTTTCCAGGGTACGCCCCTGGTCCTATCTGGTGATTTATTATCACTTTCGCTAGAAGGCTTACGCATAAAAACAGTGTAATTGTCGATCTGAAAATGGAAATTAAAAAAACTTTTACTTACGGAAATAGTCCAGTACTTGCTGCGCATTTAGGCACTTTTTTTCAAAATTGTGGAAAAAAAACAAATAAAAATAAATTTAAAAAATAAAAAAATGCTTAATTTATATAGTATTAAAAAATAATATTACATATTAAAGTATTAAGCGTGATTGGGGAACGCCGGGAGAGTATGGACACCACACATTCAAAATTCGCTCCCCACCCCAGTGTCAAAGTTTATATGGTACTAGCCTAAAACAAAATGGCTTTGCCAGTTAGCCCGAGTCGCACGAGCCGCAGCGTCAAAAAAATTGCCTTAACCAGACAGAATAACACATAGAACATGTATAGGTCATTATTGAAAAAGTGTACCCCTTTCATGTTACCATCCAAAATTAAATTAGTGTTTAGTATATGAGATATTTTTCTTTTACAAATAAAATTGCCTTCAATATTGCTCTAAAGCACTACACTTAGTTTGATGCTAAAGTTGATATTTATTGTTAATATTTGTGTAAGACTGGCCCAAACGTCATACTCCGTTATCATAACCGGTTAGAGGTTTGCATACACCAAAATAAAAAGACCTAATATATTATAGGAATTTCAACATTATATTGCCCTATAAGTCTAGTTTAATGTTTATATATATAAATATGTTTCGCCGTTTGTTAAAGTTAAAAACAAATACTATTCTTAATTTTTTTTTATAAAATAATATTTTATACGCGTACCCTGGTAGAGCGCCATTACCGTTATGAGCTTGTAATTCCTAAATATCAACCTCTAGAGGCGCCTTAAGCGAGCGCGCGAATTTACGTATTCCTTCAAGATCTCCCTATACAGAGATCGCAACGCCGGAGTAAAGCCACATCTGTTATGTGCAGTTTTTAGCGTTAATACGTGCATAGGTAGCTTGTCCGATCATAAGTGGTAATTACCGTTATCAGTATAGTGAGGTAAATAAAATATATTTATTTTCCATTCTATACATATTTTATGTATTTTACAAAATTTATTACCCAGGAAAAAAACAAATAAAAACTCATTTAACAAAACAAGTCATTTCCGTTATCATTATCACGGCATCTTTATACATTTTATAAAGAGGTAAAACACTTAATTTAAAGTAAGATATCAGGATAAGGTATGCTTTAAAAAGTTAAACTTAAAAAAGCAAGTGGTTTCTAACTGGTTAAAATTTGAAGAGGAGTCTCCAGCATTTGTGTCATCCGAAGAAGTGAAATTACCAAATCCTATAACAAACCCAAAGTGCTCTATATTTGAACATGCTAAGAAAGAAAGAGTGTTCTCGCGATTCTTTGAGCCCCAGTCTTCCCTACATGAGACTTAACCTGAAATGGGCCCCAAACAGAAGACAAGAACAATAAAAAAAACCATTTGTTCTAGATCTAAATTGGTGATAACTTTTATTGGTTCTAGCATATGAATTATAGTTTCTGGTTCTAGGTACAACATAGTTATAACTACATACGTTGCCTCGTGTTCAATGGTAAATAGAAATAAAATATAAAAAAATATGTACATAATTATATACTTATACAGGGTGTAATCCCACTAAACACAAAAACATTTTAATAACGTCAAAATAATGTATAAGTTAAAAACATAACGTTAGGTTCGATGTTAGTTTTAACGTCATATTCATAAAGAGAAAGAAGCTTAATAACCCGTTTTCTGACGTTAGAAAAATAATCTTATGTTATTATAACGTTTTTTTTAAGTGTTTTTCGAACGTTAAAAATATTGATTTTTAACAGTGGAAAATAAATGTTTTTCTAACAATGAAAAAATATATTTTTTTCAAATATCTCTAAAGATAAGGTAACATAAATAACGTAAATAAAATGTTTCTATTTTGGAAACGCAGGGCAGCAACATTCTGTTGAAGTTTTCGTAAACTCGACACTTAGTAAAGGAATTCGGATCCGTAGCTTCTGAAAATAAAATTTTAAATTATATGTAAACAATAATTTTGTAGTAAGTGCCTCGCTCTCGTTTTCATTAATGCTCAAGTGAATACAAGGCAAACAATATTCAACTGAATGCTCGTTTGAAATTCGCCCTCTGATCGGATGGGGTCCCGTGCCGAGGCATTCGTTTGGTCCCGCTTCGAGGCTTGCGAATTCTGTCTCAAATGAATACGCGGCTTAAGGTCCGGCGGCTAATCATTTGCGGTGAATTGTCGCATTCCCTTTCTGATCAACTGTAACGTAGGTATGCGATATTCCATACAAAACAATTTTTTTACTTTTGTTTACTTTTCTTACCTAATTTTGTGATGCTTCATTTAAATCACTGCATACATATTTATTATTCTTTAACTATACCATCTTTTCCACACAACTGGTGTATATTCCTATCCAAATATGTATTCACTATCATTATTAATAATTGTGCTTTTAATTTGCTATGTTTTTACCACAAAAGGTAAATATTTTAACCAAAATTGCACAAATTGTATCTGCTACCGACTCATATGAACTCGCAGCGAAATGCAACTAAAAATGGCGATGGTCCGTTCTGGTTGTGGAACTAGGCTTCCAGGATGCAGTGACCCTAAGTGGAACTATGCGGCAGCGCCCTCTATAGTATAATTTTTTTAATGTTTAATAAACAAAACACTTATTAGCTTCATATATCTTAAATTCAACGTTAGAAATGAGATCTAGGAAAAACATTATAAAAATAATCATATATTGATGCATGGTATTATTTTTAATGTTAATAAAATTATGGTTTTTTAAATATTGGTTTCTTAATGTTTTGGTAATGCTTTTACATGAAATTTTTGTTAGGATTTTGAACATGTTTTTTTAATGTCAAAAGTTGACTTAATTTTAACACAAATTTGTGCTAGAAAAAAGCATTTTTTTTAAAACATTTATTTAACGTTTTTTACGATTTTGTGCTTAGTGGGACATCTTAGCTCACACTCACAAGTGTGTATAGTAGTGTGAGCTAGGGCGATCGTGTCAAAAATAAGAATAAAAAAGATTTCAAAAAAAATTATGTGTCGCGCCGTCTGTCTGTCTGTAACGACCAACTTCAATAACCCAAAAATTACTTTTTACTCCCATTTAAAAATTTATAAAATTTTGACACTCACACCATTTAAATTTTGTTTGAAATTGGCCTGGGCAGCATTCGGTGAATTAAGCTACATATTATTAAAAAATAAAAAATGTCCCCAGTACTTCAAAACGAAAAGTGTATAACCAATGTATTCTTCCTGTACTAACCTATGCTGCCGTCATAAGCAAAAACACAGTAAGTATATTTGATATTTCACAGTCAAACAATCTGAGATAATATACTTTGAATAGAGTGTTACCCTAGACTGTTTTTGCTGATGACGGCAGTATGGATCATAGACCTGGACACTTAAAAAATCAAACATGGATAAGGTAACAAAAGTCCAATGATCATTGGAAAGACGAATGTTACATATAAAGCTAATAGATAGAAAAAAGGAATGAATGGATAAGAAATAAAACAATAGTAAGGGATGTCAGAGAGCTCATCGGTCATAATATCAGACAGAAAGGGATCGATGGAATAAAAGTTTTGTAAACTGGAGACCTTGGGAAAATAATAGGAGAAGACCCCAAATAAGATGGGAGGACGATTTGAAGAAACATGCGGGGACTATCAAAATAGCGATGTATCAAAATAGCGTTTGCAACAAAACAGGGACATATCAAAATAGCGATGTATGAAAATAGCGACAATCAAAATAGCGATATATCAAAATAGCGACAATCAAAATAGCGACAATCAAAATAGCGATGTATAAAAATAGCAATGTATCAAAATACCGAATCAAACCAAACCAATCCAAACCGAAGCGAACCGAAATGCGCTATTATATCCTGCGGTATTTTGACTATACCAGCTAATTTTAAAAAAAGAAAACTTTCCTGATTCTTCTCCGGGATCCTAGAGGGTATGAATCCGAACCGAACCGAACCGATCTGAACCAAATTCGGTTCGGTTCGGTTTCACACTCTTTAGGATTCCGGAAAAGAAGTCTGGAGAGTTTTTTAGTCGAACTATATGCCAAAATGGAACCGAATTATCGCTCTTTTAATAGTCGCTATTTTGTTACATCGCCATTTTGTTACAATCGCTATTTTGTTACATCGCTATTTTCATACTCGCCCTTTCATTACATCGCTGTTTTGATTGTCGCTATTTCGATACCGCTATTTTAATACTCGCTATTTTGTACATCGCTATTTCGTTCCAGAGCCAGATAATACACAAAAGTAAAAATTTAATTTATCATAAATTTAGTAATGATAAGACTTATTTTTTTTTAGATTGCTTATCTGATAGCCTTCTCTTTCGAGATAGTATGGATAGTGCTGGAAACACCTCATGCTCTTCCTGCGGGAGCAGTACTGCTGGCAGCTGGATATTTCGCTTTAAGCCTGTTCACCGCCTTGTCACTTCATGGAATAGCCACAGTAAGTATAGGTGACACTCTTTATTGCAAAGAAAAAGATGAAAGAGGTGTTGTGTGTGTATCGATAGTAAACAAAAATAGTTTTATTCTTCACGCAAAGGTGTATAATCTGAGGGCACGGCAGTGCCTCGCCAAGTTCGCGCGCCGTAACCATCTTTTCTTGAAACATTTCAGCCGATATTTGACCTATCTAAAACTCTATTCGGAATGAGCTACGAATCTCAAACTTTGCACAGTCGTAGATCTTCATGGAGTTAACAACCCCTCCAAGTTTCATGGTATTCCATAAAGTAGTAAAGTAGTTACGAAATTTCAAAAAACGTCGAAATTGCCACTCACTGACTCACTCACACATGTATAGATCATCAATATTCTACCGTACTTCCAGACATGCTACAAAGCTGAAATTTGGCAGACTGATAGAAATTATGACCAAACCCCTGGAAAAAATAAAAAAAACCCAAAATTCTAAGTTACTCCCCTCCCCTATACATATAAAGTTATGTAAAAGTAACATTGACCATTTCCAGAAATGCTCGAGAGTTGAGCTTTGGCAGACTAATAGGAACTATGATAAAACTATAGGAACACCCCAAAATTCTAACTTACTTTCCTCTCCTATAAATGTAAAGTTAAGTAAAAGTAACATTGCCCACTTCTAGACACGCTAGAGAGCTGAGCTTTGGAAGACCGATAGTAACTATGATAAAGTTATAGAAAAAAATTAAAACACCCCAAAATTCTAATTTACTTCCCTCCCCTATAAATGTTAAGTTATGTAAAAGTAACACTGCCCACTTCCAGAAACGCTAGAGAGCTGAACTTTTTAAGACTGAAATAAGACACTATGAGACAACTATATAAAAAAATTTAAAAACACCAACATTTTAATTTACTTCCCTCTCCTATAAATGTAAATTTATATAAAAGTAACATTGCCCACTTCCAGAAACGCTAGAGAGCTGAGCATTGGAATGCTGATAGAAATTAGGATGAAACCATGGGAAAAATTTTTTAAAGCCCAATATTTTCATTTACTCTCCTTCCCTATAAATGTAAAGTTATGTAAAAGTAACACTACCCACTTCCACTGAGCATTGGAAGACTGATAGGAACTATGATACAACTATAGGACAATATTTAAAAACACGACAATTTATTTCCCTCCCCTATACATATAATGTTATGTAAAAGTAACATTGTGCAATTTCAGAAACGCTAGAGAGCTGAGTTTTGGAAGGCTGATAGGAACTATGATAAAACCATGGAAAAAAATTAAAAAACCTCAAAATTTGAAGTAAGGCATTGCAAAAGTTTTGAACAATATTCCGCATATTTTACTACTTTAAAAATTAAATATTATCCAATTCCTTTAAAAAAGAAGTGAAATCATAACAAAAACATTTCATGCAAAAAAGCCAAGTATGCGAAAATGGCATTCCGTAAAAAGAATTGAGATAAAAGAAAAGCCAAGTTCTCCAATACAAATTTCAAAATGAAAGGTTTTTACTAGTTTGGACATATTTTTCTAAACTTGGCTATTACGGCTGTAAATGACTTAGGCACAGTGCTAAATTGAACATAAAGAAGTTTGGCTGTAATAGCAAAGTTTAAAAAAACATTTCCAAACTAGTAAGAACCTTTCATTTTGAAATTTGTATTGGAGAACTTGGCTTTACTTTTATCTCAATTCTTTTTACGGAATGCCATTTTCGCGTACTTGGCTTTTCTTACATTTTTTTTTTTTTTTTTTTTATTTGTCAAACACACTGTGTTTTTTTTTATTACAATCTAGTCAGTAAGACTAATTAGCAATTTTGTTTTAACTTAATTTACTAGAAAAGTCAGATTTAAACTTAGGGTTCACTCAACAGTTCTCCCCGCTTTGTTTAGTCTGTAACTCACAATTGTGTTGTGTTTATAGCATTATTTTGTTTTATGTGTAATTCACTCAGTTTACCAGCTCAAACGGCTTCACTCTTTTTAGTCGTCGAACCAGCATAGTATTGTCTAGAAGCTGAATTGCTTCCACATTCACATGCCGATGGAGTCTATCTTCATGGCTTTTTGCGTACTTTTTTATAGTCTCTGCTACAGTTTCGATTTTTAGATCTCGATGAAGGTCACTATTTCGAACGTACCAAGGTGCATTCACAATGTTTCTTAATACTTTATTTTGAAATCTCTGTACAACTAGAATGTTACTCTCTTTAGCACAACCCCATAGTTGAATACCATATGTCCATACTGGTTTCAGTATTTGTCTATAAAGCAGTAACTTATTATGAATTGTTAAATTGGACTTCCTTCCAATTAGCCAGTTCATTTTTCTATAGGCTTTTCTTACATGAAATGTTTTTGTTATGATTACGTATATGAGACACTGAGGCAAAAATTTTAAGGGTTTTTTAGAGTGTTGAGAACATCTCGGAGAACATACAATGAATGCTAAGCATTGCAACCTTTCGCTCTCTAGTTCTAATGACCGGTGGTATTCTGTGAACTTAATACTTCGAAGAGATTGTCATTTGTGATGTGTCATTATGATGTTTGTCAATCTCAGTATATTTTTGAAATTGTTTTTGTTGAACAAAAATTAAAAATGGAAACACCATGCGTTGCTTGTATAAACGAGTTTTATGGGAGGGAAAAGCCGGTTTCCTTTTTGATTATTTAAAAAAGTGTATTAGCACGGATCACCTAAGGTGATCCGTGGTGTGTATAGTATTACCTAGTTATCTTTTTTTTTCCAGAGGAACACAATTTGCCTCGTAGCTTGGATGTTTTCTGTTACCATTTTGGTGTTTCCTGAAGCGGGTTTGGCCATCTATATGAGTGTTTCATATTGGGTAAGTCAGAATTAGTGTTAAGTGGTTTATGTAGTCAAAAATCGTGTCTCGTGGGATAGTTTTAAAAATATCCTAGATCGAGTCACCGGGTGTTTGCAGCGGCGTAGCGTGCCCGAAAGGGCGGGGGGGGGGGGGGGGCGACAGCTAAAAAGGGCGCCTCTGAAAACTGATGAAAAATCTTACGGCAAAAAAAACCAAAAGGTGAAAAAGGCGCCTCTCACAAATCTTCAAAAAAAAAGAACCGCGCCGTAGAAATTTGAACCGCGCCGTCTCCAAAAAAAAAAAAAAAAGGTCATCATATGTCAGGGGGCGGCCAATAAGTCACAAGGGCGCCTCTGACGAAATCTTGCAACTAAAAAAACAAAGAAAAAAAAAGGTCATCATGTATGAGAAGGCGGCCAATACGACACAAGGGCGCCTCTCCCACCTATGGGGCGCCACTACCCTCGGGGCGGGGGGGGCGACGAACCCCCCGCGCCCCCCCCACGCTACACCGCTGGGTGTTTGCCTCCAATTTGAGTATAGGAGGGCCTGTGTGACGTCATAAATCCAAGATGGAGGCGGCTTGTTTCATGTTTGTTTACAAACTTTGGCTTTTAACTTTCTCTAAATTAGTTTTACAGAAAAACTATTAATATTTTTTTGTCTGTAAGAGAACAGCAATTAAAATAGTAATAGCTTTATATCTTAAAAACTTACAAATATATATATTTTTTAAATAAGTACTAAAATATAATAGAAGGGAAGTTTTAGACTACCACAAAGCCGCCATTTATAACGTCACACCAGCCCTTCTACTCAAATTGGGGCAAACACCCGGTGACTTAAAATTGTGTGATCTATTACATGGAAGAAATTATTTATTCCATGTCTATTATCAATCAATGTAGCGCATATACGTAATATTCCAATACTCACTGTTACCTATTTACACAATGGTTGGCGTTTGATGCAAACATTCAGAAATAAAGGTACGAAAAATGCACAGATACCAAATTTACATAGATAGAGTTTTTGTCAACTGTACGCCGATGATTTGACGTAACGAATACAAGAATAAAATAACATTCATGCGTAAAAGTATAACCAATCAGGACATTTTATCTTAAGGACCGCAAAAAGGATAGACTTATATCCATTGATATTGCTATTTCAAATATGTTTGCATTCTGCATCGTAAGGTACCGTAGGTATTGCAATAATACGTACTATATGGAAATAATATGCATATGTCTTTGAAAGCAACCAATCAGGTATTTTTTGCTTAAAGACCCCAAGGCCCTCATTTTTGCATCATGAATGGCCAATTGCCGTGGGTATTGGAATATTATGTATATGAGGAAATCCCATAAGACCAAAATGGCCAAACTTTGAAAATTCATATTTTAAAAACTATATGGTTTATCAACAAAAGCACCGAGTTGCGGTATAGTGGGGCCACGGAGATGCGAAAAAACCACACCCTAATTAAAGATTCGAAAAAACATCATTTAGCGAATTTTAGGGTAGGAAATCCTATAAGACCAAAATGGCCAAACTTTGAAAATTCATATTTTAAAAACTATATGGTTTATCAACAAAAGCACCGAGTTACGGTATATTGGGGCCACGGAGATGCGAAAAAACCACACCCTGAGTAAAGATTCGAAAAAACGTCATTTAGCGAATTTTAGGGTAGGAAATCCTATAAGACCAAAATGGCGAAACTTTGAAAATTCATATTTTAAAAACTATATGGTTTATCCACAAAAGCACCGAGTTGCGGTATGGTGGGGCCATGGAAATGTGAAAAAACCACACCCTGAGTAAAGATTCGAAAAAACGTCATATAGCTAATTTTAAACTTTAACTAAATTCATATTTTAAAAACTATATGGTTTATCAACAAAAGCACCGAGTTGCGGTATGGTGGGGCCATGGAAATGTGAAAAAACCACACCCTGAGTAAAGATTCGAAAAAACGTCATATAGCTAATTTTAAACTTTAACTAAATTCATATTTTAAAAACTATATGGTTTATCAACAAAAGCACCGAGTTGCGGTATAGTGGGGCCACGGAGATGCGAAAAAACCACACCCTGAGTAAAGATTCGAAAAAACGTCATATAGCAAATTTTAAACTTTAACTAAATTCATATTTTAAAAACTATATGGTTTATCAACAAAAGCACGAAGTTACGGTATAGTGGGGCCACGGAGATGCGAAAAAACCGCACCCTGCGTAAAGATTCGAAAAAACGTCATTTAGCGAATTTTAGGGTAAGGAGTTCCATAAGACAAAAATGGCCAAACTTTGAAAATTCATATTTTAAAAACTATATGGATTATCATCAAAAGCACCGAGTTGAGGTGTAGTGGGGCCACGGAGATGCGAAAAAACCACACCCTGAGTAAAGATTTGAAAAAACGTCATTTAGTGAATTTTAGGGTAGGAAATAATCCCATAAGACCAAAATAGTCAAACTTTGAAAATTCATATTTTAAAAACTATATGGTTTATCATCAAAAGCACCGAGTTGTGGTATAGTGGGGCCACGGAGATGCGAAAAAACCACACCCTGAGTAAAGATTTGAAAAAACGTCATTTAGCGAATTTAAGGGTAGGAAATCCCATAAGACCAAATGGCCAAACTATGAAAATTCATATTTTAAAAACTATAAGGTTTATCAACAAAAGCACCGAGTTGCGGTATAGTGGGGCCACGGAGATGCGTTGTTTTATTGGTAGTGAACTTTGTTTGGCAAATTTCCTATTTTTTCTCAAAACCAACAAAATTTTTTGCTAATAACGTTATTTAGGGCGCCCTTTTTAGCATTCCACGCCCCCGCCCCGTGGGTATTTATTTTGTCTAGTCCAGTTCGGAACAGGTTTTTTCTGGAACCAGAACAGTTTGTACCCGCTACGAATAATACACTGTTCTCTCTTTTCTTTGAAATGAACGCCTAGGAAAAGGAAAGCAAAAACTTTCCTGAACTTCAGCGTGTCAAAAATTCTAATAAATGTTTTGTTAACCGTCAACATGTACATTTTTTTGTCAAGTATGCTGATTTGTTGAGTAATAGCGAGGTGATATATGCAGCGGCGCCATCTAGACCATAATCAATCAAATTCTAACGTATTCTATACAGTACGGTGTGTCAAAAGTTTTATTGTACAGTCAGGGACTTTTTAATTGGCCGCGCTCGAAAATAAAAAATATTCCTATTTTAAATTAGGAAACCCAGTTTGAACCAAACCAAAAAAATAGTGAACTTTACCTCTGTCTTTATACATACGTATAATAAAAAAATATTTTTTCCACTATCTTTACATTATAACTTTGACAAAAACACCCGGACTGTACAAGTGGAGTGGTACCACCAAGAAATTTCATAGAAAATATTATAAACAGAAACTTCAAATCTATACAGCTTTTTCAAAATGCACTAAAAATAGTTTTCGTTAAATTTCACCAGTGTAAAAATTTTTTTTCACACGTGTGGAAAAGTGTACGATGACGTTAACTGTCACTATATGTTGCAAACTATATACTTTTACACACATGTGCGGAAAAGCAGTTTCATTTCATTTGTGCAAAATTAATGACCAATTTTTACAAAATTTAGTAGATATAGTTCAGTGTTCGTTGGAAAAATAGCGTACACAACTTGATAAAAAGTAACCTGCTTACATTCGCGTGTTGTTGCACTCGGCTAGGGCCTCGTTCACAACATTCAGGCTTGTGTGAAATTTGTCACTTTCTTCTCTTGTTATGCCTATAATATACTATCCGAGAATAGCCAATTGTCGGATACTATTAATTCCACGCTTGAAGAAAAACGCTTTTCCTTCTCTTTTCTTTGAAATTCACGCTCAAGCAAAAACTTTCCAAAGCTTAAGCACTATTCCATACGCTTGTTGAAAAACCTATTTTCCTCCCTCTTCTTCTCTTTTCAATAAACGCTCAAGAAAAAGAAAGTAAAAACTTTCCAAAACTTGGGCGTGTCAAAAATTCTTAAAAACGTTACGTCAACCAATACCTGTATATTTTTTGTCAAGTACGCTGTTTTGTTGGGTAATAGCGAGGTGATATATTTAATGACACCATCTAGACCAAAATCAGTCAAATTCTAATGTATTCTTTACAGTGCGGTGTGTCAAAAGTTTTTTTGTGCAGTGAGGGACTTTTTAATTGGCCGCGCTCTGAAAATAAAAAATATTCCTATTTTAAATTAGGAAACCCAGTTTGTACCAAACCAAAAAAATAGTGAACTTTACCTCTGTCTTTATACATACGTATAATAAAAAAATATTTTTTCCACTATCTTTACATTATAACTTTTGACAGAAAAAAAAATAAAATGGCAATTTAAAAAGTCCCTGACTGTACAAAAGGAGTGGTGCCACCAAGAGATTTCATAGAAAATATTATGACTAGGGATGGGCGGAACATCGTATTTTGAGGAACAGGTAGAAATTGTTCCGGTTCCAGAAAAAACCTGTTCCGAAAATTCTGCTCCTGTTCCGAACTGGACTGGTCAAAATAGCGTGGCGTGCCTTACGGCGCGGGTGGTCGAATGCTGCAAAGGGTGTCCATAAAAATTTTGCGACCAAAAAAAAAAGTCATCAGGTCTTTACTTTTCTCTTTTTGTTCTTCGAAAACCGATTTACCGCCCCTTCGAAAAAACTGTTCCGACAAAACGGAACAACTTGACAAACCTGTTCCGACCTGTTCCGAGTAAAAACCTGTTCCAAAAAGAACAGGTACTGCTCCGAGAGCCCATCCCTATTATGAACAGAAACTTCAAATCCATACAGGTTTTTCAAAATTTTCCACACTATAGTGCGCAAAACTATATTTCTCTGCACTAAAAATAGTTTTCGTTAAATTTCACCCGTGTGCAAAAAAATTTTCACACATGTGTGGAAAAGTGTACGATGACTCGGCTAGGGCCTCGTAGAGTCCCTGTATGTTTAGGGTTACCAGACGTCCGGATTAATCCGGACATGTCAGGATTTTTACTACGTCCGGGTGGGTCCGGGCGGATTTTTCATAAACGTCCGGATTTTAAAGTAGCCGCCTTTATAAACATCAAATAATGCAAAATAAACTAGTTTCAAAAAATGTAATTAAAAAATAATCGTCGATAAATTTAGCAGTGTGAATTCACCTTCAAGCGGGGTCTTCACATAACGTTTTACCTTACATCTTGCCTGTTCAGTCAAAACGCATCAAGTAAAACTTTGTGTGTAGACGGAAAAACGGACGTTTTACTTGAACTGATTTAAGACGGAAGACCGCCTAGAGAACTGACCGGATCACGCATTGTTTTCCAATAAAACCATCGTTTTGTATCAAAAACTGATCTAAAAACGTACGTTAAAACCATACTCGTTTCTGGTTAAAACTATCCAGTGTCTACGCTAGTCTTTCAACCATCATACTCGACCCTTTTGACTGACAGGCAAGACGTAAGGTAAAACGTTATGCTAAGACCCCGCTTAAAGTAGTATTATTAATTTCGCCTTGTTAAATTACACTTCTGCTGTGTGGTCTTAAGCACACACAATTTTTTTGATGAAGTTTGTAATCTAAAAAAGTACATATCAGACAATTTTACTTCTGATGACCACAATCTGCCTACCCACGAAAAATGGGCAAAATATTTTTTTTGGTAATGGTTTTAAGGAAAGGCGCTGGTAACCTTTTAGCTTCTGCTATAAATAAAGAAATGTTACTTGGGTTTACAGCATTCGACCCCCCCCCCCCCCCCGCGCCGTAAGGCACGCCACGCTATTTTGACCAGTTCAGTTCGGAACAGGAGCAGAATTTTCAGAACAGGTTTTTTCTGGAACCGGAACAATTTGTACCTGTTCCTAAAAATACGCTGTTCCGCCCATCCCTATTTTCAATAAACGCTCAAGAAAAAGAAAGCAAAAACTTTCCAAAACTTTGCTTGTCCAAAATTCTTAAAAAACTTTCATTATCCACTATCTGTATATTTTTTGTTAAGTACGTTGGGTAATAGCGAGGTGATATGTTCAATGGCCCCATCTAGACCAAAATCAGTCAAATTCTAATGTATTCTTTACAGTGCGGTGTGCATATACGGAATATTACGTATATGCAATGTTTACACGTCGAGTTATATAATCAAAGGTATATGGTTACATGTGGTTACATATGGAATTCACTCAGCGGCGGCTCGTGTTTATGCAACATGGTAGTGCAGACGCTGACTACCGGGGGGGGGGGGGGGATTTCCCCCCAAAAATCCCAAAATTTTGAATAACAAAATAACCTTCTGTTCAGGTTCTAGGACAATTCGCCGCCACCGACTCGCCGTGGCCAATTCGCCGCCGGGCCAACTCGCCGCCATAGTTTTTGTTGGCAATTTTATTCTACTATAAACCTTTTTTCAGGGTATGGGTCACGTTTACGGTCGCACCGAACTGTCATGTTGGATGGTGCGCATGGTCGCCAACGTGATCCAGATCATCCTGGTCCAGTCTCTCTACTCCACATGGAAAGACGAGGATTCCATGGAGAAAAGACTGCGGGAAGTCGAATCGGGTTCCAGTCCTGGATACAGCAGTCCTCAGTTCTATCAGAACAACGCGTATGAACAGTCTATGAATCAGTTCAACGAATTGTTAAAAAGGTAACTAGGGTTGTTGTATATAATATTGACAGTATAACCAAAGAAGATATATCAACAAGAAGCGACAAAATCTGAATGACAGTAATGCAGTACTATTACACTCAAAAATTGTGCAATTTTTGTTTTACACTAAAAAAAACAAATTCAAAACTTTACTAGCAAAAATATTTTCAGGAATCCCCGTAATTTACTTTGTTTGAATGGTAAACTTATCTGTTTATTTGTATAATGGAACCACGTCCTGTATTCAGGGATGCATGTTTCACTTTGGCCTATAAATATATTATCCCTTTCAACTGGTCTAGCATGTTCTATGAGTTCTAGGATGTTACGAGTTTTAAAAGAGAATAAGGTTTGTACCGATATATATAATTTGCGTCTTCAGCTCGCCACCAGCACGAGCCGCGGCTGACTCCAAATCATTTTATCCGACTAATTTCTCTAGTGCCTAGTGGAAATTTTCTTTATGTTGTTATAAAAGAATTGCATGTAGGTGTGTAATACACCAGAATGTGCCTCTTATTTTTGAAATTCTCTGAAAAAAAAATGGCGAATGCCCCCGCCTGAGACCACCTAATTTATTTCTATATTAGTTAGAATTTGTTTTATAAACACAATTTTAGCTGTAATTATTTTTTTTTAACCGACTGGAAAACAAGCATTTTGCGTATATTTTTTTCTTTTTGGAAAATTTTCAAAAGGCACGGAAAAAGAACAAAGAGACCGGAAAATCTATTTTTACGGTCCCTTTTTTAAAAATGATCTAAAATATAAAGTGACATTTAAAATTAGGCAACAATTAATTGAAATATAGTCAATTTTAAATGCAACCTATGGGTTTTTTGATATTTATAAATATAATAGCTTTTGAGTAAGTACTTTAATATCTATATGTAGAGTAGCATGGTTGTAGTGTTTCATCTCATTTTAAAAAAAATATTATTTACATGTTGATTGTGTTTGTGCTGTTTTATACCGGTTTAAAAAAAAATACGTACGATACACGACCGGAAATCATTACAGGTCTAGTAACGTAAATATGTAGCTATTAATTGTATTTTCTCCCAATTGTGGTTGGGTTTGTTCCTGTTTCTAAAACAATAAACGTTTTATAAAAATCTCTACTTTAACAAAATTTGTTTTATTGTCAATACCGAGCAATACCCATTTTTCCTTTTTCCTTTAATTTTTAAATTTAAAATGGCCGGAAAGAATTTTTAAACAATATAATATTACTTAGATTTTTATAAATATTACAATAATTATTGTTTATTTTTTAGTTATTATTTTTTCTATTTAATTCCGTAACCGATTTTTCTCGATAAAAATATATAACCGTTTTTGCAAACAATCAAATAAAAAGTTAAAAAGGGTCGATTTTCTGTGAACACAGTTATATGATTATATAGGTGTAATATCCCTCTTAATTTGATTTTTTCTTCGTGTAATAAAAATGCACCACAAACCACAGTTACACAAAATTTTTCTGTGTAATATAACTGCATTACTCATTTGGTCCAAGCGTGACCTCACATATTTGTTTCCCATATGAACAATGTTTTGAGTGACAGTATTTCGCTTCTTGTTGATATATATTCTTTGGTATAACCGTTGTTTGATGGAGACTATCATCCAAAGATTATAGATTATAATATATCTATCATCTATCATCTCCATCAAACAACGGTATAACAAAAAGTTTGACTTTGATAAATTTTATAAAATTATTGTAAGCCAGTAACGAATTAAAAATTATTGTTTAAAGCAGACTGAACAGTTTATTTGCTTATGTTTATATGTCTTTTTTAAATATTTTCAATCGTTTTTTTGTTAGAAAAAATATTAAATGAAATAATATGTTCCTAATATCGACACTCCTAAAAATGAAGGGATCCTAAAATCGATACAAGATTGAACAAATTACCGACATAACTTGTTTTAAAAAAAGAAAAAATATTTTACAAATAAGCAGTTATCTAGGAATAATAAAAAACAGTTTTTTAAACTTGTTGTAGCTATTAAGAAACTAGAACCAAATAATATAGGTACAAACAAAAACAAATAAAACATTTCCATCACATCATTCCGATCAGAAAGGAATTTTTTATTAGATTAGAAATATTTTTTTCTATATTTTTAGAAAACTGTAGCGTAATGCAGTTTTTGTTGCAACTATACCACAAAACATAATACTCTGCCAATATATGGGCACCTAAGCTCACACTAGGTGCTATATTTATAGTTTACGTGTGAGCTAATTTAACTAAAAACTGAAATTTATTTTATTCAACTCCAAACTCAATTACCTTGATACCACACAAGCCATGTTTTGACTTAAACTCTATTTTTTGAAATCTACCCCCACCCTTTCTTTTTTTAAAACTAAAATATATTTTGTTTAACTCCGGACTCAATTACCTTTCGTTTGATCACACACGCCAGATTTTCACTTAAACTACAATTTTTGAAATCTACCCCACCCTTTTTTTTAACTAAGATGTATTTTGTTTAACTCCAGACTCAATTCCCTTTCGTTTGATATCTCGCACGGCATATTTTCACATCTCACATTCTAATTTTTCAAATCTACCTCCACCCTTTTATTTAGCTTGTGATCGGTGAATTTTGTTTATTTTGGGACCATCGCTCGACCCAAGAGCCAGCCTAGGTACCAAATTTCATTAAAATCGGGCAAGCGGATTTTGAGTTATGCGCGTTGGTCGTTACAGACAGACATACAGACAGACAGATGGCGCGACAAAAGTTTCAAAATCATTTGAAACGCAAAGATATATAAAAAAATTTGGATCAACTATCAACAAAAATGAAGAAAATATATACAACGAACCTTTTATCGACAATTTTTTTAAATAACTGAAAATCTACAAAAGTGAAACTAAGCAGAGTTTTCATTTTTTTGAAAAAACGCCACCCCTCACCCCCATGGTGGGGGTGCAGAGTTGTTCTGCACCATATGCCAGATCTCCACCTTAGAAATTCGTCTTCTACGATTTTTTCTGAAAATTTTCATGTATATTACTACTTGAATTTTATTCGTAGGTCTGGATATTACGAACAGTACCTCTGGAACAACTATTCGTACATGGCGGCCGGAATGGTACCGGGGATGGGAGCGGTACCACCTTTTGACGGGTACAACCAAGTGTTTATGCACCAAAGCGAGTTTAACGCCAGCGTGTTCACTCCTGCTTACGGGAGTACCGAGTCCATGCTAGGTAAGTCTTGTATTTACCAAATCCCGTGTTAGTGTGGTAAATTATATGTAGGTGAAACGAAACGCCCTCTTCAGGTTAGAGTAAATGAACATCTAAAAAGTACCCAACTAGGGGATATTGAAAAATCCGGTTTAGCAGATCATGCATGGTCAAATGATTACAGGATTCAGTGGTCAGAAGCTAAAGTTTTATATAAGGAGTCGCATTGGCGAAAACGAAAGTTTATTGAAGCTGCGTTTATAATGCAGAATAAAGAAGTTTTCAGTTAACCAAGCACGGACATACCAAACTTATGGAAACCACTCCTTAAGGAAAACAGGCGTCTTAGGATTAAAAAGGGGGCGGGCCGTCACACCTGACTAACACACCAAGTAGTATAAGTAGTAGCCTAGAGACTAGATTGTTTAGTTTACACTTGATAACGGTTAGAGATACTTACTAACCGAAACGTCGTGTTTTAAAATAAATAAAGACAATGGAAGTCCGAAATTTTATTTCTACACAATCATTGTCTACGAGTTTCAAACAAAAAGTCTTGTACAAGATGTGCAAATTCGACTTTTTTGAGGATTTTCGGTATTTCTGGGCCAGAAAAAGAAAAAATAACCCCCCACTTCTCTCTTAACTTTTTTAATTATGGAAGATTGATTTGAATGTTCCTTGATAGACGTTTTTAGAGCAGCCGCATCTATGATAAGAATCGCCATGATGAGTATAGTTTTTGCAAAGTCAGCTGAAATGCTCCTAATAACGGGTTCTATCGATTTCATGAAATTTTGCTTCAATCTGCCCTTCAAAAGTTATCCAAATTCATATAAAATCTTCCCGGTATAATTTCAACCCTACCGACAGAGAAAAGGCGCTGCTCTTTGCAGTCCGAGCACAAAGTATTTGTTTTCTGACCGACCCAGCACAGGTGGATATACGGCACCTGATTGGCAGATTTTTTTGAGATGCGCTTTTAATTGCTTTTGGGTCTGCTTTTCGGGACCCCTTTAGTCGGCAGTATGCAGAGTTAGAAAATAAATCAGTGTCGTTTCTGTAGGTGTACGAATAGAAAGTTTTATTATCTATTTTTATTTCTTTAGTTTACGCCATAATTAAATGAAATAATTTTCATGAGTATATCCACCGCCGCCCATGTCAATTTCTTTAAAGGATATGCCGATGGTCGGCATTAACCTTTGTTCAACTGACTTTGCAAAAACTATACCAACCTCAGCAGCATTTAAAAGTGAAGATCTTGTGTCGTGGATCTTCAATTATACGATAAGCTAATTTTAAACTAAATATAACTTTATTTTTTACAGATAAAAAAGCACATTCCCTAATGGATCTCCGATTCATTGATCAGCCAATCCAAAACGGAATTTCAAATAGAAGTCATTCGTGGAGGGAAGATTCAGTTGACGGGGACACTAAAGAAATTATTCCTAGCTTTAATGATTCTCTTAAACGGAACAATAATGTAAATAATAGATATTCACCGCCTAAACTAACCAAAGCAAAATCAGTGGACGCACTAAACGAAATTAAAACTAGTCGAGTTATAAAAAATAATAAAGGTTTTTATGCTCAACCTATAGCAGATTATGGTGTGCCGATTTATTACGGGCCCTTAGATGGACCAGATTTCCTGATTTACAAAAAGAAAATGGATAAGTTTAATAGTAATAGCAAAACATCACTCAGTAACGTTTCGGGTACGTCTGCAGAAGAGGTACAAAAATATAGAGACGTTCAGTTATAGCATTGTACATAAAAATTAGGAAAAATGATTCTAAATTTATAATTGAAACGAATGTTAGATCACCTACAACAAAAATTAATAGAAAATGATATGCCTCAGGCTGATACTCGCTATAAAAAAAATTGTGTGTGCTTAAGACCACACGGCATCAACAAGCGAAATTAATACTACTGTCCTTCATCTGCATCATCATATCGCTTGCTGAATGTTCCTCTCACAGTTAGTCGACTCGAGCCGACTTCACCCGAATGAGCGTTACATAGCGGAGCCTGACGCCTCAGTTCAATTCACTACCCACAAAAACTGCTAAACGCGCCTAAAGAAGTTTACACTTCAGAAATTATACAAATTGTTCCTTTCAACGATCCTATCAACTGTAACAACAAATGAAATAATAGATATTCACCGCTTAAACTAACCAAAGCAAAATCAGTGGACGCGCTAAACGAAATTAAAACTAGTCGAGTTATAAAAAATAATAAAGGTTTTTATGCTCAACCTATAGCAGATTATGGTGTGCCGATTTATTACGGGCCCTTAGACGGTCCAGATTTTCTGATTTACAAGAAAAAAATGGATAAGCTAAATAGTAACAGCAAAACCTCACTCAGTAACGTTTCGGGTAAGTCTGCAGAAGAGGTACAAAAATATAGAGACGTTCAGTTATAGCATTGTACATAAAAATTAGGAAAAATGATTCTAAATTTATAATTGAAACGAATGTTAGATCACCTACAACAAAACTTAATAGAGAATGATATGCCTCAGGCTGATACTCGCTATAAAAAAAAAATTGTGTGTGCTTAAGACCACACGGCATCAACAAGCGAAATTAATACTATGTTCCTCTAACAGTCGACTCGAGCCGACTTCACCCGAATGAGCGTTACATAGCGGAGCCTAACGGCTCAGTTCAATTCACTACCCACAAAAACTGCTAAACGCGCCTAAAGAAGTTTACACTTCAGAAATTATACAAATTGTTCCTTTCAACGATCCTATCAACTGTAACAACAAATGAAATAATAGATATTCACCGCTTAAACTAACCAAAGCAAAATCAGTGGACGCGCTAAACGAAATTAAAACTAGTCGAGTTATAAAAAATAATAAAGGTTTTTATGCTCAACCTATAGCGGATTATGGTGTGCCGATTTATTACGGGCCCTTAGACGGTCCAGATTTTCTAATTTACAAGAAAAAAATGGACAAGCTAAATAGTAACAGCAAAACATCACTCAGTAACGTTTCGGGTACTTCTGCAGAGGAGGTACAAAAATATAGTGACTTTCAGTTATAGCATTGTACATAAAAATTAGGAAAAATGATTCTAAATTTATAATTGAAACGAATGTTAGATCACCTACAACAAAAATTAATAGACAATGATATGCCTCAGGCTGATACTCGCTATAAAAAAAAATTGTGTGTGCTTAAGACCACACGGCATCAACAAGCGAAATTAATACTACTGTCCTTCATCTGCATCATCATATCGCTCGCTGAATGTTCCACTCACAGTTAGTCGACTCGAGCCGACTTCACCCGAATGAGCGTTACATAGCGGAGCCTGACGGCTCAGTTCAATTCACTACCCACAAAAACTGCTAAACGCGCCTAAAGAAGTTTACAGTTCAAAAATTATACAAATTGTTCCTTTCAACGATCCTATCAACTGTAACAACAAATGAAATAATAGATATTCACCGCCTAAACTAACCAAAGCAAAATCTGTGGACGCACTAAACGAAATTTTAGTCGAGTTATAAAAAATAATAAAGGTTTTTATGCTCAACCTATAGCAGATTATGTAGAGCCGATTTATTACGGGCCCTTAGACGGTCCAGATTTTCTGATTTACAAGAAAAAAATGGATAAGCTAAATAGTAACAGCAAAACATCACTCAGTAACGTTTCAGGTACTTCTGCAGAGGAGGTACAAAAATATAGAGACGTTCAGTTATAGCATTGTACATAAAAATTAGGAAAAATGATTCTAAATTTATAATTGAAACGAATGTTAGATCACCTACAACAAAAATTAATAGACAATGATATGCCTCAGGCTGATACTCGTTATAAAAAAAATTGTGTGTGCTTAAGACCACACGGCAGAAGTGTAAACTTCAACAAGGCGAAATTAATACTACTGTCCTTCATCTGCATCATCATATCGCTCGCTGAATGTTCCTCTCACAGTTAGTCGACTCGAGTCGACTTCACCCGAATGAGCGTTACATAGCGGAGCCTGACGGCTCAGTTCAATTCACTACCCACAAAAACTGCTAAACGCGCCTAAAGAAGTTTACACTTCAGAAATTATACAAATTGTTCCTTTCAACGATCCTATCAACTGTAACAACAAATGAAATAATAGATATTCACCGCTTAAACTAACCAAAGCAAAATCAGTGGACGCACTAAACGAAATTAAAACTAGTCGAGTTATAAAAAATAATAAAGGTTTTTATGCTCAACCTATAGCAGATTATGGTGTGCCGATTTATTACGGGCCCTTAGACGGTCCAGATTTTCTGATTTACAAGAAAAAAATGGATAAGCTAAATAGTAACAGCAAAACATCACTCAGTAACGTTTCGGGTACGTCTGCAGAGGAGGTACAAAAATATAGAGACGTTCAGTTATAGCATTGTACATAAAAATTAGGAAAGATGATTCTAACTTTATAATTGAAACGAATGTTAGATCACCTACAACAAAAATTAATAGATAATGATATGCCCAAAGAAATTCAAGTTGAATGTTTTTGGATATGCCTCAGGCTGATACTCGCTATAAAAAAAAAATTGTGTGTGCTTAAGAACACACGGCATCAACAAGCGAAATTAATACTACTGTCCTTTATCTGCATCATCATATCGCTCGCTGAATGTTCCTCTCATAGTTAGTCGACTCGAGCCGACTTCACCCGAATGAGCATTACATAGCGGAGCCTGACGGCTCAGTTCAATTCACTACCCACAAAAACTGCTAAACGCGCCTAAAGAAGTTTACACTTCAGAAATTATACAAATTGTTCCTTTCAACGATCCTATCAACTGTAACAACAAATGAAATAATAGATATTCACCGCTTAAACTAACCAAAGCAAAATCAGTGGACGCGCTAAACGAAATTAAAACTAGTCGAGTTATAAAAAATAATAAAGGTTTTTATGCTCAACCTATAGCAGATTATTGTGTGCCGATTTATTACGGGCCCTTAGACGGTCCAGATTTTCTGATTTACAAGAAAAAAATGGATAAGCTAAATAGTAACAGCAAAACATCACTCAGTAACGTTTCGGGTACGTCTGCAGAGGAGGTACAAAAATATAGAGACGTTTAGTTATAGCATTGTAAATAAAAATTAGGAAAAATGATTCTAAATTTATAATTGAAACGAATGTTAGATCACCGACAACAAAAATTAATAGACAATGATATGCCTCAGGTTGATACTCGCTATAAAAAAAAATTGTGTGTGCTTAAGACCACACGGCAGAAGTGTAAACTTTAACAAGCGAAATTAATACTACTGTCCTTCATCTGCATCATCATATCGCTCGCTGAATGTTCCTCTCACAGTAGTCGACTGGAGCCGACTTCAACCGAATGAGCGTTACATAGCGGAGCCTGACGGCTCAGTTCAATTCACTACCCACAAAAACTACTAAACGCGCCTAAAGAAGTTTACACTTCAGACATTATACAAATTGTTCCTTTCAACGATCCTATCAACTGTAACAACAAATGAAATAATAGATATTCACCGCCTAAACTAACCAAAGCAAAATCTGTGGACGCACTAAACGAAATTTTAGTCGAGTTATAAAAAATATTAAAGGTTTTTATGCTCAACCTATAGCAGATTATGGTGTGCCGATTTATTACGGGCTCTTAGACGGTCCAGATTTTCTGATTTACAAGAAAAAAATGGATAAGCTAAATAGTAACAGCAAAACATCACTCAGTAACGTTTCGGGTACGTCTGCAGAGGAGGTACAAAAATATAGAGACGTTTAGTTATAGCATTGTAAATAAAAATTAGGAAAAATGATTCTAAATTTATAATTGAAACGAATGTTAGATCACCGACAACAAAAATTAATAGACAATGATATGCCTCAGGCTGATACTCGTTATAAAAAAAAATTGTGTGTGCTTAAGACCACACGGCAGAAGTGTAAACTTCAACAAGCGAAATTAATATTACTGTCCTTCATCTGCATCATCATATCGCTCGCTGAATGTTCCTCTCACAGTTAGTCGACTCGAGCCGACTTCACCCGAATGAGCGTTACATAGCCGAGCCTGACGGCTCAGTTCAATTCACTACCCACAAAAACTGCTAAACGCGCCTAAAGAAGTTTACAGTTCAAAAATTATACAAATTGTTCCTTTCAACGATCCTATCAACTGTAACAACAAATGAAATAATAGATATTCACCGCTTAAACTAACCAAAGCAAAATCAGTGGACGCGCTAAACGAAATTAAAACTAGTCGAGTTATAAAAAATAATAAAGGTTTTTATGCTCAACCTATAGCAGATTATGGTGTGCCGATTTATTACGGGCCCTTAGATGGACCAGATTTCCTGATTTACAAAAAGAAAATGGATAAGTTTAATAGTAATAGCAAAACATCACTCAGTAACGTTTCGGGTACTTCTGCAGAAGAGGTACAAAAATATAGAGACGTTCAGTTATAGCATTGTACATAAAAATTAGGAAAGATGATTCTAAATTTATAATTGAAAAGATTGTCAGACCACCTACAATGATGGTGTCTTTGCCAATAAAAAATGTATACAAATTGTTCGTTTCAACGAGCCTATCAAATGTAACAATAATATAAATAATAGATATTCACCGCCTAACCTAACCAAAGCAAAATCTGTGGTCGCACTAAACGGAAGTAAAACTAGTCGAGT
The DNA here is from genome assembly GCA_963576565.1 of Aspidapion aeneum. NCBI lineage: Eukaryota > Metazoa > Arthropoda > Insecta > Coleoptera > Brentidae > Aspidapion > Aspidapion aeneum. The sequence goes on along the minus strand of OY755038.1, from coordinate 14,507,475 downwards.
TAAAAAAAATAATAAAGGTTTTTATACGCAACCCATAGCAGATTATGGAGTACCAATCTACTATGGGCCTTTGGACGGTCCAGATCTTCTGATTTACAAGAAAAAAAATGGATAAGTTAAATAGTAACAGCAAAACATCACTCTGGAACGTTTCGGGTACTTCTGCAGAGGAAGTACAAAAATATAGAGACGTTCAGTTATAGCATTGTACATAAAAATTAGGAAAGATGATTCTAAATTTATAATTGAAAAGATTGTTAGACCACCTACAATGATGGTGTCTTTGCCAATAAAAAATGTACACAAATTGTTCGTTTCAACGAGCCTATCAAGTGTAACAATAATATAAATAATAGATATTCACCGCCTAACCTAACCAAAGCAAAATCTGTGGTCGCACTAAACGGAATTAAAACTAGTCGAGTTATAAAAAATAATAAAGGCTTTTATACGCAACCCATCTACTATGGGCCTTTGGACGGTCCAGATCTTCTGATTTACAAGAAGAAAATGGATAAGTGGAATAGTAACAGCAGAACATCACTCAGTAACGTTTCGGATACTTCTGCAGAGGACGTACAAAAATATAGGGACGTTCAATTATAGTAAAGCACATAAATGAAAGAATTGTACAGAAAATACTAATAAAATTAAAATCTGAGAATATTTTAAACAAAGTTAAAAAACCAGTTGCCAATCGACAAAGAGCCTCTTGCTACAGTTACCGTAGATGGTGAAGATTTAAAAGAAGAAATAAATAAACTAAATAATTCCACAAAATATCTTAAATTTTTCTGCAGAGGAAATATAAAAATGTGGGCACGTTCGCTTAAATCAATTACAATTTCTTCTGATTTGCTGAAGTAACTTTTCTTGTTATGTTGAATTTATTTAACACCTTTTTTATTTAAATTCAAACTGGACAGCATGTGATCAGTCAGTCGTTCATCAGTTTCTAGGTGGCCTAATAACTGAAGCGAAAAATCACTTTGGAAAAATACTTGTTATGCATTGCAAGCATTATATGATTTGTGCATTGGTCAGAAGAATATTTGTCATTTTATAAAAGTTGCAACGCTCAAATTACACCGTATCGTGAACATCAAACCGTTTATAAACTAAAACCCGGTTCCCACCTACGACTTTCTCGTGCGTGCCCGCGCACGCGTCACATGACTATCATAACATTTCATATTGAGATCATGTGACGCGTCAGCGTAGTTGGGAACCGGGTGTAAAGCCCGGTCTAGACATAACATTTTACCTTACGTCTTGCCTGTCACGTATGGTTTTAGATCAGTTTTTGATACACCATGGAGGAAGCACTGCTTTTGTCAATAATGTTTTTTATTTTAAATGTCTATGACTTAACCGTTTCAGTAGCTAAACATAGTTTTTTAACCAGTTTTTCAAAATGTTGGCTGATTTAGTTTGGTAATGTCCCCTGAAGATGTAAGTTTCTGCTTACGAAACATGTCGGGACTATTTGTGTAAAACAAATTAAAAATTAGTGGAGGAAGACAATAACGTATTTGATTTCCTGAAAAATTATCTTATCTAATGTCGGACGGTTCGTATACCAACTTCTAAGTTGCACTCGAAACGAATTAAAATTGTATGCACTACCACAAGAAATGCCGCTAAAACTGACGTTTTACCAGAAACAAAGCCTCTACCGATCAGTTGAACAGGTCCGACTTCAGTCCTGTTCAGTTCAGGCAAAACGTACGTTTTATTGTCTACAAAAAAGGTTTTGCCTGATCCGTTTTACCTGATCAAGTAAAACGTCAGGCAAAACGTTATGTGTAGACCCCGCTTAAGGTTGGTTCGGGTTTGAATGAAGGAGATCTACGTATAACTTTCCAATGAAAAAAAAATCCCAAAACCCCCGAGAAAAGCGGTGGGTGTGACTTCCCATCGAGAAGTCAATAATACAGGTCCCAGAACTATTTTCATAAATCTTGACATAAAGGTTTTTGCCAAAAAAATATACGAACTAAAAATAGGTGCCGTAGGTGTAAAAAGAAAATTATACAAGGTGTTCCATATCCTTATGTTCAAATTTTTTGGAGAAAGAAACACAAACTTGTATTTCCATTTTTATTTGTTTTAAAGTTACACGCCTATGAATATTATTTTTAGATAACAATAAAAATACATTCGTAAAGTTAATAAATAATGATTTTATTTAAGAAAAGGTCAATTAAGAATATTTTCAAAATGCCCACCTCCTTGTTTAGTGCAGGCTTGTGCCCGTAAGCTAACAGTTGAAGTAGTTATCCCTATTATCGCGTTTGTTTTGTCTTACACCCGGTTGCGTATTTACGTTTCCGTGCTGATTTCACGGCAGCGCTGTTTTGAAATAGACACGGAAATGTTGCAACATATTTGGTTACAAATGCTTGTTGATTTTAAGGCGCCGAGGCTCGAAGAAGGCACGGATTTGTATTGAATTACGCAGCGCAGGGGTTTACTTATTAGTGCACATTTGAAACTTAAATTGGATTCACGTTGTTTATTAGTTTGATTTTGAGGTTATATGTTTGTTAATATGAAAATTATGGAGCAGTTTAAAAGTATTTGTACTAATATTACTCAAGATTTTGAAATTCTTTGAAGTTTCCATTAACTATACCTGCAAAGTTCAGTGTTCATTGTCTTACACCGGCAACTACGACGACAGATGTTGTTCTGTTATTAATAAATTTTAATGATAATGATTTTCACTTGATTTCTAACCACATGAAAATAGAAAGTTTCAAAAACCTAACCTAACAAAAGCTAATCAATCAAATCTAACCGAACCGAACCGAACCAAAGCAAACTGAACCAATAATTAAAAAAAAAAACTTTCCTGAGTTCCTACCCGGGATCCTAGAGGATGTGAATCCGAACCGAACCGATCCTAACTAAACCGAACCAAACCTAACCTAACCAAACTAAACTACAACACTATTCACATCCTCTAGGATCCCGGGAAAGAAGTCAGGAAAGTTTTTTTTAATTGTTGGTTCAGTTTGCTTTGGTTCGGTTTGGTTCAATTCGGTTCGTTTCGGTTCGGATTCACATCCTCTAGGATCCCGGGTCGGAAGTCAGGAAAGTTTTTTTTTTTAATTATTGGTTCAGTTTGCTTTGGTTCGGTTCGGTTAGATTTGATTGATTAGCTTTCGTTATGTTAGCGTTTTAACCTGACAGTTGAATACGCTTTTGTAATAGTTTAATGAGCGAAGTTCTCTTACAGATCCGTGCTCATTTCGAGATCAACACTCTTAAAATCAACACGTATTTGAACCCAAATATATTGTAACATTTCCGTGTCTATTTCAAAACCGCGCCGACGTGAAATGAGCACGGAAACGTAAATATGCCACCCTGTTCCCACCTACGACTTTCTCGTGGGTGCCCGCTCACGCGTCACATGATCTCAATATGTCAAACCTGGTTCCCACCTACGACATTCTCGTGCGTGCCCGCGCACGCGTCGCATGACTGTCATAACATTTCATATTGAGATCATGTGACGCGTTAGCGGGCCCCACGAGAAAGTCGTAGGTGGGAACCGGGTGTTATATGTTATGACAGTCATGTGACGCATGCGGGGGCACGCACGAGAAAGTAGTAGGTGGGAACCGGGTTTTAGATGTTCGGCAGCCTACTGCATACGCTCCAAATAATATAGGCGTGTAACTTTGAAACAAATAAAAATGGATTTACAAGTTTTTATTTTTTTTTTAGTTAAAAATAAGTGTACTTTATGCTCTCAAAATTTAACCATAACGATACGAAACACCTTGTATAGAATCAGGAAAAGATTGGTGCTATATGTGTGTATTTATAATGTGTATAATAAATTTTGATTTGATTAATATTTAAATCACCGTTTCCGAGTAGACATAATACTTAATACTGTAATAAATTTGTGAGTTATATAATGTTAATGTACAGGGTGTCCCAGAGACAGGCCTTAGTGGTATATCTTTGAGCCAAAGTGTTAAGCCTAAATCATACTGTTGTAATCTGCAGAGTTTTTTTATGAACTGGGTGGAAAAAAAATATGCCACTTTAGTCAAACTCAGTATGTAGGTACATAGATCAGTATGTAGGCACAATAGATCCATTTGTGGTCGCAGTGCATGGAGGTCCAGTAGGGCCTGCCACCACTTTCGAATACAATACATACAGGGTGTCCCAAATTCCATTTTTTTAGGGGCTTTCAGGTGTTTCTAAGGTAGGTCACCATACATTTGCGAGGATTGATTTTCAAGAGAAGCTTTTTGATATACGAGGATGGGATGAAAAGTGTCCAGCCTAACAGAACACAACACCATAGTAACTAAATAATAATTTATTTTTCTACATAGTCCCCTTGTAAGCTAATACATTTGGCCCAACGATGTTCAACTGATTTGATGCCATCACTGAAGTCTGATTTTATCCAAGTCGTCGAATAGGCGTTTGTAGCTGCAAGGACTTCCGACTCCGATTTTTTTCCAGCAAGAATTTTTTTTAGATTTGGAACCAAATAAAAATCTGACGGGGCTAAGTCTGGCGAATAAGGTGGATGGTTTCACAGTTCAAAGCCTAGCTGATGGATTTTAGCCATTACAAGAGCGGACTTGTGGCAAGGTGCATTGTCCTGATGAAACAGAATTTTATTTTTTACCAAACCAGGTTGTTTTTCGCTTATATTCTGCATGAGCTGGTCCAGTAAGTCGCTGTAGTACTCTGAATATATTGTTCTTCCTTTTTCGAGATAATCTTTGAGTAGTATACCTTTAGCGTCTCAAAAGACCGTTGCCATGACCTTTCCAGCAGACGGTACTGCCTTTGCCTTCTTTGGAACTGGTTCGACCTTTGCCGTCCATTGTTTGGACTGTTGCTTAGTTTCAGGGGTATAATGATGAACCCATATTTCATCAACCGTAATAAATCTACGCAAAAAGTCCCCTGAATCACGTCTAAACAATGCCAAATTCTCCTCTGAAATGGTTAGACGCACGAGCTTTTGATCTGGCGTCAGCAAACGCGGCACCCATCGGGCGGATAGCTTTCTCATACCTAAAACTTCACATAAAATATGGTGAACTCGCTCTTTTGATATGCCCACAGTCTCAGCTACCTCTTCCAGTCTTAATCTGCGATCTTTTAGAATTAGTTTGTGAATGGTTTGCACCGTTTCTTCAGAAGTTGCCGTTTTTGTCCTGCCAGAACGCGAAGTATCATCAGTGCTAGTACGACCACGTTTAAAGTCCGATACCCAGGTTTTAACTGTGGTTTAGGAAGGAGCAGATTCCCCTAGTGTAGCATCTAGTTCAGCTGTTATTTCCGTCGGCGATAACCCTTTGATATGAAAATATTTTATCACGGTTCTTATCTCGTTTTCTTCATCTTTTAAAATTGACACACTGAGTAAACTTTCAAAATAAGCAGGACACGAACTACTTGACGCACTCACTTTAAACTTCGAGCGTATACTGATCACAAGCAAGGCTATACAAACACGTTGGAACAAAAAAGCAAATCGGGCCTGCTATAGGCTAGGCCGGAAACTTTTCATCCCATCCTAGTTAGCCATTTTTAAGCGACAGCGGGTTTTTAGTCTGCATTTTGAGAAAGGGCCTATAACTTTTTTTATTTACCTATCGGAATTTCATTTTTGTGGAAATTGCCTTTTTATAGATAGAATAGAATCCAATAGTCAAATTAAATGTTATATGTCACTTTTAGTTTGTGCGATATTATATAAAATTGTTAGTTATTTATGGAATGACCCTTTTATTTCTTTATATTCTTTGTATGTTTTTATCGAGGGGTGAACAGCTCTCACAATCGGTGTACACATTTCTCACAATCTTTCACAATCTGTCACAATCTCTCCCAATCACTCACAATCTGTCACAATCTTACCACAATCCTTCACAATCCCTCACAATCTTACCACAATCCTTCACAATCTTTACACAATCCATCCCAATCATTCACAATCTTTCACAATCCTTTATCCCACAATCCTTCACAATATTCACACAGTCTGTCCCAATCACTCACAATGTGTCACAATCTTACCACAACCCCTCACAATCTTACCACAGTCCTTCACAATCCCTCGCAAAGGAAACTAGAGACAATAGACATGATGACCTTTTTTTTTTTTTTGGTCGCAAGAATTTTTGATGGGCTATCGCCCCCCCGCCCTTTCAGTTTCCTACACCGCTGCACAGTCTTCCACAATCCCTCACAATCTTGCCACAATCCCTCACAATCTTTACACAATCTTAGCAAAAGATTGTGGATTTTCACAATCGGTGTACACATTTTGGTTTAGCTGTTCACCCCTCGGTTTTTATATTATTTGTTTCTATTTTATATTCAAATTTTTTTCGTCGTTTAAAAACATTCTAAACGAAAAAAAATAAAAAATAAGGAATTTTAAAATTAAAAACAACAAACAAAAAAAATAAGTATATTGATTTCAAAAATAAAATAAAAATATGTGGTCATTCCATAAGAAAAATATCAACTTCATCTCAAAAACTAAAAGTGACAGATATAAGCCAATTTGACAGATTTTTTATAAAATAATCTATAAAAAAACCAGTTACACTAAAATGAAATTTTCATCAATAAAAAAGTTACAGGCCCCCACCCAAAATGCAGACGTTTCAAACACACCCCGTAGCATAAAACGGCTTTATATCAACAGTGGCGCACCCAAGAATGTCTTAGGGGGGGGGGTGTGCCGAGACCTCATCATGATGTATTTTATGACAGTTTTTTTATCTTAGAAATACCTGAAACCTTTCAAAAACATCAAATTTGGGACACCCTCTACATAAAATTAATGTTACGAAATACCTGAAACCTTTCAAAAAATCAAATTTGGGACACCCTCTACATAAAACTAATGTTACCTAAATATTATGAAAGGTTGGTGCCAAAAAAGAACAAATTTTTTGTTACCGTTAAATTTGTAAAAAAATTAAAAGTTTTAATTTTACTGTATTTTACACAAAAAAGAAAAAGCCATATTGTCTATAAAATCGATAATAAAATGTTACTAGAAACTTATTATTTTGTTTTATCTCTTATCTATATATTTGGGTTGGGGGTAATTTTTTAAAAAACAGAATGTTTTTAAGTATTGTTTTTTATTTTTAGTAAATCATATCAAACTGAATTTATAGTAATTTTTTACCGAAATAATCATCGAAAAATGGAATATCCAGCATTGCTGGACAAAAATATTTGATACTTATCTCAAATCGTTTACGACGTGCTAATCCGTCGAAGATACCCATGGAGGAGTCATTGGCAAAGGATTTTGTAGATACGACATTACAATGGCGGAGATTGACAACATGAAGGAACTTAGAACCTAAAAGAAAATAAATGCTTTAATTTTTAGATTAGAAAAAGCGAACAATTGTGTAGATTTTCTATTCACAAATGATCAAAAAAATAATCCTACAATCTGCCCCTATACAGTGGTGTCCCAAATTGCGCACTTTTGGGGGATTTAAGGTACTTCCAGGGGAGACAGAGAAAAACTGATCACGCATTACGAGGCTCAAATTTCCAGAGAAGACTTATAGTGAAAACCGCATTTTGAAATATCGTCTCGTCTTTGAGCTACAGGGGCTTTTTGAAAAGTCTGCATTTTGGAAAGGGGTCTATAACTTCGTTATTAATGAAAATTTTGATTTAGAGTAAATTGCAATTTTATAGACTTTGTCACGAGGAATTCACCCGCTAAATTAAATTTTATCTGACACTTTTAGTTTTTGAGATATGACATAAAGTTGCATTTTTTCTTATGGAATGGCCTATATTTTAATTAATTTTCGAATTCGTCATTGAATTCTTTTCAAAATGATGTATCATTAGTCATAGTTTTATTGAGCGGTTTCGGAGATAATTAAAGTTTTTTGTCTAGTATGCGTTGAATGACGTCATGCGCCATTGACATGAAAGCTTGCGGTCAAATCCTACTTCAACCTATAGTTTTGTTGTCTGATACTATGCAAATCAAGTTGGCCTTGCGTTTTGGCATTTTGTCATTGTTTTCAATTGTTTAAACAATTTGACATTACGCTTTGATATGAAATTATTTTGCACAAAAGCGTTTTTCATTTTATTTTGAAATATGTATCAAAACGATGAAAAGTATGACATGTTAAAATGTTACTGGGAAAGTAATGATAATCGACAGGGCGCTGAAAACTTATATCTTCAAAGGTATCCCAAACGAAGACAACCGTATACGGATATATTTCCAAAGTTGAAAAGAAACCTTGTTCAGTATTGCTCTTTTTCAAAACGGCGCCGGCGGGCCAAAATATATGACGTTAGGAGGGACCGTGAGTTAGAGGAGATAGGCATTATTGTTGAGTTACAACAAAATAATTCGCGATCATTGAGACAATTAGAAGCTGCCACAGGCATACCGAGAACTTCAATCCACCGAACACTTAAACGGAATAATTATAAGCTTTGAGGGCCGTCAGCTGATTTATAATTTTTCTAAACCAAGCTTACTATATTTTTGACTGTGTAAAATAATAAAAATACTGGAGTGCCTTGACCTGCCTCAGCAGGAAATCATAGCGCACTAGAAATAAGTGAAAAAGCTGAATATTTCCTAAACCGCTCAATCAAACTATGACATATGATACATCATTTTAAAAAGAATTCAATGTGATACCGCCCTGGGCGGTCAATCGCACAAACGACTAAATCTATATAGAATACCACCCAGTGAAGTACCATCGGGGTACTTATTTGTTAACTTGTAAAGGCCAAGCACCCCTAGACAACAAAAACAATATAAGCTCACAGGGAGTGGATGTAAATGTTTGTGGACAACCCGTAAGGGTCGGTCCCACGCTAAGTCTACTCTAGTTTGATCTAATTTCTTTGTTTTTATTGATGCTGTGCATCCAGGACAGTTAGGGTTATATTTATAATTTGACACAGTTCAAGCAGAATAAAAACCACCTTGTGTTTTTGTAACCAAACCTTATTTATTTACATTATTAGGGCTGGAAAAAAAAAGGTCCTAAAATAGGAGTTCATAGTGTCTATTCATAATGGTAAAAATAAATTCTAATACCTGGGGTGCACCACAGTTTACAGTGTAATTAGGATTATTTGTTGTTAAGGCGGTAGTTTAGTCCCTTAATTGACACCCACTCACAGACATTCACATTGCTGCAAGGATACAGTTCCAAATAAATGAACTAGGTAAGTAATAATAAGGATAAATACAACTTATCCTGGCTGTTTAAGAATAATATAGGCTTATTCAATGGTGTCTTTATTTGTACTGTTTGTTTCAGTCACTACTTAGCTGCATCCTATGTCCATCGGCCTGACCAGTTGCAAATGAACCTCCAGAAATCACTCAAGAAGTTAGATTTCCTTACATGCAGGACTGCTGGGCAAAATCACTCCAGTTGAGGCAAATCAGAAGTCTATGTTAGAGAGGGGCAAGATCTTGTCTGGGAAAAGAAGGCCTCGGTTGAAGTTTGGCCTTAGTGTTGCACCGAGTATTCAGCTCAGGGTGTTAAGATTTCAAGAGAATATATTCTTTAGAAATAACAGAATATGGCAAATCAGCCTAAGTGGACTTTATAAACATTAAAGTCGCCACTATAAATCAACTTAAAGAAAATTCTCTTAGGTATAATCAGCAAAAATGCTTTCCTGTTTTTGATGAAGGAAAAACTCAACAAGAGGTTAAAAGATCTGTCAGTTTTAAAATTCACATGGCCTGGCACCAAAATTCCCAAGGTTTCACCTTGACCTTGACAGTTATTTGTGTTTGTTTACAAAATTTTAATAAAAATTAACTGAAATATATGAACATTTTTAGAGTTCTTAAGGGGAAGTGAGGGCTGAAATGAGGTCAAAAGGTGAATTAATGTCCAATGTTTTTCTGACAAAGTGATTTAAGACTTTCGTGAAAAGGGATATTTTTGGGTTTGTTTACCTAGTTCAGTAAAATGTAAACCTTAGGTATTTTTACAAAATAAAGGACTAAGACTTATTTTCCAGTGTCTCCGTTTATTGTACCTTAAAGAATGCCTATTTATTTCCATGAATAGAAGAAAGTCCCATCCTAGGAGGCTTAGATGTCTTAAATACACAGGGTGTTTTGGCTGCTTTACAATTTAGCGTTGATCAGACCAGAATATTTTCAGGTAAGATTATATCAGGTTTTGGAAAAACACAAATAGGTAAACAAAACTTATTTCTTCTATGAAAAATTTGTAAGAAGAAAGTGTGGGTCGTCTGACCCGTAACAAATGGCGAATTTGAAAATTAATTAAAATATAGGCCATTCCATAAGAAAAAATGCAACTTTATGTCATATCTCAAAAACTAAAAGCGACAGTTAAAATTTAATTTAGCGGGTGAATTTCCTCGTGACAAAGTCTATAAAATTGCAATTTACTCTAAATCAAAATTTCCACTAATAACGAAGTTATAGACCCCCTTCCAAAATGCAGACTTTTCAAAAAGCCCCCGTAGCTCAAAGACGAGACGATATTTCAAAATGCGGTTTTCACTATAAGTCTTCTCTTGAAATTTGAGCCTCGCAATGCGTGGTCAGTTTTTCTCTGTCTCCCCTAGAAGTACCTTAAACCCACTATAAGTGCCCAATTTGGGACACCCTGTACAAGGTGACAATTTGAAAAGGATCCACCTGTACTTTCTCGAATATTATCAGGAAATTAAAAAAACGCGGAAACACGTCGATTTTGTTTGCAAGGGGGACACTTTTTGGCTCTCTTGAAATTTTTGTAGCACGAACCCCCTTCGAGGGGTTACTTTACCCCTATATTTTGAATAGGGAAAGTGGGTATAATTATACCTTATTTTGAAGCTCTCTTGAATATCTTTACAACCGTGTGAAAATTTCGAAAATCCATCGATTAGTTTTTGAGATATTTGCTTTCAAATTTCCAAATTTATATGTCAACATACGGGGAGGGGACACTAGTACACAGTACACCAGGCTATTTTTTAAGTGATAACAGAGAAAATATTACATGTAATTTTTTCGATGGTGATAATTAATAGGATTAATTTTCGCAAATAGCTTCACTATGCTGAGACGCCCAACTTTTTTCTCTACGAAAATTCTTGAAAGTAATTCTTAAAATAGTGCGCAACAATTAATTTCTTGTTTAGTAGGTTTTATGATATCAAACATGAAAAAGCGTTAGTACTACAAATTAGATACTTTGACGGCCGTGTCCCCCACGCCAAAATTATGAGATGAACAAAGTAACAGCATCGAAGAAATAACTGGACTATTTCCTCGATGATAACAGTAAAATATTAGTAACCGGCAAAATCACATGCTTGTTGAGTCAGTTCGACGCTTGAAAGATGTCAGCGCCTTCGCACTCAGTCAGGAATCACTTTTCACAGAGGAAAAAGTTACACAAAAATTCAGCATGTTACTGATCACTTAAAAAATAGCCCGGTGTAATTCGCAGTAGAATGTTGTTTTTGGTAAACTGAAGACTAATTTCAAAATAACACATTATATCCAAAACCCCGCACAGTACGTTTTAATTTACCGACCCGCGTCTGTAACCAAGGCCAACACAAAAATAGAGGCCACGACCCTGAAAAAATCAGCTGTTCTCCCGGGGCTGAATTTTACATTGGGTCTTATGGGAGGTCAGACGTTTTTTTATGATATTTTCAAAATGGCACTACAGATTTCCGCAAAATTTCAGTGAAATATTCTCAGACACCATCCCGATATTCCACCAAAGGTTTGTAAGGAAGCAACATGATTAAAAGGTTAAAATCTTCAAGATTTAGCATTTCTTATTTTGAATTCAAATTACCCGCCATGTACCACATGCCAACTGTTATATGTGACATGTATTTGACTTTGTCATATGTGATTGTCACATTCGCTCCTGCTTTAAACTTAATTTTTGTGTGAGCTAATGAAGCGGCTATGAAAAATTAGGGCTTACTATACATTAAAAAAAAATTGTTCTGCCAGAATAAAGTAAAAACAATCTCAAAAACGGCTTTATTAAAAAAAAATCAAATATCCATGAACCGTCATTCCAACTTCAATATTTTAAAGACAATCAGCTGTGTCGTAACGTGACCATCAAAAAAAAATCAGCCCCGGATGTGACGTCAACAAAGTGGAGGATCGTGGCCCGTCCATTTTGATAGCCCTGCTGTAACTTCAAAGGCTCAAGCGGGTTCGGCTCACGATGTCACGCCAGTCACGCGCCTTGGGAAATTAGCGTTAGAGTTTTTTGGGACTGACCTGTTTAGTGTCGTCATTGATCTGAGAATTTGCAAAGCTGATACAGGAGCAATACAACGCCACCCACGCGCACCACTTCATGCGCATCATCAAACCGCACATGCTGAAAATCATGCCTGCAAAAAAAAAACGTATAATATTAATTTGTAGTTTTTAAATTAAAAAATGTTTATCATTAAATAAATACACGTTCCAGAAAACGAACAAAATTTTTAAAACAGATGCGCAGTATAATAATTTGTTTTTTTTTTGCCTTTCTTTGGTTAGCCGCAGAAGACAAGGCCAACATAAGTATATCCTACAAACATGAAACAAAAACAATTACATTGGCAGTTGATAAGTTAAGGTAAGAGACGCACGACTACATAAGCCTCAGCAGTTTTGCCAAAAAGCCGCCTAGAGCGTGACTATCGCATTGCTTTCCGTAGTGCTGTGTTGCCGGTATTTATAATTCTTCTAGGAACACTTGAAAAAACACAAGTCGGCGTCTATAGGCGGAAATAAATATGTGAAAGATTTAGAGAGGAGAAAAACTTGATTTGACAAAACTTAATTATTGTTCTGATCATCATGTTGCTATATTTTTTGAAACCTACCTTTTTTTCTGTTAAGGATCAGGACTTTCGGAACAAAAACATTAAAACACAAACTTTTTAAAGATTAATACATTTACGTGTTCACAGATGTTTCAAAAGCGATAAATAAGGACTTAAAAAAATAACATAATAATCGTAATAAAATCACAGATTCAATATTAGAACCAATAATATTAATTATTTACTATACAGAGTGTTACGGAAATTATGTATCATATTTAAATGGGTAAAAAGTGAATAAAAAAAGTTTAAATACCATTTGACTAAATCTTTGTTTTTCTAGCCATATGAAATGGAAATTTAATTATATGGGATTTTGAAAAAATCACGATTTTGATACAATTTTAGTAAATTGTAGATTTTAATCACTTGATCAAAAGCTTTCCTGTTTCTATGGATTCTGAGATACCAAGTTTGAATGGAAAATATATAATTTTGGTAAAAGCGATGAAAAACCTATCTTCCATTTTAAAACATTTCAAGATAAAGTCAACAATAGCTGACCATACACACAGAGGTTGATCCGTCGGTTTGGAACGGCACAGATAAGTCTGACCGTTTTGTCCGCAACGGTTTAAAATTGCTGCAGTCCACTAACACAAAAAAAAACCTTTCGAATCGATCCTTCATATCGGTCTGTGGCAGACATAACCGCGCGTTAGTGGGCGAAAACTCTTAATTTTATCTGCCGGTTAAACCAAAACTGTGGAATTTCGTCAAGTCGAAAGTTTTATGCGGCACGGTATTTTAAGCATAGTGTATGTAAAATGTTTCGTGCTAAATATAAGCAGGCTCTGTGTATGGGAATAATTATTAATATGGAAATAATGCATAATGGTGTAAAAAAGAGAGGTTCCAAGTGGGTTAAAAGTTATTTGCTTATTTAGACATGATCTTCTATTAAAAGAGTTAAGTTAATGATCCAGACGATTTTAAAAATTATTTAAGAATGGATATTAACACGTATCATCTTTTATTAAATTTGGTAAGAGAGGATCTTACGAAACAAGATACTCAAATGAGAGAAGCCATTGGACCAGAACAGCGATTAAATGCTGCTCTTCATTTTCTTGCCACGGGAAGATCATATGAAGATCTAAAATTTTTTGTGGGAATTTCTGCACAGGCACTTGGTTATATCATTCCGGAAACATGTGCCATAATATTCAATAAATTAAAGAGAGAATATATGAACGGTCTGTTATCCCTGGCACAGTGTAAACCGACAGACAAGTCTGCGCCGGTTAAAATATCGAGCGTGGAACCCACAAGTTTCGCCCGCCGGTCTGAACTCACAGATAAATCTATACCGGCTATAACTGGCGCGTGGAATGTCCACTAATTGAAAGACAAATCCGCCAGTTTGAACCGCGCCGTTCCAAACCGGCAGATCAGTGTGTATGGCCAGCTATTAAACGAAAAATAGCCACACTAGGTTTAATAAGAACGTTACACAGGTAAAATTAATGAAATTAAAAAAAAAATCCACCTATGTAAAACAAACAAAGTTTTTACCAAAAATTATTTAAACTTTTTATTTCTTTTAACGTTGCTTATTATCCATTTTGATAAAATACAATATTTTCGTAACACCTATTTTCATTGCGTACCTTCCTACTAGGATTTTTGCTTCGTTCTCTAATAAACGCGCTATACCAGTACTGAATTCCGATATTAATATAGTTAGGTAATAACAGTAGAACAGAATCTGCCTCCGAAAATGATGTTTGTTTGTAGTTGTTTTTATGTTATGGCCTATTTATATTCATTTTCAGGGAAGATTTTTAGGTGTCCACTGAAACATTTTGTTTTTCGGATTTTTATATATGATTTTTGCGAGTCGAAAGTTTTAGCACATACTGTGGCTTATTAGTTTCTCTAATACTTCACAGATTATAGAAGAGCTACAGATTTGATTTCACAACCAACCAAAATATAAAAAAAGTTGACATATATTACCATTGAAAAGGCTGAAAAATTGGCTTAAATAGAAGGGAACTCGTAGGCAACCCGTTGGGCAACCTAACCAAACTTACTGTACTTTGGTTTTATCACGGTCTTGTCAAAATGGTCAAGACTGTCAGTTGTTATTTTTGTTGAAAAAGAAAGAAATTCTCGGATTTTTTCTACTCCAATGGAATTAATAATGTTTAAGACACTGGACAGTTTTTAGCAATTACATTTTATCCCAAATTTAATTTAAAAAAAACTGTCAAAAGACATTTCTATACCAGAGAACGAAATGTCAAGCTGAGACGTTTACCATTTTGGATTTACCACTTTAACTATGGCCAAATCCAATCAGTTTTTGTCTTTTTCATACTGTTTGTAGGTCACATGATCCCTAAAGATTAGGCAGATTTTGCACGCCTTGCTTTAGCTAACATTATCCTTTATCAATGCGACTTTAAATGACAGATGTCACGTGATATTTAGAAGACCAATTTTGACCTTTTGCAGACTCAATTTTTTATCCTTTATCCTTTGTTTATCTGTCAAAAGCCTGTACCTACAAGTTTTTATAAAATATTATTTTCAATAATTGGCATAAAATTAAATCTGCGAATTACCCCGCATTGGTAGCTCTTGAAATAATTTTCTGGTATCAAAAATATTTTAAATTTACATTACATTTTGACATAAGGTTATATGCGCGGCAACCCTGTCTCTGAATAAAGGAACTAGTAGCCTGCGTTAATCGTATGGAAGTAAGAGGGAAATATTTTTAATAAGACAAAGCATATTTTTAAAGATAGATAAATGAAAGTGATTATTATAGGTTAGAAAACGATAAAAAGATAAATATTTCTCCACAAAGGGGGTGCTAAAAGTTTTTAGGGTAGATTTTTCTCGACACTAGATAAGATTAATAAATTAGTTAAACCGAACCGAACCCTACAAAAAACATTAAAAAAAAGAAATGCTACTAGAGGACACCTAAAAATATTTTTATTAGGATCCCTTTACAAACGAGTATTGTCGGATTTACAAAAAAAAACGATCCTAAATAGGAGTGGTAGGCAATAAAAATTTAGGAATTATTTACACTCCACATAATTGGTGTTTCCTAAATGGGAAATATTTAAGAAAGTATTCGGTGGTCAAAAATAATGCGTTTTTGCCAAAAACACTTGTGGAAATTGTTTTTGTATTTTTAAAATTTTAGTCCAATAATTTAGTTTATTGAAAGGCAAAAAAAACTACGTAGAAAAAATATTCGAATGCCGATTTAAACAAATAATAAAATTTTACAGGACCTTATTATCGGCCTCTGTAAAATTTTCATCTGCTACCTAAACCCACATTTTTGGCCCTCATTCATTAAAGAAAATATACCATATTTCGTTATAGTATAGTTTCCAAAGCATTAAAAAATAAAAATTCTAGTAATTATTAATCGCCTTATATTTGATAAGCGAAAGCCTCAAGATTCCAAGTTTATTAGACAAAGTTGCAATATTTTAAACCAAAGAAAAGTTCCTTAAATTGTTTGCCTTTGCCTAGGAAACACCCTGGATACTTCTCTTATTTTTTCCGTCCGTTTCTTATAATTTTTTTTACTTTACAAAAATCTTACAAAATGTACAATGCCGATTAACTCACGTATCACCGCCAACTTTCTTTTTCCAAACCAAATGAATCCATTTTTTGAATATTTCTTCTCCAAACTAAACTGGGGAGTTTGGCACATATTGAGTCTAAATTCGGCTATTTAATTTTTCATTGTTTGCAACTGTATTTCAAGAGAAACATCTCTATACACAGAGTGTTATAGAAATAATGTATTATACTAAAATCGCAGATCCAAAGGATAAAAGTTTCTAGAGAGTGTAAATGGTATAAGGACATATATTTTAATGAGTTGAGTTCACCCGTTCCGGTATTCAAATTAACCCCTACGTCTGGCTTGGATTAAAAAAGTAGACGCTTTTAATAAAATTTGAAAGGGACTGCTTTCAAATGATGTTGACAATTTGTCAATGCGGTGATTTGTTGTTGAGGTTAATTCTTTTTGTTCATTTAAACTTAAGAACATTCTTTGGATTTAAGAAGACAAAGTCATTATCTTGAGTTGGCGTTGCCGCTTACTTGGTATTTTTTTAAACAAATTAAAAGGTATTTATCCTAAAGTAACTGATAATGGGTGTTTGTAAGCTTAGAAGAGAGATGGCGCTGAGAGCGCAGCACCGATTATCAGTGTCCTTAATTTATCCAAGCCATACGTTGAGGTTCATTTGAAATTCAACATGCCGGTACACTTGTACCAGTCATTTTAAGAAAGTACGTGTTTGGGCAGGGCTATCAAAACGGACGGGCCACGATCCTCCACTTTCTTGACGTCACATCCGGGGCTGATTTTTTTTTTGATGGTCACGTTACGACACAGCTGATTGTCTTTAAAAAATTGAAGTTGGAATGACGGTTCATGAATATTTGATTTTTTTTTAAATAAAGTCATTTTTGAGATTGTTTTTACTTTATTCTGGCAGTACAATTTTTTTTTAATGTATAGTAATCCTTAATTTTTCATAGCCGCTTCATTAGCTCACACAAAAATTAAATTTAAAGCTGAAGCAAATGTGACAATCACAGATGACAAAGTCAAATACATGTCAAATATAACAGTTGGCATGTGGTACATGGCGGGTAATTTGAATTCAAAATAAGGAATGCTAAATCTTGAAGATTTTAACCTTTTAATCATGTTGCTTCCTTACAAACCTTTCGTGGAATATCGGGATGGTGTCTGAGAATATTTCACTGAAATTTTGCGGAAATCTGTAGTGCCATTTTGAAAATACCATAAAAAAACCTCTGACCTCCCATAAGACCCAATGTAAAATTCAGCCCCGGGAGAACAGCTGATTTTTTCAGGGTCGTGGCCTCTATTTTTGTGTTGGCCTTGGTTTTTTTTTTTTTGGTTATAGAAGAAGTCAAAACCTTACCATTTTGATGATACAAAGCCCTGAACAATTCGGCAACGCTGTACGTGAAGCTTAGGCATCTCTAATAAGTGTGAAGTATGTAACTTGCTACATTTATTGCGGCAGGAGTCGTAGTTATTGCCAAGTTTATTTCAAGTCAAAGATTGTGAATAAAAACTTAAAAAATATAAACAATTTTATGAAATAACTTTTTCGTAAATTTGTTGAAAACTAAAATAGTTACAGGGTGTTATTTTCAGTAAAAACTACAGTAAAAACATTTTTTAAACAATTTCATTCTTAATTTGAATATACTAAATTTTGATTAAAAATTATGGCAAAAAATACAAACAAAAATGGCAAACTTTGAACAAAAGGTTTTGACCTTTTCTTCTTTTAAACACCCCCTTTATAACCGTTTTAATACAATACATTAAATTATTTTTAAAACTATGGACTTATAAAATTATGAATTTCAAAAAGGAAGCCTTTTGAAAAAAGCTTATAAACGCTACAGTAACTCAGTTTGCAGAAAAAATATTCTCAAAAATAAAATTTGATATACATTGTAATGTAATGTACAGAGAATACATAAAATCGTAACAATCATATTTAATAATATCGATATAAAAAATAACATAATTAATTAATCATACAATAATTATTAAAATAAAATTAAATTTACTTTAAATAATAATAATTTATAATATTATATAGGGTATTTATAATACACACTTTTAATATTATTGTTTGTCTTAACAAAAAAGACAGTAAGTTGTCTAAGGTAAGAAATAAAAATTTATTTTGAAGAAAAAAACAGCACTGTAAATATAAGTTGAAACTTTTTGAAACAAGGTGCCACGCTACTCACCATTCTGCAAATATTAGACAGTTATTGGAATAAAACCTGACCTTATTTTAAAATCGGCAGTATTGTGACAGATTTACATATGTAAATAAAGCAGCTGATTTCTTTCAAAATTCAGCCTTTGTGTATTTAAGAACCGAATTTATTTGTGTCTCTTTTTATTAAATTAGAATTAGCGACTTTATTTTGAAATTTTACTTTGCTATGTCAATTTTAAGAGGTCAGCTGTCTGTTTTCTTTGTAAATCTGTTAGAATAAAGCCGACTCTTAAATAAAGTAAGGTTTTATTCCAATAAGTCCCTATTATCGAAATATGTCGCCCTTCAAAAGTATACTGACGTGTGCATTTCTAAGTTTTAGTAATATTTGCTTTTATTTTGTTTTCTCTCAAAAATCACCTTTAAACAACTTTCTATCTTTTTTCCTCTAAAGCCAATATTATACTGAAAATTGAATGTCAAAATCTAAGGACACCTCCTAAGATCTTTGCAGACCTATATTTAGGTAATCTTTTTATAATAAAATCAAACACAGATGACTTAAAATATTATGTAATCTTTTTATCATAAAATTATACACAGATGACTTCAAGTATTGACATTCAATTATATAGCACCCTGTATATCAGAGATAGATGGTCTTATATTAATTATTTTTTATGATTGCAGCAAGGGTGGTATCTTTTAGAAAAATATATTATACGTATCTACTGCAAAAAATACGTACCTAACGTAAATGTCTAAAAAAAGTTTAAATTTATAAAAAAGTGCAATTTTACAGCAATGAACCAGTTTTTCATTGAATATTCACAAAAAAATTTAATTTCTACCAAAATATATTATGGCTAAAATTTCAGTCTACAAGGTTTTAAAAAAATTTGAAATTATTGAGCTACCTGGCCATATAGACGAAAATCAAAAAAAAATCCGAACTGTCACTAGCAAAAAGAATCTGAAATATTTAATAAGTGATTTTGAACAAAGCTGAAGTATTTTATATATTTTTTATTATATTAATATGACCTATTATTTGAATTTACACTTTTTGTTCTATACACATTTTTCTAAATCACAATTTTTTGACAATTTTATTTATTAATTTTTGTATAAACCACATTGACCCTTTAAAAACCGCTTTCCAAAACCATGACTTCAAGAACAAATCAACCTTTTAACTTGATTAATATTGAAAGTAAAAAAATAATTTTATTAAAAAAGTTTGTTAGACAATATAACGTATTAAATATAACACGGCATTTTGGGTATTCCTTCTAAAATAAAAAGCTTTGACAATAGACTAATTTAAAAAAAAACAAAGTTAGGTTTTTCTTGAAGAATAAAAATTATACAAAACTTTATTATTTATTTTTTTACATTTTGTATTAATCAAGTAAAAAAAAGTTGAAATATAGTTTACTAAATAATTCATTAAATCTTCCTAGGCTATTACTCGGTTTTGACATACAAGGTCATGTAAAGACATCTTTTCTAGTATATTTTTGATACTTTCTAATCTCCATATCATAATTTTTGAGATAACTTTTTGACAGTTATCAGCTGTTTACCACAACAAATAGCATAGGCCAACAAAAAAAAGTTTTAAAAATTCTCAAAAATAATGAGATGAACTTTAGGTTTCGTGTGGGCGTATAAGCCCCATATCATTATTTTTGAGACAACTTTTGACAACTTTTTTTTCGTTGGCCTATGCTATTTATTATGGTAAACAGTTGCTAACTGTCAAAAAGTTATCTCAAAAATTATGATATGTCCTTTTAGGTATTTGCCACGATAGACTGAGACGCGGTATGTCAGCGCGCATCTATATACCGGGGATGACGCTTGATCGTCAGTTCTCGCTGTCCGTGACGTCGTGTAGATGATAATATCCGCGATCAGCGCTAAGTGTCCAAGAAAGTACCATATTAACTTGAAATTTTGCACAAATGTATGTGGGCCAAACCGTTTGCTCGGTGTATCTAATAAAAATTTTGATCAATCCCCTATTTAAGAATTTTGTATATTTTTCGAAAAATCCTCAAAGTTAAAAAATAAATAATAATATTAAAAACTAAATTTCAAAATTTGGTTTAAATCGATTGACTATTTTTAAAATAATGACTTGAAACATTGTTGAAAATGTGGTTCTAAGGCAGTGGCGGCTGCTGCAGGGAGGGCAACGGGGCAGTGCCCTCCCAAAACTAAACAACAAACAGTAGTTTTAATTGATTTGTTTAAAAAAGTTAATTATTTCCTTACTACATAATTGTCTAGTTCTTTTTATTATCTGTGGTAAACAACAAGCGACTAATTGTGTGAACTTTTTTAGCGTAAACAATTACAAGCCGGCAGCGCCGCGCGGGGCAATGTTTCAATTTCACCCGTTTTTCAGGGGTGCATGGGTGGGTGTTCTCGCGCGGGGGCGGGAGGAATGTTTGTTTTAGTTGACGTCATATTCATCGTCCGAAAACGTTCGTTGCCCTTTCTGCGTGTTGCCGGTTCTATCCTTAGTGAAGACGTATGAGTTTGTTTTGATTTGGGGTATGTCAGTAGTAAAAGGCCTTGCCGTGTCGCATTGTTTTTGTTATCGTTTGTTTATAAAATGGTCGATTACATAATTAACTGTGCAAATTTAAATACGTTGACATATGAACTTCGATTACAAATAAAATCTGTAAGGCCACATAGACCGGACTTAAAAATTAACCAACATTTTAGTGCAAGTAATGCCGAGGGGTGTTCCAAAAAACTTATAATAGAAAATTTAATAAAAATTATACGATGCTGAAAACTGGTTGTGCGGTTGTGAAAAAATAAATGCTTTTTTTGCCTTGTTATAAACAATCCACGAAGTGATCCTGTCTGGGCAAAGGGAATGTGTGATATCAAGCACCTTAGTGAAAAGGTAAAAAGACACAAAGTAAGTGGTGTTCATTTAAATAACCAAATAGAGTTTTCTATGCTAGGCAAGACTGATATTAGGTGCCAATTGAATAGTGCCTATGGGCAAAACATTACCGAACATAATAAAAATGTGACAAAAATTAGACATATACTTAGTAGGTTAATAGGCTGTTTAAAATTTTTGATTTTTAAGGTTGCTCTACGAGGCCATAAAAAAGAAAGGCGAATGGACTTTATATATAAACAAATAAACTAAAAACTACACCAACTAGCTGCTTGTTTGGAAAATACTAAAATAAAATTGTTTCGGTTTTTTTATCTCATTTTTCATGCAATTCAAATTTCTGCCCCCCCCCCCCCCCGGATTTATAACGTCCCGAGAACCGAACCGAACCGAACCCCCCCCCCCCGCTAGATTTATAACGTCACCAGCAGCCACTGTTCTAAGGGAAAATCTCAAAATGAGGTAGGTACTTTCATTTTTCTGATTTGGAACAATTTTACCAAGCTACCTTAATATACTAAAGGGTACATTGGTGCAAAATTTTAAGTTGATATGTTAATGCCTTGGCCACTTTTCGCCGATCACGGAAGCAACATTAAACATTAGCTGTATGCTAATTTCGCTATTTTGTCTTCCACATGACGTAATGCGCAGCAAAAACGCGTTTTGTTTTGCGTTGCTGACACACCGTGTATCAGTGTATCATGGTATTTGCTGTTTTTCCAAAGATATCAACAAGAACCGACAAAAGTCACTCAAAAGCATTATGGGCAACAAGTATGTGACGTCACGTGCTTGACCGTACAATATCAGTTTTTTTTGTTTTATTTTGTAATTAAAACAGTTGTCGTCTTTTTTTATATCATTTTGGCGTAAATGCTATGCTAGCTAGAAATCAAAACAACAAACTTTTAAATCTAAAAATGCACATTTTTTCTCTCTAGAGCTTTATGTTGTCAAACGGTTGCCGTTTTTGTCACACGTTGCTGATTATATTCTCTGGAGTTTTTTCTTTTTGTCGATACTTTCGCAAAGGCCTTTGTCCTGATTCTATAGAGAACCTCTAGTATACCCCAAGAAAATCAGAAGTAAGGAAGGTCACAGCACATGTATTATTTTACGCAATAATACGTAAAAACTTAAATAGTAAGCTCTTTGCTTGGGAAAGCGAATTTGCACATAAATGGTTTCTTCATGTTTTGTGTGCCTTAATATTGTAATTTAACTTTTTGTTAGATACAAATCAACGAAACCTTAACCTGAGTAGTTTGACAATATCTTAGAAATACCAGCTGTTAATTTGCCTGCAAATGGACACCAAAAACATTAAAATTGGACGAAAACTTCACTAGTTAATCTCTACTAATATTAAACTTTGATCGAATAATTTAGTTATCAAAAAAATACCCATTATCAAAGATACATATTATATGAAATAGACAGATAAAAAACCTCATATAAACGCGTGATGACTCAAAATTTTTCTGGTGACCCGTGTATCCACCTGGTGGCCAGAAATGCAAACACACGATGTATCAACATAAATTAAAACAGTATGGCCATCTATATTGACCAATTCGGCCTTCATCAAGCGGCTCCACCACTGGTATGTGACGAGCGGCTAGTTCACAACTTGCATTCCATTTGCTATTGGTTAACATAGTCAGGCGGGATTTTTAAAATTAAAACTCTCCTGTCCTCGTTTTGGGAGGTTGAAATCGGTGTTAAACCAAACTGAAACAAAACCTAACCGTGTTCAATTGATGGGAAACGTATCCTAACCGGGGCGTGTCTGGACAGGTTAGGATACGTTGTCGAATAATTTATCAGGGTTAGGTTAACACCGATTTCGACAGGAAAACAGGATCGGCATATGCATAGATTTAGTTAAATTCAATAGGTATGTACTGCACAACCCACTACACTTTTTAATCACTTACAACTAGTATATATTTGTATTTTACGGCGAAAGCTGTAAACATAATGTTTGTTAAATGCTTGACTGGTGGCACCATCTCTTAATATAATATAATAATAATCTTAAACGGCACCGTTCAACATCAAAAAGTCAGCTGACTATTTCGACCAATAGCAAACGGAATGCAAGTTGTGAACTAGCCGCTCATGGTATGTGGCGCTGACGTAGCCATTGTATAGTGCGAGAGCTGTCGACATAATTCGTTAAAATATAAAAGGAAACTTTAATCCAGAAGTTAACACGCTATTTTAAGTACTTATATCAAAGAAAAAATCACACATCGAGATTTTAATCCTTTCCAGCTTGGAAAAACGAAAAGCGCAAAACATGGTTTTGCAGATATAAGAAAGTTGGTCCGCCTCCCTTCACAATGGTAAACAGTTGGTTGCCGCCTACCTACACAGCAGGTGGTTGATGCGAGAAAAACTACTGAAAAGTTAAGAGTGTGAGTTGTAATAGTTCAGCAAGAGGAAACCTCAATTAGATAGAGGGTTTTCCCTTCAACGTGATTGGCTATGGAAAAACTGTAAGATAAAAAAGTGTTGTCTATAAAATGTCATTTTATCTCGGTTTTCGTTTATATTTTCTTGCTTAGCTCATTAGCTAGAATGTAAAGGAAACTTATCAATAACGCCATTGACTGGGTTCGTCCAAGCTCTTCAAACAGGAAATAATGTATAACTTAGGTCCAACCTACCGTCAATAAAAACCCAAACTTTGAGAGACAAGTGGGTGAACTTAAACTAAAACCTCTAAATTAATTGTCAGTAAACAAACAAAAGATTTATCTATTTGGAATCGTACCCGACAATATGGGTTATCTGTCTATTTCACATATCTTTGCCATTATTTGATTTTACTGAAACAAATAAAAAAAACCACACTTCAGTTAATTTATTTGACATAAATCCTGGGTGGTCCATTTTATGACAGTGACAGAAAAACCTGGCCAAAACCTCTGTACTTTGACAAGCCCGTATCTCCTATCACAGACAGTCGATCATCTTTATATTTCAATATTATTTAGAAGATGCCGTTAATTAATTATTTTGCCTTGTCCAAAAAAAAATATTTACTGAAAAATACATGAAAAAGTTATCACCTGCAGTTAATTAATTTGACATATTCCCGGTAAAAATCCAAACGTCTTTATCGATATTATGACAATTTTATGAATTTATGACAACTTGAAAGCATACATTTATTGGAAATGATCATCTCACATGACCCGCGGTTTTTTCAATTGAATTTTTATACTCAACAGTTCGCCCCATAACCTTAATATCTAACTGGTCGACTAGGTTCACTAAAAATTATTCATTTGGCGCTTTATCATACGATTGGGGTATCGCTGTGCTATTAGGAATGACATTATGTTGCTGAGGAGGAAGGTGTTGTTGGGGCGGCATACTTTGGGGATGAGGCATGCCCTGTTGCGGGTGACTTTGTTGGGGTATACTATGAGGTTGATGTTGGGGCATCGTGGGGACGTTGACGGTCCCCATGACGTTACCTTGGGGAATCTGGGGCATTTGGTTTACCGGGGGGATAACATTTTGTTGTAAAGGAACCATGTTTTGGGGCTGTGACGCAACGGGGTTGTTGTAGACGGGGGCGGCGTTTTGGACAGGTGGCAACGCCGGTTGAGTTTTCGGGATCTGGGATCGTAGGTAGTTGTTTTCAGTCTCAAGTTGTTGGATTTTTTCCATTAGTTCCGAGATTTTCTCTTTAAGCACCTCGACTTCTTCTCTGACCTATTGCAAAAGAAATTTCAGGTTAGAAAATGCTCAATTAACGAAAATTATCTATAAAATATTATACATTTTGACAGTTATTTTACACTAGACGTGGAGAACTCTCTTTGACAGCCCTTTGTAAAAAAACAATTGGTATCTGCAGGTTGGTATTATACAGGGTGTCCCAAACAAAAGCAACTAAACTACATGGGGATTTCGGTAACGGTAAGAGATACGAGTTTGTTTAAATGAGAAAAAAGTTGCGCTATTCTAAGCCCAATCAGATGCCGTATCAAAATTTAAAATATCTACAGGGGTTTTCAAGATATCGAGCAAAAACTAAAAATTGTGTTTTTTGAAAAATTGAAATATCGCCGCCATCTTGCAAACAAATTTAATGAAATTTGGTAGTTTTCTATAAGCAACTACGGCCAATTGAATGACGTTAACAATTTTTTTCTAGGCCTTCTAGTTTTTTGGAAACTATAGCCAACTTTGTTATTTCTTATGACCGCCATATTGGATTTATACCTCAATAAATAGAGCATAAAAGGAGCTTTTCAACCGTGTATATGCCTATCTATGGATGACGGAAAATGTGAATTTATTAAAAAAATAGTTTATCACTTAGTTGGCTGTGAAACAAGTGCCATAGTTGTGTTTGTTGTCATACCTACGTAACTACCTTTCAAAACTTTTCCATTTATTTGATTTATATGCAAATCTTCAAGGCCCTTATTTTTTAATTTTTCTCTGGCTAAGAAATAATACAATTTCTTAAAAATTTTCTTTTATTTCTGAAACCAAACTTTGAATTTATTATTTAATTTAAAATAAAACTAAAAACCGATAACAAAGCATTGAATTAAATAAGCAAATGTTCGAAAATTCCACCGTTGTTATTCATGCAAATCCTGCATCGCTGAATTAGAGACATGTATGCATCTTTAACCATTTGTTCAAGAATTTCTTTTATGGCTTGAACAACGGCTGCCTCAAGTTCTTCTATCTTAGAATAAACTTTATCCTTTAAGTATCTCCAAATACAAAAATCAAGAGGCGTAAGGTCCGGCGAACGTGCAGGCCAGGCAACTGGACCTTGATTTCCGATCCAGTTATTTCCATATTGCTGATTCAAATAGTCGGTTATGATTCTTGCATTATGTGGAGGTGCTCCATCTTACTGGAACCACATGTTTGCTACATCTTGAAGAGGAAAATTTTCTAAAATTTGGTCAACGTAATTTTGTAGAATTTCTAGATTCTAGATATCGAGGTGCCGTCAAATTATTATGAAAAATCTTAAATAGTATGTGTCAGTTTATGACTCCTCCCCAATTCAACTATACATTCAAACCCCACCTAACTTGATGGTGCATCTGACGATTTAAGAACGGATTTTCATCGGTCCAGTACAAGTAGTTGTCTGTTAAACACACCGCAGTTTGTAAACCTGCTTTCATCGGACCACAGAACCTTAAGCGGAAATTGAGAGTTTTCTTGCGATTTTTGTATGAACCAATTGCAAAACAAGGTTCTTCTTTCTAAGTCACCATCTGGGAGTGCTCAACTAATATGTGTTGCATATAGATGAATGAAATTTTTCAAGAATTCTTTGTGCAGTTGATTTGGGTACTTCAACATTATTTTCCAGTTCACGAAGGGAGATGAGAGGATTGTCAACGACACTTTGTAAAACCAGAGCTTCAATATTTTCATCAGGTTGTGGATTACGATTTTGTTTTTTAAAGGCACCATATTCAATTAAATTATTTAAGTATTCTGAAGGTTGACAAACCTGGTTGTCGTCTTTTTGGATATCTCTGAAAGTACATATCTCGAGCTCTTCCAGCATTCTTTACACAAAATATATCTACTTTCTCCCAATTTGAAAAACTTTCCATATTAAATTTGATTGATGTGACTCAAAAAAATCTTAAGTAATTTAGAAACTTTAAAACTCTAACAGATAAATGAAATAAAGTTTTGATAGATAGTTACGTATGACAACAAACGCAACTACGGCCTTTGTTTCACAGACAACCAAGTGAAAACAGTTTTTTAAATAAATTCACATTTTCCGTCATTCAAAGATAAGCTTATTATACATGGTTGAAAAGCTCTTTTAATGCTCTATTTCTTGACGTATAAATTCAATATGGCGGTCAAAAGAAATAACAAACTTAACTATGGTTTCAAAAAATCTAGAAGGCCTAGAAAAAAAATTTTGACGGCATTTAATTGGCCGCAGTTCTTTATACAAATCTACCAAATTTCATTAAATTTATTTGCAAGATGGCGGCGATATTTAAATTTTTCAAAAAACACAATTTTTAGTTTTTGCTCCATATTTTAGTAACCCCTGTAGATATCTTTAATATTGATACAGCACCTGATTGGGCTTAGAATATGTAGTTGCTTTTATCTGGGACACCCTGTATATCAATAATTTATTGTCAAAATTTGAGATTGTCACTTTGCCAACACTTCCACAGTACACCAATATTTGTAAGAACAGATTTTATTCTGGAAAAGACTATATTTTTGACAAAGTTTTATTATATTTCAAAAGTGTATAAATAAATAATTTATAAATCTGGGCCCCTACTCATCAGTATTTACTAAAGGGGTTTAAGTTGTATGCTACATCTTATTATGTATAGCAGACTATCGTTTAGACACACACATACAAACACACACACAACAATACATGAAAATTATTTAAAAAATTGATCAAATTTAAAAAATATTTACAACTTTACTTATTTAAATTTTTTTGGTTTAAATTATAGTTGACTTGTTTTGGAATAAAAAAGCAACGAAATGTAAAAAGATGTTACTAGAGTATCACAAATTCTTGAATTTATGTGACTGTACAGAGTAAAAAATATTTTTTACCAGTTAGGGAGGGCTGGATCTATAAACTTAAATTTAACTAGTCTTTAGTTGTTCTCTGGGAACCGAAAATTTTGTTGCTAAACTATTTAAAGCGTCTGCCAACATTTATTGAGAATAAGATAAAGAAAAAAGAAGATTTCTAAGGTAAAAAAAAGTTTCCCAAAAAATATTGCAAGCCTTTTTCTTGTTCTACCCTTCGTCATTTTCTATGTCTACTCAAGAGTTTAAAGTATGATTCTCAATTACCTTCCAAAATTTTACTTTTCTCTGACGAAATTTTTAATTCTAGATGAAATTAAAATTAAAAGTAATTTTATAATCTCCACACAAACTTACCGTGTACATGAGATGACTCTTGACCAAATCCATCGCTTGCTCAATTTTGTTGTCGATCGCGTTCACTACCGCCCCCTTGGAGGGATCGTCTGTACCCTCGCTGACTGTAGTCTCTGCAACACTGTTCGTCTCGGGCACGTCCGCGCCTGTGCCAGAGTTAGGCGCTATTTCACTATTCGCCACGACTGTCACACTATTCGCGCTGTTAGAGAATTGGGGATTGTTATACACCATATTGTCTATCTGGTGCTGTTGTTGCACCTGAACTTGGTGTTGTTGGGAAACCTGCTGCATCGGTTGCATTGACGGTGCAGTCATAATTGGTGTCATAACAGACGCTTGCACGTTTGTCTGTGATTGATGAGTATTTTGTTGTGGTTGTTGTTGCGTCATACTTGCTCCCGGTTGATAAGTCCCACTCTGAGGCTGGTACTGCTGCTGTTGCTGTTGTTGCATCACAGGTTGCTGGTGTTGCTGGAGGTGATTTGGCATTGGTTGCTGTTGCATTACGTTTTGCTGTGGCATTGAATTCACAACGTTCTTAACCGCTTGGTTGGGTTGCTGATTCATCTGTTGTGTTTCGTGTGGTGGGGGGTAAGCGTGACCATTCATCATCTGTGGCTGAGTCATATTCGTTTGCGAAACGTTCGTTTGTCCCCCGTAAGTTTGGCCTTGCTGGTAGCTGTTTGGCATTTGCATGGTTTGTGACGTGGGCACGAACGCACTATTTTGCGGGGGCATCTGCATGTATTGCATATTCTGGTAACCTTGAGGTAAACTATATCCCTGAGCGTTCGTAACGACCCCTGCGGGAAAGTATTGTTGGTTGTTCATAAACTGAGCAGGCATACTAGACCCAATCTGTTGAGCCATATTTTGATTGGGCACATTACCAACTTGTGGATAAAAATACTGAGCCTGTGGCATCATTTGGGGCACGTTAGGAATAAACTGTCCACCGTTGGTGTAACCACCTTGCATAATCATTTGTTGAATTTGTTGTTGCGGCAAACTCTGAGATTGCATATAGCCACTGGGGATCATGTTGTTGCCCAAAGATTGGCCTGGTTTTGTGATGGGGTTGTTCACGACCGAAGGGGGTGGCGCTTCATCGACATAGTCCATACATTTCCACCGACCTCGTTTAAAAGGTTCTAAACTCGCGATTTTTACCACTTTAAACCGGTCGTTTCGACTCGGTGTGCTGTGAACGTCTTTGGTTTCTTCGGGCGCCGGTTTGGGTGGTACGGGTTCTGTGGGCGTTTCGTTAGTAGTCGTAAGGTTCGCATTATTTTCTACAGGGACGGCGGGCAACTCGGTGCCGTTATTGTTGGGAATTATTGCCACTCCATATTGGGGACTGGTGGGTATCACATTAGCCGCATTACTTGTAACCACGAGTACATCGTTCTGCGTGTCTTCAAGAGCTGCCTGACGACCTTGAAGGTTCTGCTCGACACCTGCAGGTGGCTCTGGCTGTTTATCGCTCGCCGCTTCGCCCGCTGCATTTCCCGTGGTCGTGTGTTGACCTACGGAATGCAAACTTTTGTTACACCCTGTTCAGACTATGCATTAAGCTCATGCAACTTATTACATGCATTTTTTTGTGTGAAATGTGAAATGTA
Source organism: Aspidapion aeneum (assembly GCA_963576565.1). Lineage (NCBI taxonomy): Eukaryota > Metazoa > Arthropoda > Insecta > Coleoptera > Brentidae > Aspidapion > Aspidapion aeneum. The sequence goes on along the minus strand of OY755038.1, from coordinate 14,477,299 downwards.
TTCACACCATGCAAATAGATTTGTCATTTTTAACCAACAAGTCAAACAATATCAAATTAACCAGGCAATTGCTTTGAGCATCTCCAATTTTGATGATTTTTAGTATACAGTTGTCGATTAGGGATCATAAATTATGTCACACTTCAGGAGGAGAGAGAGGGTTTAGTCTTGCGTTAAACTCCATGTTTTTTTAATGTGCTTTTTTCTTAAAAATGCGTTACATAGGGGGGAGATGAGGGGTAGAAAATTTTGAATTTTCGCGTTGCATAATTTAAGAACTTTCCCTTAACGAAAAACCATTTCGGAGTTTCCTACTAATACTTTCTTTTGAACTAATTTTTTAAAATTGAAAAAAACTGCCAATCTTGTGCATCATGTACTAAAATAAACTAAGTATCTCGAAAACTACTTAACTTAAAATACTGTATATCGATTTATAGCTTATTTAATAGGGATTTTAAATACCTTTTGAATAAATTATCACATGATGTTCAGCGTGTCACATTTTCGATGATGAGGAAACTCAGATATTAATAAAGATAGGAAACTTAGGTATCATTAAAGATAGCGATCTGATGATTTGCCCTACTGACTAAAAAATACTTGCAACTTTTAGATAAAATTAGAACCCGTTTTTTGAGCATCTTGATGTGTGCATCAAATTTTGATTGGTTGCATAGTGTGAATACGAAAAATGCATGCAACTTATTAAGATGCATCAGTTTGATGCATAGTCTAAACAGGGGTTTAGGGTTATGCTGATGGGTTAGCCTAGCAGTCCTGTATACATTTTAAAGACCCTCTAATATGTTATCTATTTCGGTGCAGCGGTTTTTAAAATTTATGGTAACTGGACAGTCTGGTGTTTTGAGAAAATGTCCGGGCACTGGTCAGGAGTTTTTTTATTAACTTGTATACAGGACCCTTTAAATTGACCTATAAATTAAAGGACCTTTGGCCAAGCTTGAATTACAAGTAAAGAACAATGTGTTACCCACAATCACCTAATATGGCTTACATAAACATGTAGGTAGCAAATATATAGGGTGTTTCTCTAGTAAGTGCAAAAAAAATTCGGTTAGAAATTGTTTAATGCATATAAAATTTACATCAAATTATACAGGGTTACTGATAATTCGATACATTCCTTTGGGGAAATGATAGGGTGGTAAGGAGTAAATTAAACCCTAATATCCATTATGCAAAAGTTAATAGTTTTTGAGATATTTATATTTTTTTGTTTTTCTCCAAAAGTTAGACCTTAAGAGCTTAAAACTTAGTTGCACAAATTTTTTCCTGATTTTTTTTATTCCAAAAGGTTAAAAGGTTAAAAATACTTATAGCAGATTTTCAGCAAACTAGGTTGTAAAACCTTAAAATCTATGTATCAGAAAAAAACAGAAAAATTTCAAAAATTATTCACTTTTGCATGATGAATATTAGGGTTGAATTTACTCATTACAACCTCCCCTATCACATACCCATGTATCGAATGTAGCAATAACCCTGTATAAAACATTTGATATTTTTCAATTACCTATAAAATTATCCAAATAGTAAAGTGTCCCTAATTTAATGTCTTTGGGGGTTTTCAGGTATTTTAAGGGGTCATAGAAAAGAAAAATTGTGAGTCTCCATTTTAAAGAGATGATTACCTGCATGTGGATATAGCAAACTTTGTTAAGGGTACAGGGGTCTTTTGAAAACTCTGTATTTTGGGAGGGGACCTCTAACTGTTTTATTTATGGAAATTTCCTTTTGGTATAAATTGCTTTTCCATAGTTTTTTACCTTCCTAGCCCGCGCAGCAATGGCTAGAGAAGGTATTATTTTCGACGAAAAAATTTTGTTTGAGATAACACTGAAAATGTGTTTTTTGGGTGTATTTTGACCTATCTTAGCAATATCGTCGTGATGTCTGTCTGTGTGTGTGTGTCTCTCCGTAACATGATAGTTCCTAAACCGCTGAACCGATTTTCATAAAATTTTAGGTAAAATAGTGTTTGACACTGTAACAAGATGATTAGATTTAAAATTTTTAAAAATCCTAACTTTTTAACAGATCGCAACAATATGCTGTTTTCTGAATATAGTAGACCACATTTTTTTCAATAACCAAACCGAACCAAAAACTATGTAGGAGCATTCATTTCTGAGATATTTACAAAAAACTGTTTTCAAGCCTGAAATATCATGAAGTTCACTTAAAGTGTGCTAATAGGCTAGCTAGGAAGATATACGATCTGTCATGAATCCCATTTATTTTATAGAAAATCCAACTGTCAAATTAAATTTTATGTCGTTTTTATTTTTTGAGATATTAGATAAAGTTGATAATTTTCTTATGGAATGAACCCCGTTTTATTTGACTTTTGGAATTAGCATGAAATTTCCTTTAAAATGACTTATCACACTTAATTTTTAATATATTTTATTTTAATTGCCTGTCATATTTTTATTTTTGCTTTACCACTATGTATGTAATAAAGTAATGTAAACTCGGTAATGAAATTCAAGTATTAAATAAAAACAAACAATATAAAGAAATAAGGGTCATTCCATAAAAAAATAATAATTTTATGTAATATCTCAAGAACTAAACATGACAAATTAAAATTATTTTGACAGTTGGATTCTTTATAAAAAAAATCTATACAAAATAAATTTATACCAAAATTAAAGGTGTATAAATAAAAAAGTTATATGCCCCTCCCCTAAATGCAGACTTTTCAAAAACCCACTCCTAGCTTAAAAATGGCTTGCTATATCAAAATGGAATTTTTATCACTATCTTTCTCTCGAAACTTGAGTCTTGCAAGTGGAGTTCAGTTTTCTTATATCTCCTCTAGAGATGCCTGAAACCCCACCCCCCAAAAATATTGAATTTGGGACAACCTATACAAGTATAGGGGGTAATTTTTGTAAACAGGTTGGGGCAATTGTAATCTGGCACTTTCTAATACATTTTTTTGTAAAAGACCAAATTATTATTCAAATCACCTTTCTAATGGTCCAAACAACTTTTGTTTTTAATATAACAATTTAATCTTTCTTTTTAAATAAAGAGCTATTGAATTTCAGTTTAAAAAAATCCTTCACACTCCATTTTTGGTTAATATCAACAAGGAAGCTACAGAGGGTTTTATTCTTTCTGGGACACCCTACATAGTGAGGCTGTTATAGGTAAGAAAAAATAAAAGAATATTGATAAACCTTAATTTATTCATTGTTATTGTTAAAAATTTGCTCTAAACTAATCTAAACCCACAAAACATTATTCTTTTGTATTTATTTTATAACTTATTTCTCAGAAACAAAATAAATGCTCAAAATATTATAGATTATACTTATATAACTTTTTTAAAATTAAATGTCAAATTTTGTAACGGTTTTCATGACTTCTACTTTAAAGTTCCTTATAAAACTTAATGGTTTTATAATGGCTGCTAAATAGTTTAAATATTTTTACCAAAAATTAAGATGTCTATTCCTGTTTTTGTTCTATGTTTGTAGATGATTTTATAAAGAATAACTCCTAAAGTTTTAATTCCTACTTTATAAGACTTTTATCCAAATTAAGTAAGGCTTTTTAAATAAGAATGGCAATGAAAAATATCTGCCAACAATTAAAAGAAGTAAATGCTACCTAATAGTTTGTTTATAAAAATTTGATTACTGTTATGAAACACACAACCATTATAACCCTTTATTAGAAAATATCAAAATTATAAAACTTCCTGACAACCTATAATTTTACTTGGGATATGACCTGGTAATCCTGAGAGGCATATTTTTTAGTTGGACAACCTTGCATTCAGAGTTGAACTGAGTATACTTAGTCTTAGGAATGCTCAACACTTACCCATAATGTTCATGTAATCTGGAGTGAGGTCCTCTCCACTGTTGGCATTTTTGGCAACATAGCGTTGGACTTTGTCAGGTCTTCTAGGATCAGCATTCATTCTGTGCTTTGTTTCTGAAGAAAAAAAATATTTATTTTTTAAAAAAGTAATTAAAATAACCAATTTTAGTTAAGGTGTGTTTTTGGCATCTTGCTAGTCATTCCTAGTAGGTACTATGAAAATATTTCAGGAATTTATTTAACATAGAGCTTAAGATCTTGCTTCTCCTGTTCCTGTACCGGAGAATCAATGGTAGTCTAGTTCACAAATGTTGTAAGAGGAAAATATATGTTTGTAGACCTACATAATTTGATGGTCTAGTTCATAAATCTTGTAAGTTCAAAATAGGTTACTTACCACTAGTGTTATAAAAAAAAATTAATGGAAAATTAATGTCTAAACTAACATGTTAGTGTTTTTAAATCGCACTGGGGTTTTCAACATATTCTTAACAAAAATACACTATCTATGTTTATCAGCTGTGAAATAAAAAATTAATAAAATTAGAACCAACATTTTTTAGTGCTGTCAGGACAACATAAAATGTTAACCTGCAAAGTTTGTTTTAATTTTATGTGTAAATTTGAGCCATTAAACTTTGCATCAAACTCAAAGAATTTGAGTTCTAAAAATAGTTTTGGACTAAATTAAAAAAGTTATCCAAGTGGGGGAAAATCTACCTAAAAAACTTTTTATTAAACAGCCCAGTTGCATAAAATTATTCCTTCTTTTTTCAAGCTATAATGACTCATATAATAAGTAACAATATTATATATCTTTCTGAAATTATTTTCTGTCTCATATAAGAATAAAATGTTACTAACTTCCACAATGATAAAAATTCTTTTAACATACTTATTGTCACTCTTCTCAAGTAAGAGCCTATCTCAGTTTTGATGATTTTTAAGGAGAGTAATTTTAAATATTTTGTGTTGTTTCATTTTGAATAAGTCCTGAGATATGATATGATTTGTGAGATGCAAATATGAGGCTTAAGCAGTCTTAACTCAATTTGCAAATTTTATGAGATACTCCCTTGCATGCGAGGGGTGAACAGCTAACCCAAAATGTGTACACCGATTGTGAAAATCCACAATCTTTTGCTAAGATTGTGAGGGATTGTGGAGGACTGTGCAGTGTGCCTGAAAGGGCGGGGGGGCGACAGCCCATCAAAAATTGCTGTGACAAAAAAAAAAAAAAAAAAGGTCATCATGTCTATAGTTTCTTTTGCGAGGGATTGTGAAGGACTGTGGTACGATTGTGAGGGGTTGTGGTAAGATTGTGACAGATTCTGAGTGATTGGGATGGATTGTGTAAAGATTGTGAAGGATTGTGGGGTAAGATTGTGAAGGATTGTGACAGATTGTGAGTGATTGGGAGGGATTGTGTGAAATGTGTACACCAATTGTGAGAGCTGTTCACCCCTTGCTCCCTTGCATGAGAAACCAACAATATGGACCACATGACCATATCTTTTCTAGTCTAAAAACAGTAGGTACCTACAAATAAAGTAAAAAATGTATTTTTCTTTAATTTCTTAGTATTAGGGCCATTGATAAACAACACCTGGTGGTTCCTCACTATAAAAATCTGAAAAAAAAGTTACATTTATGGACACCAGAGTGAACACCTAAAACTTAAGCATTAAATTGAGTAACTAACTTCAGCAGAAACTCAGGAACTTGTTTTCTACCAATTGCGCTGTGCATAATTTATCCAAGACCTAACTATAATTAATCTTGTATTCCTTTTCTGTAGATAACTATTGGCCTCTATTAATCTGCAAATTTGCTTGCACCCAGCCATTGCTATATTTATGTCAGTAATACTAATGCACTAAAGTTTGGAAACATTATCCTTGAGGCTTTAAAATAAAATCAAGGGTGTTAACTCAGGTGTAAACTTCAGTGATTAATATAACAAGTTACGACTAGAATAGAAACTGTAAATATGATACTACCTTCAATCACCACCGACGGAAATGCGTATTTGTTTAGATAAGTGTAGAAGACATTGAAGTATCAGAAAAAATAGCATTTTATATTTATTCTACCTTGAAAACAATGACCCAAGATCCGGGCCAGACTCACCAGTCAAATCAGTCGCCAACAATTTGCCCCGGGTGCCGCCTTTATTGCTGATTGGATATGGATGATTAACTGGCTGATTTATCCTGTAAAAACTGCGTTTTTTTTACAAAAAAATCGCAAAATTCCACAAAAATATATGGCGACCCAAGTTTTTGACGTCTATCAGATTTTGACAGAAAGCAGCTGTGGCGTATTATTCTTTTTTTTGTTCTAGGCTCGGTAGTTCAATGGAAATTTAATAGTTGCATTTGTCAACTACCAGATGGCACAACAATCGTACCATAAAATTTTTGCGGCGTTTGAAGCTATGGGCCTTAAGGGCACTAAAAGTACAGGCCTCTGTACTAATTTTATACGAGGGGTGTCGAAAAAATGCCGTGTTGGAACTTTCAGCAAAGAAAGCTTTAAAAAAAAAGAAGAAGAGAAACTTAACCCCACTTGTCAAAGCGGTGTTGTTTGTTGCAAATCATTCACAAAAACAAAATTGAGAACATTTTCCCTTTTAGCAGTCTTCTTTTTTAAAAAAATTTAAAATGGTAAGTACAACCTATAAATAAATAAGGTGTTCAGTTTATTTTACTTTAAATTATTTATTCTGCCCCCTATAAACTAATGATTTACAAATGGAAACTTGGTGGATCATTCCCTGCGTCTTAAGGCACTGGCAGTGAAGACGCCTGCTGGATGGTGTTTAAATAGCATACTTAATTTGCCAAAATGTATAGAGCACCGGAAAATGTGATCTGGGTTATTACAGGATGTTGTAAAGTGTTGCTTGTATGTGAAACTAAATTGTAACTTTTCTTTGCAGGCTCGCCGTTATGATACAAGAACCACAATTTTTTCACCAGAAGGTAAGCTTTATTTAAAGCTTTTAATGACATGAGTAGACAGTCCTTAAAAAATTAAAATAGTTAATGTTAAATTGTCTAATTTTTTCCTGTTTTCAGGAAGATTATACCAAGTTGAATATGCCATGGAAGCTATCTCACTTGCTGGCACATGTTTGGGAATTTTAGCCAATGATGGGATTCTCTTGGCTGCCGAAAGAAGAAATACCAATAAACTTCTGGATGAAGTGTTTATTTCAGAAAAGATCTACAAACTGAATGAGTAAGTAAGATTTTTTTCAAGAGTTACATCAGCAATAGCAATTAGGGACTTATTGGCTGTAATAGTGTCAGGCAGTATTTTGACACATTAACATTGTAAGATCAGTTGTGATCTTTCAACATACAACCTTTGTTTACTATGTGAACCAGAATAAATACTGCCTTTCTTTATTAATGGAAAATAAATAAAAAAAATTTAGTTTAGTTTTAAATTTGACTTTGGTATGTCAATTTTGACAGTTTTTAATGTGAAACTGTCAGAATAACAGTACATAACTTTTTTACTTATGGATGATTTTACCAAAAGTGGGCTATATGGATATCATTTTTGGTCATTGCCTTTAAATAACAGTACAGGACAGTAAATAATTTTGTTTTTTTAAATTTATGTAACTAATTAGGTGTAAGCTAAGAAACATTTATTTTCCTGAATTTCAGGAATTATTGCATAAAAATTCCAGAGGGATGAGTACCAGAGGAATGAGTTTTTTAATGGTTTTCCAATTTAAATTAAAATCTTAACTTAAGTTTTATATAAACAAAGTTCCTATACTTATAATTTTAAAACAATCAACAAAAAAATTATACTGTTAATATCAGTTGAATATTTGCTTACCAGAGGGATGATAATTGAAGTGTTCCTTTTTGATTTCTCTGAAAAAAACTAATTTTCTGCCGAAAATAAAAAGATCTATAACCTCTCAATCTTGTCACCCTCACAAGTAAATTAGATATCCAGGGCCGTCTCTTTCTCTAGAAATTAACCAGTGGTATTCACAAATATTGTGTTATTAAAAATGGAGCACATTTAAAATTGTAAAATTTTCAGGAGAAGATGTAAATTCGGATTTTCAAAAATTTGACTGCAAACTTAAGTTTTATCAATTTTTTGATAAATAGTTAAGACTTGGTTAAATATTATTTATTAGGATATTTTTTTCAATTTGAGTTTTTAATATTTGGTTTGGGACTACACCAGAGGAATGAGGTATTTGCTTTGTAATAAAAAAAATTATAAACTTTTTACAATTTTTTTTATACATTAAACTCAAATGCTGCATAAAGAAAACATTTCATTTTAAATCTTTTAACTAAAACTATGCTTCATTTGCAGTCTGTGTTTGAAAAATATGCATTCCCACTCCACAGCACCATTTTTGTAGAATCATCCTTATAAATTATTTTCTTTGAGTTTTCATTTTTTTTCTATAGAGATATGGCATGCAGTGTAGCAGGCATCACCTCAGATGCTAATGTCCTAACTAATGAACTGCGTCTGATTGGTCAAAGATACTTGTTCCAATATGGGGAATCCATCCCTTGTGAGCAGCTTGTTTCCTGGTTGTGTGATGTAAAGCAAGCTTACACTCAGTATGGTGGGAAAAGGCCTTTTGGTGTCTCCATTTTGTATATGGGTTAGTATTATTTATGAGAAAATTTACAACTATGCACATAAAATGACTTTATTATTGATAAAACAGTTTTGTTTTAAATACTTTTATAAACTGTTTTGTCTTAAACAAGTAATTGAGAAAAGGAGCGCCAGAAATATAGAGACTCATGTTACCTTTGTGGACCTACAAAAAGCATATGATACTGTTCCAGTAGAAAAATTATGGACAGTGTTAGAGCAGACTAATATCAATCATACATACATAAAAGCGATAAAAGAACTACAAAGGGTCAAAATCTAAAATTAAAGTTGGAAATCGACTTTCAAAAGAATTCCTGGTAACGAAAGGCTTAAGACAGGGATGTTGTATCTCTCCAACTCTTTTTAAAATATATATCGCAGTAGCTCTAAAAAACTGGAAACGCAAAGTACACGGCATGGGAATACAACTTAACGACCAATTTACCATATACACATTACAGTTTGCTGACGACCAAGTAATTGTAGCTAATCATAAAGAAGACATGGAGTATATGATGAGAAAGTTAACGGAAGAATACCAAAAGTGGGGGCTAACAGTGAATGTGGACAAGACACAGTACTTATGTATTGGAAACGAATCAAGTGAATTGGAACTAGAAAATGGACAAACAATATGTATGTATGTATGTATACTTGGGTGTCACATTTGATAAGACAGGAACAGACTGTAAAGAACTGGAAAAAAGAATAGTAAAAGCGAAAAAGGTTATTGGTTGTCTTAACAGTATTTTATGGAGCACAGAGATAAAAAAGAATGTAAAATTTAACATATATGAAACAATGGTGAAAAGCACGCTGTTGTATGGAATAGAGACTTGTCGCGTAACAGAAAAATACAAAGCAAAAATGGAAAGTGTCAAAATGGATGCAATAAGAAGATCAATGAGTATATCCAGAACAGATCTTATAAGAAATGAGATCATAAAAGAAAGAATGGGAATCGAGGGAAGCATAACTGATGACATCACTAAAAGGCAACTGATATGGTACGGCCATGTACAATGGATGAGCGACGAAAGATTACCAAAGCAGGTCCTAGAATGGCAACCAATAGCGCGCAGAAAAAGAGGGCGTCCTAAACTGGAATGGCAACAGTCAATCCAAAGATCAATGAGTCAAAAAAACCTGACGAAATATGACTGTCAGGATCGAAGGAGGTGGAGAATAGGCGTCGGACAACGTAGGAAAACGTTCTAAACCGACATAGTAGTAGTATAAAGTGTTTTTTTTACTTTTTACTATTGATTTTTTAAAAGGAATTGGAACATTAAAATATGTTTTCTTATTAAAAAAGTTATTTTGTAGGATGGGATAAACACTATGGATACCAACTTTATCAGTCAGACCCCAGTGGCAACTACAGTGGATGGAAAGCAACTTGTATTGGAAATAACAGTTCAGTAAGTCAAATTTTATCTTAGCCATTTTGTGATATTTATTTTCTGTTGTCATTCTTAAAGCCATCATAACAAATACCGTCAAAAGGGGTGTATCAGGACGGTGGGGTCAATCGGGAAAAACCTGTTTTTTACTATTTAAATGGCCCCTGTATCTTAAGGTCAATAACGTGAAATTTCGTACCCATGAATTTAAAAATCAAACAAGTTTCTTGGCTAATCGGGAAAAAAGGGTTTTTTTGTTTTTCTCATCTTTTTCCGTGGTTAGCCCGAAAGCTTAACCTCACGGGGATCCAAGATCTAATGGACACCTAATAAGTGTTGAAAGATCGATCTTTTCATTGATCGATATTGTATAGCAGTGTTTTGCCTGCTTTTGTTTTTTGTTTCTCTCGTATCTCGGTAGATGGCGCTTCTTGCGATAGTTTTCTCATTATTTACATTTAATTAGAGACAAAACCGTCTAATTAACTTTGCAAGATTTGTCACATTGCCCAGCAGTGTTCTGAGGATGCCCAGCAGTGTTCTGAGGAGTCCCATAAGGACCCCATTTTTTTTTTTTTTTTTTTTTTTTTTTTTTTAAAGGCAAATTCCCAATAGAGGTCACATAGTAGTGAGAGGTCATTTAAACGTAATTTTACAGTAGTTAAAGTGCGAATTAATTATTAAATCTGATATCATAATAATCACAAAAAAAATAGGTTTTTATCATAAAACTTTCAGTGATACAAGTGCGAATGTGTTCATTATATTTTAATAATTACATTAAATTCGTTAAATAAAACTCGTCGATATTGATGATAAAAAACAAAAGAAAAGAAAACAAACAATATATTTGTGTTTTTGTGAGAGATAAGGAATCAATCGCTCAAAACTTGATAAAAAAAAAACTTATACATTTAAAAACTATAGCTATACAAATTATTATTTATTATTCCTTTTAACCAAATAAATTAATGTACTGGGTGAGACAATAATTTATCCACAATGTCTTGCTCGAAGTGTAATTTGGAGTTATCTCAGGAGGACGCAGGCTATAAAATAGTCTGCGATATATGCTTAAAACAGTTTTGCTTGAAGTGCTCTGAATTATCAAAATCTGAGGCATACGTTACACGTCTCCAAGAGCGCTCACTGATATTTTGCTGCGACGTCTGCAGCCCTGAGAAGGTTAAAGAGTTCATTAAAATGAACAAAATAGTTAAAGATGAGCTGAAACGATTCAATAAGCTGTGTGTAAATATAAACGCAGAAATAATTAAATCAATGTCGCAACATCAAACTCAAATGCTGAAGAGTGTAGAAGAATGCATTAGTAAAGTGGTTGATCAGAAAATCAGTAGCGTTTTTGAGACAAACACAAATATTATTAGTCAAAAGTTTCAAAGTTTATCACAAAATTTGGAACATGATGCTAAAACAACGATAGAAAAATCTATATCTAATAAAACCGCTGAACTTACAGATTTTTGTAAAAAAATTGAAAACGAAACAAAACAAACAATTGAGAAGACACTAGAAAAGAAGTCAGCAGAATTTTCTGAAGCTTATGATACCATGCAAACTGAAATCATTACGTTTCACCAAAATAAATTTCAAGAAAAATCAAATCAAGAGAAGGAATTGCAGGATAAGGTTACTAAACTGGAAGGACTGTTAGAATTTTGTTTCAAGAAAATCGAGAAACTTGAAAAACAGTCGTATCAGCAAGAAATTAAAAACGTGCAAAATACAAATATAAGTGCCAACACTAGTACATCGGCGCTAGATACAAAAATGGGACCTCAAACATATAATAAGACTACAAAAATGCGGCCACGTTTAGAATCCGAATATGCTGAGAAAATGTCCGAGATCATAAACTTGGATGAGGGTGATGAAAAAGAATTACATACTTATGAAAACCAAAACAAAATGAAGTCAAACAGAAACATGTCTGGACAATACTACAATAACTACCGGAATAATCCACGACAAAATAATCAGTATCGCAGAAATCGAGTGGTTTTTGGAAATAATTCAGACAATCAAAACCAGGTAGTAAAGAAATATAAGTACTTTTTTGTTACTGGTTTTACACCAAACACTCAGAACGCTGAAGTTATTTCAATTGTAAAGCGAATTGGTGCAAACGAAAATTATGAATGCGAAAAACTTCAACTTGGAAATCAAGACAGAGTTGGATCGTTTAAGGTCGGTATTCCATTCTATTTGAATAATGATTTCTTGGATCCACATTTATGGCCAAAAGGCATTTTGGTAAGTGATTTTTTAGAAAAACCGAGAAGGAATCAGTAACAGACATATTTTATACAAACTGTTCAAGTATCATCAAAAACTTTGATAGTGTTTTATTTGCTATATTTTGTCACAATCCTTTAATCTTGTGCTTGTCAGAGACTTGTGTTACTGATGATATTTATCAAAACGAAATATCAATAACAGGGTATGATATGGTGCAATGTAATTCAACAAGCAGACACACAGGTGGAACTATTATTTATGTAAGAAATGACATTGAATATCGGGAAATCCTAAAATATTCGCTTCAAATGAACTTGTGGTTTTTAGCAGTCAAAGTAAATATAAAAAAATCAAATTATATCATATGTGCACTATATCATTCTCCTAGTGCCTCTAAGTCTGACTTTTTGGATGCCTTAGAGTCAAAATTAGAAGAGCTTTTATCACATGGATGCCCATTAATAATTCTAGGGGATTTTAATATAGACATTAGTGTAGACTCAGTGTACAGTAGGCAAATAAAAAGTTTACTAAATTATTTAGGATTATACCAAATGGTTACTGAATACACTAGGGTGACTTCAACTAGCAAAACTCTGATTGATTATATAATTTCAAACAATAAAATTGTCAACCACTCAGTATCAGATAAACCTAAAATTTCAGATCATTCCAACCTACTAGTATCCTTAGTTGATCGAGTACCACAACAAAACAACAAAGTAATCATTCATAAAAGAAATTTTTCTAACTTTACAAAAGATCAATTTAAACTCTCCTTGCTAAGCCTAAATTGGACAACATGTAATTCAAATTTAAATAATTTAGCAAATGTATTCACGAAAAATATTGCAGAAACTCTTGATTGTCATGCACCAATCAAAGAGGTTAAAATCTTTAATAATTTTAAGCTTCAGGTTTGGTTCAGCTATGAACTTATGCAGGATTTTCAAAATAGAGACAACTTGTTTAGATTAGCAAAGGAGTCAGGATTAGAGGAAGACTGGGATAAATATAAAAAAATTAGAAACAAGGTCACGACCAAAATAAGACATGAAACAAAAAAATATTATGAAGAAAAAATTGATGAAAACAAACATGATACAAAAAAAATGTGGCAATCTATTAAAGAACTAGTTAATGGAAAAAGACATGAAAAACCCTCAAAAATAAAATTCAAAGACAGACAACTTGAAAATGAGTTAGAGATTGCACAAAATTTTAATGTATATTTTACAGAAAGTATTAAAGATATCGTAACTTCTACTAAAAGTATAATGGGATGTGACTTTGTATTGCAAAAAATTAATCAGTTAGATGGTTCGTTTGATAGTTTTAGAATTATTGATATTCACGAATTAAAACAAAAAATTGCAGGCATGGGAAAGGGATCCAGTGATGAGGACGGCATTGATTTGAAGTCATTTAAATTAGCCATTGAAATAGTTGGTGATTACTTTTTAGAACTGATAAATATGTCCTTGTCACGGGGTGTCGTTCCGGATGCGTGGAAGTGCTCAACCGTAATTCCAATAGAAAAAGTACCAAAAACTATTCTTTGTACAGAACATAGGCCCATTAATACGTTACCTGTTTATGAAAAAGCTCTGGAATTACTGGTAAAAGATCAGTTGATGCATTATATCAATCAAAATAATATTTTAATTAGTGAACAATCAGGCTATAGGAAGGCTCATTCATGTGAAACAGCTTTGCAGTTTTTAACATCCTCTTGGAGATCTCAGATAAATAATAAAAAAGTAATTGGGGTAGTTTTCTTAGATCTTAGCAGAGCCTTTGAAACTGTTAACATTGATTTACTATTACAAAAGATGAAAAAATATGGCATTACAGGTAATGTATTGAAATGGTTTAAGAGCTATTTGAAAAAAAGATTTCAAAAGGTTAAATTTAAAAACTCAGTATCAGGAAAAATAGAAACTGATCATGGTGTTCCTCAGGGATCAGTACTGGGGCCCATTTTATTTCTTATTTTTATTAACGACATAGTTAAACACATAAAGTATTGCAAAATCAAACTATTTGCAGATGATACAATACTGTATTTCATTTGCGATATCAACGAATTTCAAAACATTGAAAAAAATTTAAATGAAGATCTTAATAACTTGCATGTGTGGTTGATAGAAAATGGACTTAAATTAAATATAAACAAAACAAAATTTATGATTTTATCCTCAAAACATAATTTAAATCAACTTAAGAATAAAAACAAACTCAACATTGTTATTGAAAATTCTCAAATAGAAGAGGTTAAATCCTTTAAATATCTAGGCGTAATGTTAGATCCTGAGCTCAACCTTTCTCTACACTGCGAGTACATAAAAAAGAAAATCGCAAAGAAAGCAGGTTTCATGTATAGGCTAAATAATAAAGTTTCATTATTCACTAAACTTACAATTTACAAATCAATTATTGCACCACATTTTGATTATTGTGGAACATTGTTTCATTTTTTAAATGCAGGTCAGAAAAACATGTTACAGAAACTGCAGAACCGTTGCATGAGGGCAATTTTATTATGTAATAAGCGAACTCCTATTAGAAATATGCTTGACAGATTAAACCTTATGAATGTTCAACAACGAGCCTCATACAACATGTTAGTCTTTGTTTTCAAACTCAAAAATAATATGTTGCCCACATATTTAACTGGTGAGATAGTTTATGTTCGAGATATTCATACTCATAACACTAGGTCAAGATCAGTAAACGATTTCTATATTGCTGATTTTCAAAGTGAAACGGTATTCAGTATAGGTTTAAGATTGTTTAATAGCATCCCTAGAGACATGAAAGAATGCACTTCATTGAAAAATTTTAAAACAAAGTGTGCTCATTATGTGAAAACTTTGTAGATTTTTTTTTTGATGTAAATACTTATCTACCTATTTGTATTTATAATGACATTGTAAAGAGCAATATATTTTGCTAATAAAGTGTGATAATAATAAAAACAGTTAACTGTCAACACTTATTAGGTGTCCATTAGATCTTGGACCCCCGTGAGGTTAAGCTTTCGGGCTACCCACGGAAAAATATGAGAAAAACAAAAACTCCTTTTTTACCCGATTAGCCATGAAACTTTTTTGATTTTTAAATTCACGGGTACGAAATTTCACGTTTGTTAGTATTATTTGGCTTAAAAATTCCGTTGATTGACACTCACTGTCTTGATGCGGGTAAAAATGCAAAATGCGTTGATCCGGCCTGAAAAGACAAAGCTGTCGTAGGTCACGGACTATAGCTGTTTTCTTTTATTTGCATTCGATCTTTTCATTGATCGATATTGTATAGCAGTGTTTCGCCTGTTTTTGTTTTTTGTTTCTCTCGTAACTCTTCTGAGGTTAAGCCATAAGCTGTCGGGCTACCCACGGAAAAATATGAGAAAAACAAAAAACTCCTTTTTTGCCCGATTAGCCATGAAACTTGTTTGATTCTTAAGGTCAATGTTTTTAGGTTCAATAATATTCCAAACTCATAGGCGATTTCTTAGTGAACGCGTTTCTGCAAGTCGTCGGCCAGTTTGCTTTAGCTTTTTGAATGAAGCAGCACACAAAAAAACCTACAAAATGAATAAACCTCGTTTTCTGGCTTATTTTTAAGGGTTTTTTCCGGTTTTTTTTTTGCAAAATAATTTTTTTAATCTTCTCTGTCCCAATTGAGGGGATAATCAAGCCTTAACACTGAAAAAAATGGGGTGTCCCGGAAAAAAAATATACAAAATCACCTGTCAAAGTGACCGATATTTGTGACATGTTATTTTAAAGCTCCAACGGTAAGCTATCATTTGGCGGTGGTTTGAAGTCTATAGCATTTTTAGAAAAAAAGTTATTTGAAAAAATATCTGAAAATCGTCTCGATCCACCCCGTTTGACGGTAGGTTTAAAATTTGACAGAAAATTTACATTAGCATTTTTTAGGCAGCCATTTCTAGTTTAAAACAAGAATACAAAGAAGGGGCAATGACTTTGAAGGCTGCAAAGACACTAGCAGTTAAAGTTTTGAGTAAAACTCTGGACATGACCAAGCTTACTTCAGAAAAAGGTAGGATTTTCAACAATTTTTTTTTGGTAAATAAAATAACCTAAGAACTAACCATACCCTTATTACACAATTTAACTAGGGTGACCATATGGGTTTCGCTAAAAGGAGGACATCCAAGACAAAAAAGCCGGATTTTCGATAAAAAAATCCAGACAAAACGGGTAATTTAAAAAAACCGTCCCTAAAAAATATGGTGACCAAAAAAAAGTCTCTTGGGGCGAAAATGCCTGAAACACACAAGATGAATAAAAAGTTGCAATCTAGAAAAAATCTAACTATGTAGGTACTGGACAATCGAATAAAAAGAAGTAGGTACCTTTCGGGAAAAATGGCGCTAGACCGAAGGTTTTTAGAAAAAAAGGCGAAAATTAAAAAAATTAAGCACTAAAAGCATCAAAAAGTGCCGCTAGAAGTTTCAGCAAAATTAAAAAAAAAACTGAAAAAGTGAAAAAAATTGTGCCGCAGGTGCAGGCAAAAATTTCGGAAAAATTTTACACTTTTCAGATTAAATCGCGCATAAAAGCAATTTCTAGGAAAAAATTGCAATCTAAAGACTACTAGAAAATTTTTAAAAAATGCGCTCGCCGCGAAAAAAATTACACCACAGAAAAATAAAGTAGCTTTCGCGAAAAATGCTGCCGAAGAAGAAAATTTTTGGTTAAAACAAAAAAAAACTGATGCAGCAAGCGAAAACTTTAAAAAAATTAAATAATTTAAAAATAAATGGTGCTAAAAATTTGCGGAAAAATGTTTAAGTGACTTGAATAGTTCATTCCTGATAAATTGTGCTCATTTCGTTTAGGGAAACTAATTTTATGCTTGGAGCTGTAGCCCCCTAGATTCCTTCCTTCCTAAGGTCTCTTGGATCGCCAAAAAGCCGGACGAAGAAAGCCGGAATTGTCTGGCTTTATCCGGACGTATGGTCACTCTAATTTAACCAATATAAAATGACACAAATTTTGAACTGAACCCTTGACCTAACCTTACCTGACTTCTAATTTTACATGACTTTCACTCTTAAGTATTGTTCATACTCGTCTTAGTCTTTTGTTTTTGATTAGTCTTTGTTCTTTGATTAGTCTTAGCTGTCTTAAACAAAATCGGCTGTTCATACTCGTCTTTTGTTTCTGATTAGTCTTAGTCATAACCCACTGAAAAAAAATTCAATTTCAATAAAAAGGCCCCTTTTCAAAAGTAATTTTCTACACAAAACAATCTTATTTAACCTAATCTGTGCACGAAACACAGACACGAAAGAACAAAAGCGAGAAAGAAAATAAAAACAAATAAAATTTTGAGGTTATGTTGAGATTTTCTGTTAAAAACATGATTAATGGCGGTAAATTCAAAATTTCGTCCGCGCGCTTGCGCTCTTCGGACGCTCTGTAAAAAAAAAACAACAAATATCAGCTGATGTCTGTCACTCGTCTTAGTCGTTGTCCTAAGGATTGAAAGTTGGCAACTCTTAAGACACAGACTAATCAAAAACAAAAGCATTGTATGAACACTCCCATAAGAAACAGTGGTTTTAACTTTCTTATGACAAGACATGACTAAACCAAGACAAAAGACGAGTATGAACGATCCATTATATTATTTTTTCAGTTGAAATGGCTACACTCACAAGAATAAATGACAAAACAGTAATCAACATTCTCACAGGAAAAGAAGTTGAGGAATTGATTTCAGAGTTTGAAAAAACTGAACAAGCTGCCGCGGAAGCTAACAGAAAAGAAGCAGCCGCCAAAGCAACTGCGTAAAAAATAGAATTTTAAGGTTTATTTTTTTCAATAAATTTATCTAGGTTTTATGGATTATATTCTTAATATTAATAAACATTTTTTTCTTAAAGTCTATTTTAATGCTCATCTGTGTGCTCATACATTTAACAAAATCTTAGCAACTTTTGTAATGTAAAATTTATTTTTAAAGAAAAAAGTTGCAGTTTCATTTTACAAATCAAATCATCCTCCATTAAATTTAATTAGAAAAATAATGGCAAAGGTATCATAATTTTTGAGATAACTTTTTGACAGTTAGCAACTGTTTACCATAATAAATAGCATAGGCCAACGAAAAAAAAGTTGTCTCAAAGATAATGATATGGGGTTTTTTTAAGTTAATTCGTTACGTTAATTATTTTCGTTGGTCAATTTGTAGAAGGCTCTTTCAACAGATGGCGCTTACCGCTTTTTAATTTTTTTTCAGCGTGGCAACACCGCATGATGCTCTCGAATTTTTAAACTACTAAAACCAACCAAGTTTTTCTCTAAGCCCAAATAACCTAACTTATTTTCTGAAAAAATTCAAATTTTTAAAATGTAAAATATGTTTAAAAAAGTAGCTTTAGGTGTTTCTGGCGGAGTGGATAGTGCTGTTGCTGCTCTAATTTTAAAAAGAAAAGGTTAGTCTTAATTTTAAATAAATTTCTTCATCCTAAATTACATATTATTTATTTTTACCACAGGTTTTGAAGTACAAGGTGTCTTTATGCAAAACTGGGATATTAGAGATGAAACTGGAAGATGCTCAGCAGATGCTGATTTTAACGATGCCCGCATATTGTGTAGTAAACTTAATATTCCTTTACATCATGTTAATTTTGTAAAACAGTATTGGAATGAAGTTTTCTGGTAAGATAAAAACTTATGATGATTACCAATCTTGCTTGGTGTTTAATAACACATAATATGGCAGATCAGTTGCAGTCCAGTTTTATTCTATACCATAAAACTGGCAATCCAACTTGCCTAAATCACAAATATTCTAAATTCATCAGACAAGGGATTTTATTAAAGTATTTTTCAGAGACCATTCACTGTACCTAGGGTTAGATGTGCTAGTGCTGGATTCAGAAAAAAACTGTGTTATAAACAATTAAAAAGAAACAGGCTAGTTTCAGAAATAAATAGGTTTATAAATAAAAAATTATTTAAACTTTTAAGTTTCAATTTTTCTTTTTAACAAAAAGTATAACCAGAACTTTTTGTTATTGACTTTTAGTAATCTCATAAAAGATTATGAAAATGGCTACACTCCAAATCCTGACATACTATGCAATAAAAACATCAAGTTTAACCATTTTTATAAATATGCAATGGAAGAACTGAAAGTGGATGCAATTGCAACTGGCCACTATGCAAATACAAGTTTTGGCCCTTTTCTGGAAAATTTTCAAACTGACAAAGGTACTTCTTATGTAGATTAGGTAAATAAGCAGACAATTTTATAGAATTTTTGGGAAAAAGTCACTTCTCCTTGTAAGAATTAAATATTGAAATAAGTAACCTAAAATGACAAGCAATAAAAAACTAAAATTTAGCATCAAGGACATCAGTTTTAGAGTGCTTCAGGCTGATCAATGGTCAAGTGCCATAAAAAGTTATATTATTTAAAGTTATAGTCATAAAATTGTCATAAAACAAAAGGAAAATGCTTGAACAAAAGTGAGAGATAAAATTTGTATCAAGAAAAAATTTTGAAAACATTAAGTCATACCATTTTATTTCAAAAGGTCATAAAATCATACAACCAATGTGACTTCAGTCTCTAGTTTTAGACCCAGTAGAATTTAAAAGTACTCTGCCAATATATGGTCACCTAAGCTCACACTAGCTATAGTTTTTGCAAAGTCACCTGAAATGCTCCTAATACAGGGTTCTATTGATTTCATGAAATTTTGCTTAAATCTGCCCTTCAAAAGTTATCCAAATTCATATAAAATCTTCCTGGTATAATTTCAACCCTACCGACAGAGAAAAGGCGCGGCGCGGCTCTTTGGGGTCCGAGCACAAATTATTTGTTTTCTGACCGACCCAGCACAGGTGGATAGACGGCACCTCATTGGCAGATTTTTTTGAGATGCGCTTTTAATTGCTTTTGGGTGAGCTTTTCGGGACCCCTTTAGTCGGCGGTATGCATAGTTAGAAAATCAATCAGTGTCGTTTCTGTAGGTGTAGGAATAGAAAGTTTTATTATCTATTATGAGTGTATCTACCGCCGCCCATGTCACTTTCTTTAAAGGATATGCCGATGGTCGTTTAACCTTTGTTCAACTGACTTTGCAAAAACTATACTATAGTTATAGTGTATGTGTGCTAATATAACTAAAAACGGAAATATTTTTTATTCAACTCAAGCCTCAGTTACCTTTCGTTTGATACCGCACAAGCCATGTTTTGACTTAAACTCTAATTTTTGAAATCTACCCCACCCTTAAAAAAAAAAATATTTTGTTTAACTTCAGACTCAATTACCTTTTGTTTGATATCACACACACCATATTTTCACTTAAACTCTAATTTTTGAAATCTACCCTCACCCTTTTTTAAAAATAAACTTAGATGTATTTTGTTTAACTCCAGACTCAATTACCTTTCGTTTGATGTCACACACACCATATTTTTACATAAACTCTAATTTTTTAAATCTACTTTTTATTTGGCTTGTGTTTGGTGAATTTTGTTCATTTTTAAATGGGACCATCTCGACCCAAGATCCAGGCTAGGTACCAAATTTCATTTAAATCGGGCAAGCGGTTTTTGAGTTATGCGCGTTGGTCATTACAGACAGACAGACATATGGTGCAACAAAAAAGTTTCAAAATCATCTGAAAAGCAAAGATATATAAAAAATTTTGAAATTGGAGCAACTTCTTTTTTCTTGAAAAAATTAGGATCACCATAGCTCACACTGCTATAGTATAGTAGTAGTGTGAGCTAAAAAGACCACCGGTTTCACAGTATAATTTTTTTAGCTATTAGGTTACTAAGATCAAATGATACCAAAAAAGATCAAACCTTTTTCCTGAGTCAAATTCCCCAAGAAGCACTGAGAAAAACAATGTTTCCTTTGGGGGAATTGATGAAATGGGAGGTAAAACAGCTGGCTTTGGAAAATGATATGGAAAAATTCGCAATTAAACCTGAAAGTATGGGGATATGCTTTATTGGATCCCGAAATTTTCAAAACTTCATAAGAGAAGTAAGTTTTAAAATTTTTAAAATAATCAACAATTTTTTATTCTGGCAATGATTTTCCGATAGGTTCAAAAGGTTAGTAAATCTATATAAGGCGACTTGAAACGAAACATACAAACTGATGTTACACTATAACTAAAAATTACTCTGGCTGATTTACAAAGTAGGAAAATGCACTGGCGGCGTCTTCAATATGGGAAAATTAGGAACTTATTTTCTTAGTTTTGAAATTTTTTCACATGGTTGATTATACTATAATGTCATAGAGAAAATTAGTCTGGCTGTTATTTACCATCACGAAAGACTCGCCAGAAAAGCTCTAATATCCAATCTAAAAAAATAGTTAATTAATTTTTTGCTTTAACAGTCGCAGATACAAAAAAACTGCAAAAGGCCAAAAACTTTCTAGATAAAACCAGGAATTTATTCTGTATCTTAGAATGTATCAATGACCCACCAGGTTCAGGGAAGGTGAAAAAAGAGTATTACTGCTGAAAAAATAATTTCTTTTAGATTCTAATTATTATTTGGCATGTCTAATAATGTACACCCTGTAGTTGAATTTAGGTTTCAGGTTTGAGCTTAATATCTTAAAAACTGCAAGAGCTATCAACGAAAAATAACAAAAATTATTAATTTCTGTGAATTGGCAACAAAGCATTTGCAGACCTATGTGCATGGAAACTTTTATTCTTAAAATACGCCAAATAATCACTCCCGCTCATTTGTACGGTCTAAGAAACATTAACATCATTGAATATGTCAAATTTATAGGCATCAGATAAGTCTGGCACGGCTTTGGGGCTTTTAAATAAGAGGCAGATTGTATTCTAAGCTTTCGTTATAATACAACCCATTATCTCATAAACTATCAAAACTAAGAAAATAAGGGCTCTCTCATATCATTTCATGTCTTTTTTACTTGCCAGAAATATTGACCATCCTTAGAGATTAGCCAGAATATTTCCCTGGTGTGTTAAAAATCCCATATGAAGAGCGATGTTTTCGAAAAATTATAGCTATTTGACATTTCATGTAAAAGTTTATTACCATAATTTTGACAATCATAAGTTTCTCTTATTCTTCAGGAAATATTTAAAAAAATTACTCTCGTGCATCAAAATCAACCAGGTAATTTTTGCATTCAACATGTTTTTCTACAATTTTCACATTTTACCAAAAGTCGAGATTTTTCGCAAAAATATGAAAACAAATTTGCAATTATACGAAACACAAACATACAAAAATAATCCGTAATTTAATTTTGATAAACTAGTGTAACTAGAATTAGTACAACTACAAAATTATTGATGTTTGCTAAGAAAATACTCTGCCAATCTATGGGCACCTTAGCTCACACTAGGTACTATAGTTATAGTGTACGTGTGAGCTAATATAACTAAAAACTGAAATATATTTTATTGAACTCTAGACTCAATCACCTTTGGTTTGATACCACACAAGCCATGTTTTGACTTAAATTCTAATTTTTCAAATCTACCCCCACCCTTTTTTTAAACTAACGAAACTATTTTGTTTAACTCCAGACTCAATTACCTTTCGTTTGATATCACACACGCCCTATTTCCACTTAAACACTAATTTTTGAATTTTACCCCGACCCTTTCTTTTTAAATAAACTAAAATGTATTTTGTTTAACTCCAGATTCAATTACCTTTCGTTTGATATCACACACGCCATATTTTTACATAAACTCTAATTTTTGAAATCTACCCCTACCCTTTTATTTGGCTTGGTGGATTTTGTTCATTTTGAAATGGGACCATCTCGACACAAAACCCAGCCTAGGTACCAAATTTCATTAAAATCGGGCAAGCGGTTTTTGAGTTACGCGCGTTGGTCGTTACAGACAGACATACAGACAGACAGACGGCGCAACAAAAAAGTGTCAAAATCATCTGAAACGCAAACATATAAAAAAATTTGAAATCGGACCAACTTTATTTTTCTCGAAAAAATTAGGAT
>OY755038.1:13598723-13746386 GCA_963576565.1 Aspidapion aeneum | reverse complement strand
GGAATATATGATGAGAAAGTTAACGGAGGAATACCAAAAGTGGGGGTCAACAGTGAAAGTGGACAAGACACAGTACCTATGTATTGGAAACGAATCAAGTGAACTAGAACTAGACAATGGACAATATCTCCATGCAATGAGTATTTATACTTGAATGCCACATTTGATAAGACAAGAACAGACTGTAAAGAACTGGAAAAAATAATAGTAAAAGTGTAAAAGGTTATTGGATGTCTTAATAGTATTTTATGCAGGAGAAAGATAAAAAAGAATGTAAATTTAACATTATGAAACAATGGTGAAAAGCACGCTGTTGTGTGGAATAAAAACTTGTCTCACAACAGAAAAATACACAACAAAAATGAAAAGTGTCGAAATGGAAAGAAGATTAATGAGAATATCTAGAACAGATGACATCACTAAAAGACAACTGATGTGGTACCTACAACGATGAACGACGAAAGATTACCAAAGCAGGTCCTAGAATGGCAACCAATAGGGCGCCGTAAAAGAGTGCGCCCTAAACTGGAATGGCAACAGTCAATCCAAACATCATTGAGCCAAAAAAACCTGACTGAATATGATTGTCAGGGTCGAAGGAGGTGGAGAATAGGCGTCGGACAACGTAGAAAAAAGTACATAGTAGTAGTACAAAAATTCATTATAAAAACAAAAAACAACTTTTTTTAAACAAGACCAATAAACAATTTCAAAGAGTACGTTGAAAATTAAATACGAAAATTAAAACTACAAGATTAAATGTGCCCTAAATCTTTTTGCATTTATTTTCCCCAGTTTTACTGCACTATACAGGTGTAGGTGCTAGAATTTTTGCTTTTATTGCAGTCCGTAAAGTTTATTCGAGTGTCATTTTCAGTAAAACTCAGTTCTACTCGCCATGGATTAAACTAGATGTGTTGGATATAAAAATATATGTACCTATATAAATGTAGGCGTTTATGTATGTTTTTCTTCAGTGCTCTATAAATTTGACATTTTTTTGTTTTCGCAGCTTATATAAAAAATGTATCCTTACCTTTTTCCTTAGAACTTTATAATAAAAGTAGTCATTTTGAGATTAATTTATTAAACAATATTTTACTTAAATTATAACTATGGTTGTTAGGTGTTCTCCTAATTTAAAAAGTGGAGCAGATACGATACCAATAACCTCCGACGCTTGTACATTTTTTTAATTAAATTTGTTGAAATCCTAAATATAAAAGCTCAAGCTACAGATATTCCAAATGCTCCTGTTCAGTAGAAGACCATTCCTGCAGATATAGATACAAGTGCTGCTAGCAAAAGTTTAATAATATCCTAGTACTTGCAGAGATCTCGAGAAATAAATTTTGGCAAACAACTGTACGAAAAGGCTCCGGAACAAATAAGCGAAGTATTAAAACAGCAAAGTGACAAAAGAGCGAAGTAACAATAGAGGGAAGTAATAAAATAACGAGTATCAAAAGAGCGACATCAATTGAGCGAAGTGATGAAAGAGCGAGCAATATATAAGCTAATACTAAAAGTGCGATGTACTAAATTAGCGAATTTAATAAAATAGCGAATGTAACGTAATAAGCGAAGTAATAAAAGTGCGATGTCATAAAAATGCGAATTAATAAAAGCGCGAATTTAACAAATAAGCGAATTTAACTAATGAACGAGTACTAAAGAAACGAAGTAATAAAATAGCAAATGGAATAAAAGTGCGAATGTAACAAATGAACGAAGTAATAAAATTCCTAACCAAGCATAGCCAAAAGTAACCAAACCTAACTAAACTCAAACAAAAGCTTTCAAAGGTAACCAAAACTAACAGAAACTAACCAAACCCAACCAAACTTAACTGAAACCAACTCAACCAACGAAACCTAAACCGTGGTTAGATTGAGCTTACGTTTGGTTGTGCTTTGTTAGGTTAAGTTTGGTTTGGTTTGGTCAGTTTTATAACGATTTGCATGCGTCACCAACCGCTACCACAGCGAGTTTAGGTTAGGTTTGGTAATAGGGCTATCTACAAAACATATGATCAAATCCAAGATGTCTTCCATAGGACAAACAAACCGATTTCCCATAAGCCGTAATGTTAACAAAAACGTAAATTTTACAAAAACGACAAGAGCTTTAGTCTCAAAAATTAATCAGTTTTAAGAACAGATCCTTTGTGCATATGGGAAAAATGCGTTTTTCTTAAAAATATTAAACTAAAGCGAGAAAATCTGAAATAAAAGGGACCATGTTTTCTTCAAAAAAGTAGGTTATGTTTTTGTTTATTTTGTTTTTTTAACTTTTTTTCTAGTTTTTTCACTTATTTTGAATTATTACATGGGCGCACCAAGGGGGCGGGGGGCTAGGGGCCCGGACCCCCCAAACCACATATTTTTTTAGATATTTTCCATATATTTCATGAATAAACAGAAAAAATAGCATAAAGTACATCATGAGACCTCTGGGGCTCCCCAAAGGTATCGGGCCCCCAAAGGTTTTTGAAGTTTTTTGACCAATGAATCAATGAACTATCAGCCCAAGGTAGGGGAAAGTAGTTCTATTCAAAGAGCTCACTTCAAGGCTCACTTAACAGAGACGAAATTGAAATAGACTATTCTCATCAGATTCAGGTTTTCTATTAGGATCTTTTGTTGTACTTGACTAAACCTTTTGCTAAGTAATAGGCCTTCTATAGCGTTAAACTGTGAAAAATATTTTACTATGATTTTTAGGTTTAGACAAAGTTTAATTGTTTTAACCCTCCAGTAGTGACATGAAAAAGAGGCACAACTTATGGGTAGGTCAGTCCAACAGATCAATATGCACATATGAGTTCCAACCGACGTTGGTCAAGCAAACTTCTAATAAGTACTTTACAAAATATGTTTATTTAAAAAAATATAAGTAAACATTATATAAGAAAAACTTGCAAAATTCAAATACAGTTTTTTCTTGTCATTGGCCTCACACACCGTACATCACCATATGATTTTCCACGAACTATAATACATAGGGCTTAAGTACGGTCAAACGTAAGGTTCATCAGCTCACAACAGTAAGTACTGTTCAAATTTTACAACAGTACAATATTCGCTGTTGTATTACTACTGTTACTATTACTTTTATCACTGTTTTTTTGTAACAATATTTGCTCAATTATGTATCTAAAAGTTTATGCAAATAAACATATACTCTACTCTACAATTGGGCATAACAGCATATGACCCATTAGGAGTATTAGAACCCAAGTTTTTTTGAGAGAAATTGAAAAAAATATCTGAGAGAACTTATTTGTTTTTCTTGTGGTCATCAAAGTCAACAAAGATTACTTTTTTATCCATCTATTATTAATGATGCCATAAAAATTTTTTTTTGGTAATAAGCTCAGAACAGTACAGGGGAAATTTCACAACAGGACTTGTAGTAGGTCCAGTCAGATACTATACAAATTTTACGGTGGACAAGTTTTAGGTGTCAAAAAGCATGGAAATAAAGGAAAATTTGCACCAAAATAGTTTAAGATAAAAAGAGGTTTGAGTTAGGGAGACTGTCAAATTCACCAGTTTATTCTAAACTGTTTTGAGGTCTGTAAAATAAATATTTATTAAAGAAAAAGAAACTTTGATGATACAGGACTTCACTCGACACTATACAGGACGCTACACTACCAAAAGTTTATTTAAGGTTCTGTAGGATGGTGTACAAATTTGGTTCAGCTCATTATTCACACTTTAACCTCATATTGTTTTCCTTTTCTTTCTTCTCTGGACCCTTTTTTCAACCATCATTTTTAAAATTTTTCCACCGTTTTGAAACAATAATCCATTCAGGAGAGACCCAGTCATGATCATTGCTGTATTCTAGTTTTGAAAGTTGCTTGCCTAGAATAGTAAAAAAATCATAGTGAAATATTTCTTACAGTTTAACACAATTCTATGTTACACTTCTGCAAAAGGTCCACTCAAGCACAAAAAAAAGATCCCAATAGAAAATGTTGCCAAAATGGCAGTTACACATTTATCCAAAACAAACCTGACAAAAAACTTTCGAATATTTCAATGTATCCTCTGTTAAGTCAGGTAATAGAGCACTTATCCACTTTCTTTTCCCTTCTTTGAGCTGATACCTAGTTCATTTAAATCAAGATGATTTTTTAAGGTCAAAATACTTGGCATTCCATCAAAACTAACATTATCAAGCTCTCCCCAGCTGCCACAATTCATAACAGCACAGAAACTAATAATAATGATTCAAACTGAGTAAAAAACTGGAAAAAAAGTAAAAAAAAACAGAAGTAAATAAAAACATAACCTGACTTTTGAACAAAACATGGTCCCTTTTATTTGAGATTTACTGGCTTCAATTGATTTTTTTTAAGAAAAACGCATTTTTCCCATGTGTACAAAGGTTCAATACTTAAAACAGCATCTTTGTTGTAAATTAAATCGTTTCACTTTTTTTAAAAATTACGTTTTTGTTAACATTGCGGCTTATGGGAAAACGCTTTGTTTGTCCTATGGCGACCATCTTGGATCGAAAAACAGCTGATCGTGACAGTTCGTTAGACAAGCTAATATCAGGTCAGCTTAGGTTATATTGTGTCAGGTCAGGTTTTTTTTCTAATGCTATTTTAAAACACACTTGAATTACTTCTCTAATTTAATATTTCGCTCTTTTGATTTTCACTTTTTATTACTTCGCTAATGTCACATTTCGCTTTTTTGATATTTGCTATTTTGTTACTTCGCTCTTAGGATACTTTTGCTATTTTATTACGTCGCTCTAATATAACTCTCTAAATTGATACTCGCTGTTTTATAACTTCGCTTTTTTAATACTCGCTTTTTCATACATCGCTATTTTATACTTCGCTCACTCATTCCGTAGCCGTACTAAAATATCCGCTCAACACAGCAATTGATTTGATTGGTCCAAAAAAATGTACAAGAAAAGTGCTAACAATTAATTTTGCTAAATATGTTGCAGTTGTGCTATAGCATTCTGAGCACGTTGCTGAAATCCAAAGTATGGATGCTCCCGCTACAGATATTTCAAATAGTGCTACTGGAGAGCAAATATTAATTTCTGTAAATATACACACTATCGCAGCAATTCCGTCTTGCAAATGTTTAATGATAATCCAGTTATTGTAGAGATCTCGAGAAATAAATAATTGCAAGCAACAAACTGCTAAAATTCTGGCTCCAAAAGCTAAAAGACTGTTTACCGCAATTAAGCTAATCGTACTGTTGAATCCTATAAATCCAATGGCAATAAACATGTGTCCACATACTGTTCCACTGACAAACTCATTGCCTATGGAAAAATCATCGATATCATTTAATTTAGCAATCCATTTTCCCAATAAATAATTGCAAACAACAATTTACTAAACCGTCCCATCCGAAAGAGAGAAGGTTGTTCACGGCACTAACTTGATTCTGCTGTTGATTCCAATAACACTAATGTCAACAAACATGTGGTTCCTGCCCTACTAGCAAATTTACTTCGCATAGATAAATCATCAGCGTCATTTGAATTTACAATTTATTTTTCCATTATAACAGTTCCCAGTAAGCCGATGGATATATATAAATCCAATTGCAATGAACATCTATCCACTTACTGTTCCACTGACAAACTCATTGCCTATGGAAAAATCATCGATGTAATTTAATTTAGCAATCCATTTTCCCAATAAATAATTGCAAACAACAATGTTCTAAAACGTCCCATCCGAAAGAAAAAAAGTTGTTCACGGAACTAAGCTGATTTTGCTGTTGATTCCAATAACACTAATGACAACAAACATCTATTTCCTGCCCTACTAGCAAATTTAGTTCGCATAGATAAATCATCAGCGTCATTTGAATTAACCATTTATTTTTCCATTATAACAGTTCCCAGTAAGCCGATGGATACTATTGGAAAATGGATAACTAAATTGCATCCATAATTTTTACTGGTGACTTATCCTTTACAAAGGAAGTTACGGTTATATACCTATTTTACTGCAAAATTCAGAAATGATTACCAAATTTTAACCGTTGTTATCATTTTTAAATTACATACGTAATAAATTGCAACAAAATAGAAAATACAATAAACACTTTAAATAAACTATCTTATTTTCATTTTAATTTATACTTTTATTCAAAATCTGAGAGTAACTTATAATAATAAATAATTAGAGATCAAACGATACATTCTGTTCCTTCCGCTTCATACCCGGTGTTATAGTTTTCTTGACAAATAAAGAATTTTTATCTACATGATCTTTCCAGGGAAATTCTTTACTTAAAATGTTTGCTCGCTTATGGTTTGATTCTTCAAATGAACTTCGGTATATTTTTGCACACCATAATATTCCAAATATTATTAAATACAATAATATTGTAGTAGTTAGGACCATAAAAGTACATACTAGTTGCCACAGTAAATGGGTTAACTTTACATGTATTGTTACTGTAGTTCCTAAGTTTTCTCCTGATCCAAAAAGTGTAGGACATAAAATGCCAACAATTGCAGTAGCTAAATATGTTGCAGTTATGCTACAACAATCTTCTAAGTTTGTGTATTTTTTAATTAAAGTTGATGAAATCCAAAATATGGAGGCTCCCGCTAAAGATATTCCAAATGCTACTACTGGCGAGTAAATATCAATTACTGCAGATATAGACACTATCGCAGCGATTCCTCCTTGTAAACATTTAATGATAACCCAGTAATTGTAGAGATCTCGAGAAATAAATAATTGCAAGCAACAAACTGCTAAAATTTCGGCTCCAAAGGCTAAAAGACTGTTTACTGCAATTAAGCTAATCGTGCTGTTAAATCCTATAAATCCAATGGCAATGAACATGTATCCACTTACTGTTCCACTGACAAACTCACTGCCTATGGAAAAATCATCGATGTCATTTAATTTAGCAATCCATTTTCCCAATAAATAATTGCAAACAACAATGTTCTAAAACGTCCCATCCGAAAGAAAGAAAGTTGTTCACGGAACTAAGCTGATTTTGCTGTTGATTCCAATAACATTAATGACAACAAACATCTATTTCCTGCCCTACTAGCAAATTTAGTTTGCATAGATAAATATCAGCGTCATTTGAATTAACAATTTATTTTTCCATTATAACAGTTCCCAGTAAGCCGATGGATACTATTGGAAAATGGATAACTAAATTGCATCCATAATTTTTACTGGTGTCTTATCCTTTACAAAGGAATGTTACGGTTATATACCTATTTTACTGCAAAATTCAGAAATGATTACCAAATTTTAACCGTTGTTATCATTTTTAAATTACATACGTAATAAATTGCAACAAAATAGAAAATACAATAAACACTTTAAATAAACTATCTTTTTTTCATTTTAATTTATACTTTTATTCAAAATCTGAGAGTTACTTATAATAATAAATAATTAGAGATCAAACGATACATTCTGTTCCTTCCGCTTCATACCCGGTGTTATAGTTTTCTTGACAAATAAAGAATTTTTATCTACATGATCTTTCCAGGGAAATTTTTTACTTAAAATGTTTGCTCGCTTATGGTTTGATTCTTCAAATGAACTTCGGTATATTTTTGCACACCATAATATTCCAAATATTATTAAATACAATAATATTGTAGTAGTTAGGACCATAAAAGTACATACTAGTTGCCACAGTAAATGGGTTAACTTTACATGTATTGTTACTGTAGTTCCTAAGTTTTCTCCTGATCCAAAAAGTGTAGGACATAAAATGCCAACAATTGCAGTAGCTAAATATGTTGCAGTTATGCTACAACAATCTTCTAAGTTTGTGTATTTTTTAATTAAAGTTGATGAAATCCAAAATATGGAGGCTCCCGCTAAAGATATTCCAAATGCTACTACTGGCGAGTAAATATCAATTACTGCAGATATAGACACTATCGCAGCGATTCCTCCTTGTAAACATTTAATGATAACCCAGTAATTGTAGAGATCTCGAGAAATAAATAATTGCAAGCAACAAACTGCTAAAATTTCGGCTCCAAAGGCTAAAAGACTGTTTACTGCAATTAAGCTAATCGTGCTGTTGAATCCTATAAATCCAATGGCAATGAACATGTATCCACTTACTGTTCCACTGACAAACTCACTGCCTATGGAAAAATCATCGATGTCATTTAATTTAGCAATCCATTTTCCCAATAAATAATTGCAAACAACAATGTACTAAAACGTCCCATCCGAAAGAAAGAAGGTTGTTCACGCAACTAAGCTGATTCTGCTGTTGATTCCAATAACACTAATGTCAACAAACATCTATTTCCTGCCCTACTAGCAAATTTAGTTCGCATAGATAAATCATCAGCGTCATTTGAATTAACAATTTATTTTTCCATTACAACAGTTCCCAGTAAGCCGATGGATAATATTGGAAAATTGATAACTAAATTGCATCCATAATTTTTACTGGTGACTTATCCTTTACAAAGGAATGTTACGGTTATATACCTATTTTACTGCAAAATTCAGAAATGATTACCAAATTTAAACCGTTGTTATCATTTTTAAATTACATACGTAATAAATTGCAACAAAATAGAAAATACAGTAAACACTTTAAATAAACTATCTTTTTTTCATTTTAATTTATACTTTTATTCAAAATCTGAGAGTAACTTATAATAATAAATAATTAGAGATCAAACGATACATTCTGTTCCTTCCGCTTCATACCCGGTGTTATAGTTTTCTTGACAAATAAAGAATTTTTATCTACATGATCTTTCCAGGGAAATTTTTTACTTAAAATGTTTGCTCGCTTATGGTTTGATTCTTCAAATGAACTTCGGTATATTTTTGCACACCATAATATTCCAAATATTATTAAATACAATAATATTGTAGTAGTTAGGACCATAAAAGTACATACTAGTTGCCACAGTAAATGGGTTAACTTTACATGTATTGTTACTGTAGTTCCTAAGTTTTCTCCTGATCCAAAAAGAGTAGGACATAAAATGCCAAAAATTCCAGTAGCTAAATATGTTGCAGTAATGCTACAACAATCCTCTAAGTTTGTGTATTTTTTAATTAAAGTTGATAAAATCCAAAATATGGAGGCTCCCGCTAAAGATATTCCAAATGCTACTACTGGCGAGTAAATAGCAATTCGTGCAGATATAGACACTATCGCAGCGATTCCTCTTTGTAAACATTTAATGATAACCCAGTAATTGTAGAGATCTCGAGAAATAAATAACTGCAAGCAACAAACTGCTAAAATTCCGGCTCCAAAAGCTAAAAGACTGTTTACCGCAATTAAGCTAATCGTACTGTTGAATCCTATAAATCCAATGGCAATGAACATGTATCCACTTACTGTTCCACTGACAAACTCACTGCCTATGGAAAAATCATCGATGTCATTTAATTTAGCAATCCATTTTCCCAATAAATAATTGCAAACAACAATGTACTAAAACGTCCCATCCGAAAGAAAGAAAGTTGTTCACGGAACTAAGCTGATTTTGCTGTTGATTCCAATAACACTAATGACAACAAACATCTATTTCCTGCCCTACTAGCAAATTTAGTTCGCATAGATAAATCATCAGCGTCATTTGAATTAACAATTTATTTTTCCATTATAACAGTTCCCAGTAAGCCGGTGGATACTATTGCAAAATGGATAACTAAATTGCATCCATAATTTTTACTGGTGACTTATCCTTTACAAAGGAATGTTACGGTTATATACCTATTTTACTGCAAAATTCAGAAATGATTACCAAATTTTAACCGTTGTTATCATTTTTAAATTACATACGTAATAAATTGCAACAAAATAGAAAATACAATAAACACTTTAAATAAACTATCTTTTTTTCATTTTAATTTATACTTTTATTCAAAATCTGAGAGTAACTTATAATAATAAATAATTAGAGATCAAACGATACATTCTGTTCCTTCCGCTTCATACCCGGTGTTATAGTTTTCTTGACAAATAAAGAATTTTTATCTACATGATCTTTCCAGGGAAATTTTTTACTTAAAATGTTTGCTCGCTTATGGTTTAATTCTTCAAATGAACTTCGGTATATTTTTGCACACCATAATATTCCAAATATTATTAAATACAATAATATTGTAGTAGTTAGGACCATAAAAGTACATACTACTTGCCACAGTAAATGGGTTAACTTTACATGTATTGTTACTGTAGTTCCTAAGTTTTCTCCTGATCCAAAAAGAGTAGGACATAAAATGCCAAAAATTCCAGTAGCTAAATATGTTGCAGTAATGCTACAACAATCCTCTAAGTTTGTGTATTTTTTAATTAAAGTTGATAAAATCCAAAATATGGAGGCTCCCGCTAAAGATATTCCAAATGCTACTACTGGCGAGTAAATATCAATTCCTGCAGATATAGACACTATCGCAGCGATTCCTCCTTGTAAACATTTAATGATGACCCAGTAATTGTAAAGATCTCGAGAAATAAATAACTGCAAGCAACAAACTGCTAAAATTCCGGCTCCAAAAGCTAAAAGACTGTTTACCGCAATTAAGCTAATCGTGCTGTTGAATCCTATAAACCCAATTGCAATGAACATGTAGCCACTTACTGTTCCACTGACAAACTCACTTCCTATGGAAAAATCATCGATGTCGTTCAATTTAACAATTCTTTTGCCCAATATAAGGGTGCCCAGTAAACCAATCGCTGCCATTGGAATGTGTATGATTAAATTTCCGCCATAATCTTTAATTGAGACTCTTCTTTCTAATAGAGTATATCGGGTCATCCACCCATGTTCACTCCAAATCCAACATAATAAAATTGGTATGGTAAAACCGCTTGTAACGAATATCGTCACTAATACTGATATTTTATGTAATCTGGCTACTAAAAAGCTTGAAATAATTGCAGTTCCAATAAGGCACGCACAGACTCCTAACAATGATTCATCCAAGTCAATTCCCTTTTGTCCAATAAAACTATTGTAGTTCAGAATTCCATACCATGATTTTTTTCCAAATGCCAACGGATAACCAATAAAGTAAAAGGATATGATGGATATGGCCATTTCCAAGATGTTTCTAAAGATGATAATGTAAACATTTTCTATGGGAATGCTTCCAACTTGAATCAGAATAAAACCAATTCTTAAAATAAGTACGCTAATAACTTTAACTGCTGAAGTTAGGGATTCTTGCAGGAATGTTTTACTGCCTAGTTTATCGGTTGTTCGTAACAGATCGGCTACATAAGTTTTATTTAGTGAAAGACTTGTGTTCGTTAAAAAATTCATCCAAATAAGAATTTGTTAAAATTTAGTTTGTTTACGTCTTTTATACGTCATAACAAGACCCAATATTATCTCATTTAAGGCCTTGTTTACCCAGCCCAAACATTTATTTGTTCAAATTTTAAGCAGCAATACAGTGGATTTTCATATAATAACATTATTTTCTTTTTAATTTATAAATAAAGCTGCATATAATCCATAGGAAGATTTACCTTATTCAGCAAGCCACAATAGCTAAAACTAGGTTGTATACATTGTGTATTTTTTGTTATATGCAGGAATTAGAGCTTCGAATAGAGACACAAAAGCAAACGCTGCAGGCGAGGGACGAGAGCATAAAAAAGCTGCTCGAAATGCTGCAGAACAAAGGAATGGGTAAGTGTATTAACTTTTATGCCTGCTCCTTTTGGCCGTTGTGTGACTTTACTTTTGATCTTGTAATTTTTTTTAAAACAACAACATATTACGAAAATAGAATATTACTCAAATTTCTTTACTTGCAGCTATTGCCTATCGAGCCTTTTACTTACAAGTAATACGAGTGCATTTAAAAATAAAATAAACAAATCATTTACGAATCATTTACGAAAAAAGACACAAATAATAGGAGCAATAGGGTATTTGACAAATTTTAGAAAAGAGTTTAGAATAGATCCCTAATTTGCTACGCAAAATATTAAAATAGTATATTTTATCATGACTACATTTAAAATCAATTTTTCCAATTTCCGATTTGAATTTGCCGCTAAAACGCTCATTTCTAGCATGGCGTTGCAAAGACGTCATAGCGCAGTAAACTCGCGGACAGATACACGACATTCAAGTGTTTATTTGTTTTTGGTCTGTGTTTTTACTGTTTTTTATGTAAAAAAATGTCCTATAAGTAGTGTGTAGTGCCTCAGTGTTCAAATACTAGCATAAAAACACCTGAAAAACTATTTATTCATGTGCCTATAGCATTAAAATAACGGAAAAAGTGGCTAGAACTTGCTCGAAGAGACCCAAGGGCCTTATCTAATACATCTTCACTTTACATTTGTGAAGATCACTTTAATGTGAGTATAACTAAATTGTTTCTATTAATTTTTATCACGTTGTCTTTAATCTATATAACTATTTCGTAATGACGATGAAATTTTTGAGGTTATGTTTATTACAAGGGGTGAACAACTATAATAGGCAGAAAGGAGTACAAATTTTTAGGCGGTGCTAGGCAGTTATTAGGCAGGACTAGGGAGTACCTCTAAATACAGGATTAGGCAGTGCACATGCATAAGGTCACTATATAACGAAGTTTCTTCTTCGTTATATAGTGACCTTACACATGCAGGCTAAATGTAGGACTGAACAGTGCATATGCAAGACTAGGCAGTGCATAGGCAGGACTAGGCAGTACCTACGCAGGACTATGCATTGTAACCTATGCAGTACTTCAAGTATTGCTGGTCATTGTATACTTTTTGCCTACCTGTCCTGCAATTTTTGATTGTTTCGTAATGCTTAAAATAATAATCATTGGGTATTTAATTGAATCTATTCTAAGTGGCATATTAAGCAAAATAGCAAAACATATAACCTAACCTCAAAATCTAAATGAGTAAAAGTAGGCGAAGAATATTGTAAAAAAACTTTTAGTTATATACAAAACAACTCATCAAATACATCAACATTTTAACGTTTCTAAATTCCGCAGAACAAAACGCACTGAAGTTGGCAAACAAGCCTGCCACTATAAAGGAATTCAGCATTGGCAAGTTGGAGCTATCGGCTTTGGAGAATCCATTTTCCATTGAAAATGTTTTTTATAAGCAAAACACAAAATAAAATCTATTTTAGGACGACAATTCGCACTTTAAACCAAAGTAAACAATACCATCCATAAGAAAATAACACAGAAAATAGGTTCGTTCGAAGCGTTTACTGTTTTGTGACGTCACTCGCAGCTGCTTGGTAGACCACCTGTTTTGAATCACGTGGCTAATTGTTTTAATTCAATTAATTTATTTAATTAAAAGAACTATGAATTTGAGAAAAAATTAAACAAAAAAGTTTGTTTTTAGCGTTCCCAAGACCTAAAGAGATATCTAAAAATAATTATATATTTATTTTTTACTACTGTCAAACACCCTATTGGTTTATGGTTTTAAATCTTCATTTTCCCGCAATCATGTTTAAAACCTGCATAGCAACCTAATTTGGAGACTATATTATCTCTATTAGGTATCTCTAATACAAAAAATGGAAAATCTTAGTTTTTTGAGAATAATAAATAAAACAAAAGTAATTCGAAATGTAATAACAAGTAAATAATTATCGAAAAAATTATGAAAACTATTTTTGATTTGAATTGGTTCGAAGGACCAATACACAAGTTACCTTGAATACTACTTTGCTCAAATTTGGCTTAAATTGAGCAGTGGGACATTCTGGACTCTTTACTGTCAGGAGAGCAGCCTTACTCCCTGTTATGGCTAATAGGCTTTTGCTACAGTAAAGTTAAGATGAGATAACAACCATCAATGGTTGAATCTGTTTTATTGAGACTATTGAGATAAATATTTTCCTTTAATATTAGAAAATGGTTATCATTCGTAACAAATATTAAAATATAAAATTAAATAAATCGTGCTATTTCAAAAACTAAATAATTATTATAACTTAAATAAGGTTATTAAACATTTTCAAAACCTAATTTCACAAGATCATCCGAATATTTAATAAATAGTATAGCTAAAAAATTAAAATTTATGTAAAATGTTACAAAAGAAAATCTGATTAATTTTGTAAATAAACATTTAAGGAACTCTCTAAAATACTCCCAAAATATTGTTGCTACCAGTTTAATCGGTATTCTTCCAATCTATTTCAGTTATAAAAAATGGTCAAAAGTAGAGTCATTGGATAGATGTGTCGCCACAATTAAATGTTTAGAGAACTAAAATTATTTTTTGCAAAATTTATTTTATGTTAGTTTTTAAAAAGCTATTTACTTTCAATTTTTTTCAATAAATATAAAATTTTGCAAAAATTAACAGACTATCTTTTCATTATTCACTTATCTCGCTTTCCCCTGCACTTCCACCATTTTGTTATTTCACCAAATTTTTATTCTGCTCTGTGTTAGATTTTTTCATTTTTAGATTCTTCCTCATACAAAGAAATGATTTAATCTTGACATTTTTAACCAGTTTTTTTTAATAGCAAAATCTTGGTGTTTAGGTAAGGAATCAGGTTTAAATATGTTTATAAATAAATATATTACAGTCATAATTTATTAAGTATATCCACCAAAATGGTAGTAGTGATTCAAGATCAAAAAAATTAAAAAAAATTGTAAAAACTTTTTTGGTAAAAAGGAAAAAGCCTAAAAAATGTTTTTGGCATAGAAAAATTAGTTACAGTTAACATTTTATTTTGGGGAACCTATTTTAATATATTATTTTTATATTATCTTGTATAGTATGGCATTTGTATAATGAATGTTAAGATAATGGCCAAATTAAAAAAAATTTTAAACTCCTGCGGCAATTTAAAAACGGAAAACTAACAGAATAGGAATAGGCAGTTAAAAGAAATATAAAAAAGACGTCCACAAAACATGATTCCGATAAAACTGTAACTGACAGTAAAGTTTCATTTTTATGTGGAAATTGTGAGAAATTTTGTAGGATTTAATAAATTTTTGACGGCTTACAAGAGTTTATCTTTCACTTCGTGGTTTTGAAAATTGCTTCGAAGAAAGATTGAAAATAAAATAAAATAGGATCCAATTTTCGTTTATAGGTACAGTACAGTCCCGATTATCCGAAATAATGTGGACCAAAGTGATTTCAGATAATCGAAATTTCGGTTAATCCGATTTTTTTTTTGGAAAATAGGAGCTTAGGATGCGTATATCATAAGATCGAATTAAAAACATTTGTAACACTCTGTCGGCTAACTAAAACAATTCGCATTTTGGACCCTCGTATTGCCGTGAAACCTCGAGAGGAAACACAGTATAGGTGAATCCCAGACGCGTTTCGTATAATGCGAATTTTTTCGGTTAATCGGGATTTTTGTTTTTAAATTTTGTTTCGGATAAACCGGATTTCGGAAAATCGCGATTCGGATAATCGGGATTGTACTGTAGTTATT
Organism: Aspidapion aeneum; assembly: GCA_963576565.1. Taxonomy (NCBI): domain Eukaryota; kingdom Metazoa; phylum Arthropoda; class Insecta; order Coleoptera; family Brentidae; genus Aspidapion; species Aspidapion aeneum. The sequence continues at coordinate 13,730,954 of OY755038.1, read as the reverse complement.
TATTTCATATGAAAAGCTGCCCAAGTCTTTAAAGACAAAACACCTAAAATAAAAGACATTATTAGGGTTACCCATAATGATAATGCTACACACAAAGTGCAAAACATTGCCAGACTGAAAAATTCTTCAAAAAAATTATTGTTGCCTCGTTCACTTAAAAAAGGAAACAATTAAAAAATCAAACAAGTTTCGTGGCTAATCAGGTAAAAAGGAGTTTTTGTTTCTCTTATATTTTTCCGTGGGTAGCTTGAAAGCTTAACCTCACGGGGGTCCAAGATCTAATGGACACCTAATAAGTGTTGACAGTTAACTGTTTTGTCCTTATAGATCTTGGACCCCCGTGAGGTTAAGCTTTCAAGCTACCCTCGGAAAAATATGAGAGAAACAAAAACTCGTTTTTACCCAATTAGCAACGACACTTGTTTGATTTTTAAATTCACGGGTACTAAATTTCACGAAATAATTAAAACTTGTATATTTTTCATTTTCACCGGTTTTAATGAAATTACCCAATTGCCAACGTCAGCTTGTTTTAATAAACTAACCAATAACCGTAGGATTGGCCCAAGGTTCGTAAAGAAACCGGTTGTCTGGTAACTCGGATGTCATGGCGGCCGTTACATCAGTGCTACGTCACAGTTAGCCAAGAAATCAGCAGTTGCATTCTATTTTATAGCGGGTTTGGATATTTTGCGAGATTTTTTTTACATTTTGGTTTTATTTTGGTTTTGAAATGGTTTTATTAACAGTTCTGGGGTTGCTATACATTTAATAAAGACTATAACAACATTTTTTTCATCATGTGTACTTTACTTTACTCGTTTTTCTTTTAAACTACATCCAAAATGAAACAATGGCTCCAAGCCATTTTTATTGCTTAAAGGTTGATTAAATAATCTGAGTTAGTTATTCAATCAACGCTTAAAGTTAATCATAATCACATGGAGCTGGTTTTATCTCTCCTTTCTAAAATTGGAGAAAGAAGATAATCACAAAGCATTTAAAATTGTGCATTAAAAGTTTTACAATATGGCAATGTACTTATGCATTATTTTTTAATATATGCCTGATCCAATAATTAAAATAAAATAATAAATTTAAAAAAAATGAAACCCGACTATACAGGTTGGCGACTTTAAATTGAGTTTTTTCACGGTAATTTTTTCTAACACAAAAAAATTTTACTCGGACCCCCGGAAAGAAGTCTTCTGATGACCTACAACTTTTTATTCCAGAGGGGGCCACCCAACTTGCAGTACCTTATTCGAAAGCTTATTAAAAAAAGAAAAACAACGGACAATATACATTGATATACCCTATAATTAAACAGTAGCTTATACGTTTTGATAAACTTTCAAATTAGGTATCATCACACCCATCTGAAAAAAAACGTTGAATGTGAGTAAACCCTTTTCCAAGGGTCCGACCAAAAAATTTTTTGCTGATATGTTTTTACTTATTTCTAAAAGGCTAATTATTAACCCTGGGATGCACCGTATCAAAGCTTAGCTAATCCATTCTCTCTCTTTGTTGTTTTGTATGTGAGCAACAAGGACTTAATCGCGATTAAACCCATAAAGTGCTTACGGTGCATATGAGGGTAACCCGCTAGAAGCAGCGTTTCATTGAAAGTCGCCACCCGTATATACACTGCTTAACACTAAAACGCTCAAAAAATATTTTTTTAACATCATTTATTTAGAAATATTTTTATTAAATGTTATGCAGTGTCAGCCAATTGGATTTTTTTTTAATTTAATGTCTAAATCAAAATTTTGTACGGGCTTTAGTTATGTTAAAAAGTATTGTTATTGATTATAGACTGATATAGCGCATATATATCGCGAACTGACGTGTGGATAAAAAGCTAAAAAGGTGTACGTCATGGGTCATTTATTTTTAATTTCATTTTCTTTGATTTTTTTCCTTTTTTTTTTCAAAAACATTTTTCGTCGATAGAAATGAAGGGTTGTTAAAGAAATCGGTAGAAAAAGTTTCATTAAATTGAACAATAGAGTCTATTTAAGTTAGGAAAAGTATTTATAATGGTGTCCTTAATTTACTATTAACATAATTATTCGAATTTTTTCATCATAAATTTTTAAATTACTTTGAAAATTGAACTAATTTAATGTTCAAAGAAATTACTTAATTTTTTTATTTTTCCGACTTTTAAATAGATTTATCTTTATTGATCGTGCGTGGAGCAGGCTAACTGCCGCGTCATACGCTGCCGTGTTTTGATTGGGCGGGAGATACCAGACAACCGTTTCTTTGCGAACCGTGGGTTTGACCAACCTAATGGGACGTACACTTGGATTTATAAATACTGTTGCAAGTGGCACAAATAAGCTAAACTTGACAATAATTAAATGTTATTGTGTATTGTTGACACCTACTCGGCGGGTGTTGATCATGGGTCTTGTCCCGCAGATCGAGGCCTGCGGCTGACGCCACAAAAAATAGAGTTTCCGCGTGCATATGACAGACACTCTCATTTGATTGAGCAATCCTATTGGGTGACCTGTTCTTGTACATTAACAGAGAAAATATATATTTTCGCTGCGATTAATAAATAAGTAAACATCTCACAAGCTTGACTTTAAAACTGTCCATAATTTTATTTCTAGGTAAATAGCAGAAAATAACTTTTTCTGCCAAAAATGTGAATTATCATATTATCAAGCGCCATTGTTAGTTTAATCTTAACTTAATCATGTTTCACATTAGAAATCATGATTCATTAAATCAGTCATGCATCAGTCGCCCCCTTCAATCAGTTCCGTTCATATCTAGAGGTCCTCGATATTATTTGACAGTTGTTTTACACCAACACGTCATTCAATTGTGTCCAGGGCCTCTGGTGCATTAATAGTGCCGAAGATAGTCTTTCATAGTTACGGTACATCAGTTAGTTCATTTATAGTATCATATCCATCCATTCCTGGATAGATATTTAAGCCATCAGTATCTACTTCTTAAGAAGAATTTGAGCTCAAATTTAGTTTTTAAGATTTCCAGGCTTTTCACGTTTAAAAAGTATTTTAAACACTACTTTAATCCCACTTTGAAAACCAACATGGTTTCTAAAATAAAGATTTAATATTTTAGTCAGCAAATCTTAACAGAGCCTTCCAAATTGGAGAAGCTAATTAAGGCAGTATTTCGGTTTACATCAATCCTGGAAAAGGCAAAAAAGTCAATTAATACGAGGGTCATGCTGAAAATCTTTAAATAATTTAACAACGAAATATCTTCTTTCTCCTGTAATTTTTTTTATTATATTTTTCACTATTCTCTATACTTGTTTATTCGATAAAACCATTTATCAAAAAACCAGACTTCTGGAAAATTGTTAGGTTTCTTTTTAAATGCTTCATTATTACTGTTAAATCAATTCAATAGCTTTAACTTAAGTGTTTGATTTAGAAAAATGTCAAATGAAAAAAAAGGAGGATAAAGTAACCATGTAAATTCTTGGTTGGCAAAAAACACTTTTATTCAGGTTTCCTGGTTTTGCCTTTATTACAAAACAAATGGAATAATAATACTTAACGGATTATTATTCTGAGAATTGGTTAGGTTTGGTTTGTTTTTAATTTTACAGATTGTAAAGGGTATTAAATTCTGAGGTAAATGCTTTATTATTACCACAAATATTTATTATGATTCCGGGCCTTGTTTCGTGGCAACAGAATAATGTATTAAAATTTAGATAATGTCTGATGTGTGTAGGTTTTCTATATACAGTGACTTTAATGTTTCTGTATATGCGTTTGACAGGAATATCTAAAAAAGGTAAGATATATTATATTGTTTTCAATTACCATTGTGCACATGGATGGTGGTCGAATACCGTTAAAATGGTGTAGAAAATCCGGCAATTCCTCATGATTTTCGTCATACAATAAATGTTTCATCCATATACTGTAACCATAGTTTTGGCTTGACTCTTGGTTTGTTAATTGCATATGCCTTGAACCACTCCATGTAGATGTTTGCTACTATTGGCGAAAGAGACCAACACATTCAGAGTCTTTCCTTAAAAGTAGGAGTTAGAGAGACAGAGCTCTAACAGGTCCGTCATCATCTCCATCGATAACGTTTTTCTCTCATACAGTGTATTATTAGTTTGTAATTTGTTTTCATGTTACTGAATGACTCACTTAATGGCACATTGGGGTTAAAACTTGCTACATTAAAACGTACAAATCTATCGGTGAGATCTAATTTGATCTTTTTTAAAATATCGGCAAAATATTCCAAGTTTTTTACAACAGACTTGGAGTCCTACCCTATAATAGTTGAATTAAATCCAACAAAAACTTCATTATTGTACTCTTGAATTCTATAGCGCCATTTCTATATTTCGAAATTAGAAGGCGATCGCTATGGAATTCCGCGTTGTATTAAATATGGGCCCTGGTCGGTAAGTTCCTAGAGCTGGTAATTGGTCGCAGTGGTATACGTTTCTTGTAAATCTTTGACAGTTGAAAAAAGGCGGTGTCTTACTGTAATGTGAAGTTAGGCGATGTCTGGGATACAGTTGGCATATTTCTTCTGTAAATACTTCTCTCTATGGTTGTTGTTGGATCTGGTTTGTAATCTGATTATTCTAGTACAGTTTCTTCTTATTTTCTAGAATTTTGATTGATTTATCATCATCATCAAGGTTCTTGATTGCACGTTGTTCTTGGTTGGTGATGTTTGCCTTTTGTTGCTTTTTTTGTCTAAGCTTGTTCTTATATTATGACGAAACGCATCACCTTTTGGGTTGTGGTGGACTAACAGCATCTATAGGAGCTCTAATATGCAGCAGTGTTGGTGTCTGTGTTGGTTTAATATCAAAATTAAGATATATTATTTCGAAAGTCAAGTTGATTGAGTTTTATTTTGGTATTGAATTTATAAACTACGTACCATAGACCAATGACAGACTACGTACTTACAAAGTGATCAAGACATCAACTGTAAATAAAACAGTGACCAAGTATTCCACTGAGGAGTACGAGATTGTATTCGAAGGCGGCGATGACACGTCCAAAAAAATTTTCAGTATTACCCTCGTAATGCTTTGCAGATTATGCTGAATATTAATGATGATTATGCTTTGCTAAAGTATTAAACCGCTTAAATGGTGCAGTGGGTTGTAAATCTTTTAATCCGTGAATTGCCTTAACTAATTGCCACGTTGGCGTTTCTGGATCTGTTCCAGGTAAAGAAGAGGAGCGAGCCATGTTCCAGCAGATGCAGGCTATGGCCCAAAAACAGGTGCATAAATATACCTATAATTTACAGAGTGATTCAAAAGTTTATTCAAAATATTTTAACAAAGAATACCGACACCTACACCAACTACAAGCAACAAATGTCAAAAGCATTGTTGTGTGGCAATATGTGACGTTAAACTTAAGAGGAATGACAGTTAACAGCTAAATATAATGAGATAAATTTTGTATTAATCACTTGGCCTTAAATTTCTTGTACGAATCAAATTGATATTTACTAATTGTATAAAGCTTTTTCAGTGTAAATAGCTTTCACCTGTCAATCGGCTCAATAGTGACGAAACATATTAAATAAAATATTTAATTTGAATTAATGACCCAGATTAATCCTTATCTGAGGTAACGGTCAAATGCCTTGCGATTTTTATTGCTTATTAGTTGTGTATACTCTACAGATTTATTATTTTAAAAAATACATTTTCAAAACGAGAGTTATAGGGAGTATGAAAACCTAATTCTTGTAGTCCTGTTTCTAATTTATTGATTACAAACATTTTTCTACTACTTTTGAATCACTTTTAGTAGAAGTCTCAATTTTCCTTTGAAAGACTGTATGTGGCGCGCAAAGCCTAGTCTCCACCTATGCGTACCCACCCTGATTAAAAAAACGCATCACGTGACCATACATGGATTTGCACCGGTTTTAAAAGCAGCGTCATCTGATGCGTTTTTTGAATCAGGGTGGGCATGCATAGGTGGAAACCGGCATTAGATGGTTAATTGACGAGATGCTAAAGGCCAGTGAGTGTTCCTTATCGCAATCGGTGAACTGTGGGGATTGCATTGCCGGTAATTTGTGGGTTAGGTATGCGTACAATGCAATGTACTAATAGGGCTGTCTAACAAAACATATGATCAATTCCAAGATGTCTTCCATAGGACAAACAAAGCGATTTCCCATAAGCCGTAATGTTAACAAAAACGTAAAGTTTACAAAAACGACAAGAGCTTTAGTCACAAAAATTAATCAGTTTTAAGAACAGATCCTTTGTGCATATGGGAAAAATGCGTTTTTCTTAAAAATATTAAACTAAAGCGAGAAAATCTGAAATAAAAGGGACCATGTTTTCTTCAAAAAAGTAGGTTATGTTTTTGTTTATTTTGTTTTTTTTTTAACTTTTTTTCTAGTTTTTTCACTTATTTTGAATTATTACATGGGCGCACCAAGGGGGCGGAGGGCTAGGGGCCCGGACCCCCCAAACCACATATTTTTTTAGATATTTTCCATATATTCCATGAATAAACAAAAAAAATAGCATAAAGTACATCATGAGACCTCTGGGGACCAATGAATCAATGAACTATCAGCCCACGGTAGGGGAAAGTAGTTCTATTCAAAGAGCTCACTTCAAGGCTCACTTAACAGAGACGAAATTGAATTAGACTAAACTTTTCTCATCAGATTCAGGTTTTCTATTAGGATCTTTTGTTGTACTTGACTAAACCTTTTGCTAAGTAATAGGCCTTCTATAGCGTTAAACTGTGAAAAATATTTCACTATGATTTTTAGGTTTAGACAAAGTTTAATTGTTTTAACCCTCCAGTAGTGACATGAAAAAGAGGCACAACTTATAGGTAGGTCAGTCCAACAGATCAATATGCACATATGAGTTCCAACCGAGGTTGGTCAAGCAAACTTCTAATAAGTACTTTACGAAATATGTTTATTTAAAAAATATAGGTAAACATTATTAAAAAAAAACTTGCAAAATTAAAATACAGTTTTTCCTTGTCATTGGCCTCACACACCGTACATAACCATATGATTTTCCATGAACTATAATACATAGGGCTTAAGTACGGTCAAACCTAAGGTTCATCAGCTCACAACAGTAAGTACTGTTCAAATTTTACAACAGTACAATATTCGCTGTTGTATTACTACTGTTACTATTACTTTTATTACTGTTTTTTTGTAACAATATTTGCTCAATTATGTATCTAAAAGTTTATACAAATAAATATATACTCTACTCTACAATTGGGCGTAACAGCATATGACCCATTAGGAGTATTAGAACCCAAGTTTTTTTGAGAGAAATTGAAAAAAATATCTGAGAGAACTTATTTGTTTTTCTTGTGGTCATCAAAGTCAACAAAGATTACTTTTTTTTCCATCTATTATTAATGATGCCATAAAAAATTTTTTTTGGTAATAAGCTCAGAACAGTACCGTAGAAATTTATCAACAGGACTTGTAGTAGGTCCAGTATATACAAATTTTACAGTGTACAAGTTTTAGGTGTCAAAAAGCATGGAAATAAAGGAAAATTTGCACCAAAATAGTTTAAGATAAAAAGAGGTTTGAGTTAGGGAGATTGTCAAATTTACCAGTTTATTCTAAACAGTTTTGAGGTCTGTAAAATAAATATTTATTAAAGAAAAAGAAACTTTGATGATACAGGACTTCACTCGACACTATACAAGACGCTACACTACCAAACGTTTATTTAAGAGTTCTGTAGGATGGTGTACAAATTTGGTTCAGCTCATTATTCACACTTTAACCTCATATTGTTTTCCTTTTCTTTCTTCTCTGGACCCTTTTTTCAACCATCATTTTTAAAATTTTTCAACCATTTTGAAATAATAATCCATTCAGGAGAGACCCAGTCATGATCATTGCTGTATTCTAGTTTTGAAAGTTGCTTGCCTAGAATAGTAAAAAAATCATAGTGAAATATTTCTTACAGTTTAACACAATTCTATGTTACACTTCTGCAAAAGGTCCACTCAAGCACAAAAAAAGATCCCAATAGAAAATGTTGCCAAAATGGCAGTTACACATTTATCCAAAACAAACCTGACAAAAACTTTCGAATATTTCAATTTATCCTCTGTTAAGTCAGGTAATAGAGCACTTATCCACTTTCTTTTCCCTTCTTTGAGCTGATACCTAGTTCATTTAAATCAAGATGATTTTTTAAGGTCAAAATACTTGGCATTCCATCAAAACTAACATTATCAAGCTCTCCCCAGGTGCCACAATTCATATCAGCACAGAAACTAATAATAATGATTCAAACTGAGTAAAAAACTGGAAAAAAAGTAAAAAAAAACAAAAGTAAATAAAAACATAACCTGACTTTTGAACAAAACATGGTCCCTTTTATTTGAGATTTACTGGCTTCAATTGATTTTTTTAAGAAAAACGCATTTTTCCCAAGTGTACAAAGGTTCAATACTTAAAACAGCATCTTTGTTGTAAATGAAATCGTTTCACTTTTTTTAAAAATTACGTTTTTGTTAACATTGCGGCTTATGGGAAAACGCTTTGTTTGTCCTATGGCGACCATCTTGGGTCGAAAAACAACTGATCGTGACAGTTCGTTAGACAAGCTAATACCAAAACCTATAACATAGGTATTGCTCTTTGGTGACACCTATATCAGTAGCGGTAAGGAGCCCTAATTGGCGTTTTAGTATATCGTGTTAATTGTGGTATAATAAGCCTGACTTGTCCTTTCTTTTTATATAACTGATATAGTTTTGTTAAAATATATTAATCGGAATTTTTATGTTGCGTGACAGTCCACTAAACCGTAGATTAATAGAATTTCTATAAAACACGACAATAACAGATTAGGCATGTTACAGGAGCAGTCTTTTATACAGTGTGTCTAATTTAAAACGCACTACCTTATACAATTTCAAGCTTCCTGATAATGAAAAGGTTATAAAATTACTCGTAATACATTTTTCGATTAAAGCTTTAATAGCTCCTAAAATACAGTTGTCCGAATTTTAAACTTTTACCCATAATTTTTCCATAATAGCTCAAAATTTTAAAAATCAACGTCGATTTATTTTTAAGGCGGATAATTTTCTACAATGTTAGAGAAAAAATAGAAAAAGTAATCACACCTTTATTACAAGGCTGCTTTTCAGTAAACGGTCTTTACAGTAATTTTTTTAATCATCGCGTTAATGTTATTTATGTAAGAGGGTGGCTTCAAACGCAAATATCTTGACAACATATCGGTTAAATATTAAAAAATTTGTATTTTTGTTAACAGGCCAATAAAACCTTTGTAAACAAGATGATATTGATTTGCTCCATTTATATTAAAGTGCAATAGAAACAAAAAAATTTAAAATTAAAGGGGATAAAACCTCCCTTTACAAAAAATTTCAAGTGTCCTTGGAAATTACATCTTGGATTTTCCTTTTTAACTCGTACGTTTTAAATAAAACACCCTATAAAGCTATTGGACGATTTTTAAGTTTTAAAAGCTTTATATAAAAATCAGTAGATCGCTTTGCGGTAGTATAATTTATTTTTCAATCGTTCCTTTTATATAGCTTTTCATTAAAAAGGAGCTTTATATTCTCGAGCTTAATTAAGTGCTTCCATTTTCTCATAAAAATATAATGCCCTGCTTGGAAAAAATTAAATTAAAGTGGATTCTATTACCATTCATTACCCTTCATTAAAGTTTGTGGCGTAAACTATAAATCATTCTTCGTCTTCAACAACCAAAAAACGAATAACTACTACGTTATTTAATTATACGCAACGGCACCTATAGAAATAAATAGTTTAACAAATTACCTTTAAATGAAAGTGATTTGGTTATTTGATTCCGGAAAAATAATATAATAATGTATATTATTTATTAGGTATTTATCTGACCCAGCAGGCTTAACAAATGCAGCAAAATTTTATTAAACACATCTATAAAAACTGTAGGTCAAAATTACGTCAATGCTCTAGTATAATTATTTAGGCTTTTTCTTGCAGCTGGTTCAAAAAAATAAACATAAATTAAAAATCTATAATTTTTTATTTCAATAAAAAATATTGCAAAATAATTTTGTTAATGAATCAAATATGTATTGTCATACATTTAGAGAAAAAAGTTAATACAGTTGTGGCCAGAATTATATTAACCTAATTTTCAATGACATGAGGCAATGGATATGCGCATTATCTGGTTATCCTATTTAATAACCGAACATCTAGACAAAATCGAAATTTTAATAATAATAGCTTACGTTATTAATAATATTATTATATTTTACAAAATAATTTAGTTTACAAATTTATTTAATTTAACTTACCAACACCCATATCTGAAAAAGCGATATAATAATATATATTATTTATTAAATATTTATTTGAGCCAGCAGGCTTATTACAAATGCAGCAAAATTTTATTAAACACATTTTAACCGATATACTTTAACAACAGTGCGTGTATTCAAATTCGTTAATAACCACATCTATAAAAACTGTAGGACAAAATTACGTCAATGCTCTAATCTGATTATTTAGCCTTTTTCTTGCAGCTGGTTCACAAAAATAAACATACCTTAAAAATCTCTAATTTCAATAAAAAATATTGCAAAATAATTTTGTTATTGAATCAAATATATATATATATATATATATATGTATATATATTGTCATACATTATCCGACAAAATTTAATACAGTTGTGGCCAGAATTATATTACCCTAATTTTTAATGATATGGGGCAATGGATATGCGCATTATTTGGTTATGATATTTAATAACCGAACATCTACACAAAATCGCTTCCGTTATTAATAATAGAATCAAATATTTTTTCTAGATTTGATTCAGAAAATTCTACAAAATAATTTAGTTTACAATTTTTTTTTGAAACTTAGCAATACCCGTATCTGAATTTTGAATGGCGTTAAACAAGGTATTTCTAAGTACCTTCTTTGAAACAAAATTGTCCGGTTAGAGACTTAATTTTGATTTAATAAGAGAAATTGCGTTATTCTGAGCTTAATCACTTATTGTAATGAAACTTAAAATATCGACAGGGGTTTTTAAAAAACAAACAAAAACTACAAATTATTTTTTTTAAAAATTCAATTATTGTCGATATATTGTATTCAAATTTAGTAAAATTTAGCAGTTTTTTATTAACGACGGCTAAAAGAATGACCCTAACGACTTTTTTCTTCTAGTTTCAATTTTGTGATAAACGAAAATTTAAACTCGATATTTTAATATCCCATGTAGATCTTTTTAATTTCGATACAATATCGAATTAGTCTTAGAACAGTGTTTTTTATTAAAATTTCGAAAATATCCCATAATAAATTACCTTATTAACAAATCAAATTATTAAAATTTAAATATATATTATTATCATTAATAATTCATGCCATTCAACAACCGTTCATCTACACAAATTCGAGGATCTCCAGAAAGTTAAGCAGCATTTATATAAAAAATTCATGCTAAAAACTTTATTTGTAAACTAAAACGTGTTTTTGGACAATTCATTTATTGTTTCTTTTAAAGAATATGGGCAAGTCATTGCTTAGCTAAAACCCTGAATTATTAACACTTAACCATACACTTGAAAATTTATGTAATTTATACTATCCTTTAATAACTGGCATCATACAATCCCTTGTTTTAATACCTTTTTGATTTCACCTCTTGTAAAAATGATAGCAAAAGGAGACCAAAGAGTACTAAAACTTAAAAAGATTGTATAAAGCCTATTTAACACAGGTATTAAGGATAGCGTTTTAATGTATGTGACTGTATGTACAATAATATACCTAGATAGTTCCCCAACCAATACCCCGATTTATATGTATCTCATTTTCTCCCGATTTAATCCTTTCGGGGCGATCTCGCCGCCATTTTTAAAGTAAAAGAAAAGTATCACATTTTGGAGAAAATGGTGACGAGACCAGTCCTAAGGTTCTTGAAGATGGGAGACCTTTTAATCGGCGGTAGCGCCTCAAACAGTAAAATTTGAAGTAGTTGTGTACGTGATTAAAATAGCATACGTGTGTTGTCGGGTTTACTCACATCATCTTTGGCACATATACTCAAGGAAACTAATCAATTATTCACGCTTATCCCTTTAAAAAAAATAAGTCACATCCCTGTATTCTATATGTGTGCAGTTTGTAGTTTAATTTGTAAAAGTAGTAGATTTGTTGTAATATTTATTAAAAAGTAGCCATTTTGAAGGTTTGATTTCGAATTTTAATTTCAAAATGACATAAACTTCCAGTATTTATAGGTACCTTTCCAATATAGCATGTCTAATTATATATCGTTCAATCGATGGTAGGTAGGTACCTGTTTTGTTTTAGGTACGTTCCCAAATTAGTTATGGGAACATGCAGCTTAAATTTATTCAATTAGGTTTAAATATATTAATTTATCACTTCAAAAGTAACCAGAAAATTTTGTTGAGTGTGTTTTAAAATAATAATCAATAATCAACCCCGAAAATTTCGATTTTTGAGGGAGACACTTTTTGACGATTTAGTTCTTTTCAGAGAGATCATTCCCGCAAGGAGTTATATTTACCCCTTTTATTGAGATAAAAAACATATTATATAGGTTGTCTGACACCTTGTTCTGAAAAGATTTTGATTAGGATATTTTCGCTTATTTTTGATCACTGGATACGACAATTTTTTGTTGGACAACAATTTGGGAACTAGGTATTTACACTTAAGTTAGGAAATAAATTTCTTGATTGTGTGTTCCAAAGATGATGTAAGAGAGCTTTAATTGGTATATCTAATATTTCTCATAAACATGTTTCGCTGTTATTAAAGTTAAATTTGTTAAAACCAAAATTATATTCTAAAAAAAGAAGAAAATAATGGTGGTGGAATAAATATTTATGTAGAGATTACCAACTAAAGCTCATAGATGTCGACACCGTAGAGGAGTGGTGGTAAAGCTGTGAGGTGGTGCGAGCGGCCTAGCGCGCGTGACCCTCTCTCTCCAACACATCCTCATCTTGCGAGATTTCCTCGAATATAAGCTAAAGTAGTGCGGCTGATCCATTCGCGCATACATCGAGACTTAACTTCTTAACAGTTATTGCTATGATTAGAAGGAGCTAAATTATGGTTTCCCTGCTTCGATAATTAAACAAATATTATAGAAAAAATGTAATTGTAAAATATGTAACTTGACTTGAGATTTTTTAGCAGTTTAGGATTATTTTCATATTTAAACTATTTATTTAGGGCTATTAATTATTAGATTTGAAATAACATATTGTATCTGGTGTTTAATGTTTGTTTTTTTAAGTCTATTAGCACTTCCTCCTATAAGCATTCGCCTAGAAAAAGAAACAAAACACGATGTAGATATTATTGAGTTTATGCGACCCAAGAATAATTTATCCAACTGTCTTGGTTAAGAGGGTTAACTTAATTGATGACGCTTTGTAAAGTATTTTTAGAGGTGATTGCATCACATTTTTGAGTAATATTCCACACTCACCCTATAGTAACAGGCTAAATTTTTGTAGATAGATTAATTTTAAATAAATTTTAAACCTGAAAATACGTTTGTCCTACAAATTGGATGTTTAAAAGGCAGTATCCTTCTTCCCAAACATGTCAGAATAACGCATCCCAGAGCTTACTGTAGGCTCCTTTTCCTAAAAAATCAGAAGCGCAGGTTCTCCCAGTTGAGAATTATTTGCCCGTTAAAATTTTTGTTTACTCATTTAACTTTACACCACCGCCATCGCGCAGATAGACAGATACTATCAAAAATGGGACACCTCGTACTGTGAACTAGACTCACTCAGGTTCAACATTGCAATACTAGTTCAGATCCTTAAACTTTTTTCAATTTTGATATTTTTATTAAATAGCTTACTGTTACTAGGAAGGATGCTTAATAATAATCGGCAATAACTACAAAAGGAGTTAAATTTGGATGTAATCGCGAGCTCGCTGAGCCACGGTCCTGACCCTTGTCTCTCTCCCTGTCTGTGCAGGAGCTGCAGGCTGCAAACGAGACGTTGCGCACGCTCCAAACGCAGCTGGAACTCGTACCCTCGCCCTCCAGTAGTACGATCAAAGTGTTGCTAGACACAAAAGACGCGCGCATTGCGACGTTGGAGCGCGAGGTCACACTGCTGGAGCACGAGGTGGTAAGGCTGGGCGGCCCCCGATCACTCCCCGACCTCTCCGTGTGTCAGACCCCGACCCCAATTCTACCGTTCAAGCGACAAGTAAGTTTTCTGTTGAACGACGTCCAGTTCGGAAAGGATGGATCCATTATTGGTAGACTGTAACTAGTTGTAAAGACTCTCTTCTGGCCGCTTGGCGCCTCAGCCCAGGATGTAGAAGCTATGTTTTTCTAAAAATGTGAGAAATGGGGGTAAAAACACGAAATTTCGCACAAAAACTATGTGGAAAAATTTAACATTTTTTTGTCCTCATGGCATCGTCCTTATTTTCATTTACTATCGTGGTGGTGAGAACTTAAAAAACATACAAACGAATTATATAAAAAATAGTTTTCATTCTCGAATTTAGTCAGTCAGTAAAAACACAATGGTTTTAAAGTCGTTAAAATTTACATGACCTTAAAAAATCAACACGATTCTTGACCCTTTTTATTAAAAAAATCACCGAAATTCCAGGTCTTTGTGTTTAGCAAAACGAAATTGTAAGCAGTAAAAGTTTTTCCGCACATGGTGTTTGAATGTACTACTACGCGTATACAAAAGTGTCCGCAAAGTACTTCCTTTGCAGTAAAAAAGTAGAAAAAAAATTCTGAAATGTCCCCAAAATTTCTCAGCAATCCGGCGACATTGAGACAGGAGCCTCCTATCTTTTTTAGACGCCAGTGTGCACAACTTTAAATTTAAAAAAAAAATATAGGGAGTTGTGTCACCCTGGCTGACCCCTCTTCTTATGAAGATTGGCTTGGTTCGTTCGTGGATTTTGATTGATGTAGTTGCTTCGCTATATTTATTGGGTATCAAGTCTATGTATCTGTGATCTATTCGGCTAATAATTAAAAATGCGTTTAGTACCCAGTGCTCAATGCCATCGAAAGCTTTAAGTCTAGAAATGCAATGTATAGTAGAATGTTATATTCATTGACCCGTTCTATTAGGATTTTCATGGTTAATAGGTGTTCCAGTGTCCTGAAACATTTTCTGAAGCCTGCTTGTTCTTTTGATTGATATACGTCAAATTTTGTTGTTAGTCTATCTGTTAATATTTTCATGAAAAACTCATAAATTACATTCAGGAGTGTTATAGGTCGATAGCTTTTTGGTCTGCTCTATCACCTTTCTTGTGTTGTTCCAGTTATTTGGGATTATTTTCTTTTTTTAGTATTTTATTCAAAAGAATATGGAGGGCATTAAGTACAGGTTTTTCACCGAACTTGAGTATCTATGCCGTTACTCCGTCTTTTCCAGGTGATTTCTGATTTTTCATTTTCTTTAATCCTCTCTTTATTTTCGCTTTGCTTATTTCAGGTTGTAGTTCTGAGTTTATGTACTTTATTTTCGTTTGGAGTTTTTTCATTGTTTCTCGCGATTCTTAGTTTTTTACTTGGTATAATTCTGTATAGAATAGTGTGCTCTTTACAATATCCTTTTTAATGTTATTTTCTATGTCGTTCATATGCTTTAATTTAATTATTTCATATCTACCTAGAGTCCCCCTTTTCTCTCCGCACCAACACATTGCAGGAAAAGTTTATTTGGCAGGGTAGGGTCCTATTTTGTTTTCTATTGCGTCACTGCGGAACATCTGATCTCTTCGAAACTTGTGAAAATACATAGTAAAAGGTCAAAATTTGGAAAAAATCGCCGTAATCTTGGAACCAGGGATGGGTAAGTCATAACTTTTTTTATTTAAAACTGCAGACATTAACTCCATGTTTCGCCCTTAAAAAGGAAAAAGTTAGCATCCAGTAGCATTAATTTTAAGTGTTAATGTCTTCTTTATTTGGCGCTTTTTCAAGGTCATAAAGCTTTAAATAGTATAACAATGTAATAGCTGACTAAGACAGGTCGGTACTTGGCAAATACACAATTATTTGCGTACTTGGCAAGTATACGAGCTTTGCGAATTGCGATAGCCAGCAGACCGCTCACACGACGTGTACAATTTACAAGTACGAGAACGTGAACATACAACAGTACTTGGCAAGTGTACAAATAATCGTGAGCTCTTTGACTCGACCATTTTTTACCGACCACAAATGGAAAACCAACGAGTGACAAATAATTCTACAAGTAACCCACTCACACGACATGGCAAGTATACGCAAGTAACAATTATTCGCCAAGTACACGAGTCGTTTGATCCCGGCTTAAGAGTTAGTTTAATTTGCTGTTAATAAACCTCGAATTTCGGTAATTGTTTTAATAAAAAGGTTTAGGAATTTTTTTTTATATATCCTGATTTTTCCAGGTTGTTTCAACTCAATTGATCCTAAAGTCATTTTACCATGTGCAATAAATTGCTTAAAATCAATGTTAAAACATAATTTCTCCGCCATTTTTTTAAAAAACTTGTAGATGGGGTACACAACCAAACATAAAAAATAGAGGAGCTAAAATTTTGTATGTTCCCATAGAATGCATGTGCAAATTTTGATGCTTTTACCCGCATTTCTCACACGTTCAGTGCGTACAATCTGGGCTACCTTGGTTATAAGTGTTTTACTACCACCCCACTACTACTGTCACTACTCGGCACGCATGTATGTCCCTGCATGGATAGAGTGATGCATGCGTCCGTTCGGCTTTGCTGCTGCAGCTCGACGAATTCCGCGTCGAGATCCAGCGCCGTGACCAAGAGATCCTCGCCATGGGCGCCAAAATGAAGACCCTCGAAGAGCAACACCAAGACTACCAGCGACACATCGCCGTACTCAAAGAATCGCTTTGTGCGAAGGAAGAGCACTACAACATGCTACAGACCGATTGCGAAGAACTTCGAGCTAGACTGGAAGAAAAGAATCGCATCATTGAGAAGAAACAACAGCAACACCAGCAAGAAAGAGCTAGAGCGGCTGCGGAGATTGCCGAGATGAGGGAACATATGGATATCAAGGATAGAAAGATCAATGTTTTGCAAAGAAAGGTAACTTTATAGCCTCGCTTGTCCACTTGCAAGTAAAGATTTTCACCAAGTGCTTTTTACGGGGCTCCTTATTTTTAAATTCTCCCCTTAAAGTGAATGTTCACTTAAATCTACGATTACCATTGGTCGATAACAGACACCTTTTATATTATTTTAGTCACAGCAGCAATTTATTGTTATCCTGACATATTAAAGATTGTTATATAAACTAAGGAATAATTTAACAATTATGGTGGTTACTCTGATTTGTTTTAGTGACTATTCACAAGCGTCTTCAAATGGTTTAACTCCTTTGCGTCTTTGTATTATCTAATTCTCTAGGAGTTGCATGGCTTTAATGTTGACATGCTTAAAAAGCCTTTCTTTATGATTTTTTTGCAAATATTGCTATTTTTAAGTCTCGATGAACATTACTGTTACCTGTACCTCTACTACAGAGGATTTAACATGTTCCTTATTCCTTTGTTTTGTAATATTTGAATAACTTTAGCATTGGATATTTTCACACAGCCCCAGAGCTAAATACTGTAAGTTCAGACCGGCTTAATCACTTTTTTATATTATATAAATTTTATTTTGTATAGCAGATTTTGAATGCTTCCCTATCAACTAGTACATTTTCCTGTATTTCTTTTTAAGTTTCTCTTTCTTGTTTTCACGTGTGCCTTCCAGCATAATTTTGTATCAAGAGTCATGCAGATATATTTAGCCTGATTGGTATATGGGATGTTTGGTTATTGTTACTGGACTACGATTATTGGACTTATTCGTAAAGTGAACGTGGATTGCTTTTCTTTTGTTTAGTCTGATCCGCTATCTTTTTGTCCACGTGTAGATGTGGCTGATAGCATTTTATAGCTTCTCTGTAGATTCTTCGTTCATTGTCTTCGACTGTCATCACACCTGTCTCATCTGCAAAGGTAGCTAGGTGGCAGTTTTCTGGTATCCGAATATCGCAATGATAAAGCAACAGATATAGGAAATGGCCACAATTAATGATGGTCATGGTCCAGTGAAGTTCAAATGACTGGTCAAATTCTGTAGACAACCTATGTAAAAGTATTAAGACCTTAGCTAAAGGCAAAGCAGTTGGCCAGTCGGGTTCAACGACCTGTTTAATTCTGTAGATAACCTGTGTTACAAAGACCTTGCCTGTGGTAGTGCTGCTTTAATTTATTTTATACTGGAACAAATCTCGTCTTGTTTTATTCTAAAATATCTGTCCGATATGTACGGTGTAATGTGTGTATCAGACATCTGACGTAAATTTGATCGATATCACAGTTTTCAATAGAATTCTCCCCATTATCGCTATGTTTCAAAGCTGGAAAAAATGCTCAAATGCTAATTTCTCTCAGTTTTGACACGGATGAAGGTATTTTCGATCGAAACTGTTCGGCTGGTAAATTGTCCATCAAAATTAGTGGTAAAGAGAAATGACATTCGAGGAAGATTCTTTTTAAAACAAGAATAGTTCTTGGATTACAAAGCAAAATAGCAGTTTTGTCAAAATCAACTAGTCTCTTTCGGCGCGTCAGGTCAGAAATTATTAATTGACCAATGGTATAGCCGTGGATTAAAGTGAACTTTTAGTGCCAAAAGAGAATTTACAGAATAAGTGCCTAGTAGAAAATATAAGATCTTATTGCCAATATTTTAAAACAGCCTCAAAAGCATAGATTGCAAGCACAAGATCTTTATACTTTTGCCTAGGTTGCCTACAGAATTTGATCAGTCCTGGTAATTTAACTGGACGACTGTAGCTGCGTCATCGGGTATCCATAAAATAAATGGTTTAAGGCAACCCGATGACGTAAGCCAGTCAGGTTCGATGACCTTTCAGATTCTGTAGGTAAACTGTTTAAAAGTATACAGACCGACCTTGGTGCAAGCAAAGGATCTTATGGTGATTCCCGAGATTTAGGGACGAGTTATTAAAAGAGGCTTATTAAAAAAGGGCAAAAATTTATTTATAATCTGGCTAAAGTGTACTAAGAACATATGTCTTAAACATATCTGTGCTAAATGAACCCAAACGTATGCCTTGGATAAATTCAGGCCACTGATAATCCGCGCAGTCAGCGCTATCTCTTTTCTAAGCTTAAAAACACCCATTATCAGTTACCTTAAAATAAAAACCCGTTATTTTTTTTTTCAAAAAATGCCAAGTAAGCGGCTCCGTCAACTCAACTTGTTTTCCAAAAGTTCCAAAATCCAAAGAGTTTTCTTAAATTTAAATTATAATAAAATGTAACCCCAATTTTCTTTCCCTGAAAGCAATCCCTTTCAAATTTTATTAAAAGCGTCTACTTTTTCAATCCAAGCCATATGTTCAATGGAATCCAATATGGCGGAACGCTTGTAGTAGTCATTTTCTATTAGTGATTTTAATATGCTTTAGCAGTACAGATATATTTAGAACGTACGTGGTACTAAGCAAGTTTAAATAAAAAAAATGTTTATTTTACATTGCGTTCTCCAATACTATAGCCTGCTCGGTATGTCCAATTGGCCATTCATTACGGAAAACAGTCCGTTTACAAATTTACCGATGCTATTTACTGCAAGTGGACACGTGGGCTCTAATTAATGAAATCTGGACAAAGTTTTACAGCACGCTACAATAAATCACGGCTTAGTAGACACAAGTTTTTATTCAATTGTCAATTAAAAGCATTGTAGAGTGAAACCAAAATTAATTTGGCACAGAGCATCGCGCGACACATGATACGAAGTCAGTGGCGTAGATAGGGGGAATTAACAAACTTTGGTTTCACTCTACAAATAAAATATTTATATACTGAGTGACAAAGAAAGGTAAACTTCCAGTATTTATATTCCTATTTTAGTAATTTTTTGCAAGCATGTTTATTTTGAGTCCAGTAAATTGATTAAATTTTCAACCTTATCAACGGCTTGTTTTGTCGTTTATTTTTATTCTTTTCTGTCGTGTTCAATTTTAGTTTTACGAATTTGTGGTCGTAGATGTGGTTTAGCTGTTACAGAGATTGTTGCAGTGTTCCATTTTCCTCGACATAATGCCTCGCGTGCCTAGAATTGCTCGTATTCGTCAGCTTAGTGACTGAGAGAGGGTGGATTGTGGGCCTATGAGAGGCAGGTTTATCAATTTGAGAAATTGCGAGAAGAACCAACCGTCCTTTACGAACTATTTTAAGATGTTATCAGGCTTGAACCAAAACAGGCCGAGGACATAGAGCTAGAGGCACTGGACGTTGTAGGGGAACAACAGAGCGTGAAGAACGCCGACTTAGACTTTTGCCTCTTATAGACCGGTTAGGCTCTACTCGGGTGATTGCCAATCAGTGGTTGAAAGAACATGGAAGGGTGATTGGAATGCGTACAGTGTATCGCCAGGTAAGAAGTTTTGGACTGTTTTCTTACCGTCCACACTGGGTGTTGCCCCTCACCCCTGACCATCGACGCAACTGACTACAATGGTGCAGAGAAAGACTGCAGTGAGATCAGGAATTGCATAGAGTGATCTTCAGCGATGAATCTCGCTTTTGTTTGGGCATTGCATGGGTCGAGCAAGGGTAAGAAAGCGTCGTGGTAAAAAACGTGATCCACAGTTTGATATGGAAAAGCATGTTTATCATACAGTGGGTGTTATGGTATGGAGTGCTATCGCATATGGTAGCAGGACACCTCTAGTCTTTATCAGAGGTAACATGACTGCAGTCCGTTACATCCAAGAAGTTGTGGAATAGAACCACATGTCCTCCCTATCTTCAGATGCTCAAAAACCCCATATTTCAACAAGACAAAGCCACACCGCATGTGGCTGGAGTAACCTTAGACACCAAAATCACCTGATCTGGCCCCGATCGCACATGTGTGGGATATTCTAGGTAGCATCCTCCTCAGATCCTTGCGGCACTTAGACATGAGTTAGGGGTAGGATGGAATGAGATACGCCAAGAGGATATAGAACACCTCATCAGAACAATGATTAATGGTCAGCCGATTTGGCTGAAAACCTAATCACTTACGAATTATAACCTAGTAAACATACTAGCATAAAATTAATAAAATATATCAAATATAGATGGGTGTTTACCTTTCTTTGTCACTCAGTATATTTTATTCGTCCCATTGCTCTAACATTTTTTTTCATTTAATATTATCCACAAAACAAGACAAAAAAGTTTATTTGTTTAGTTCCATATTATTACTGCGGCAAACATGCAAAAGCAGATAAATGATTATTTTTACATATAAATTAAACATTCGAAGGCACGATTCCATGTTATTTTATTTATCAATATAATCGTATTAAATATGTGTAAGTATTTACACAAAAATAAAAATAAATATAGACACGCAACAATCAAATTATTTTCTATATTTATTATTCAAAAAGCACCCTTTGGGGTGGGTAAAAATATATGATGAATTAAATTTATTTATAAATAATAATTTTATTTCTTTCGGTTTATTTAACTACTTAAACTCGAGCCCAGCCAGTGCAAGCGCGGATCTGGGTCAAAATCTAGGGGGGGGGGGATAATAGTAGACGAATTTTTTTTTTACAATATAATTTTTTTTTCTACAGGGGGGTAATTTTCCTGTTTTCTATTATTTTATTAGGAAGAAGTGCTTATTTTTTTTTCTAGGGGGGGTAATTACCCTGTTACCCCCCCTCAAATCCGCGCTTGAGCCAGTGGTGGTTAAGGGCCCGCTTCCCCCTAAAATCATGAATTAAAAATAAAGTCATATTCCTGGGTACGCCACTGACTTAAGTATGATACATGTATCAAATTTTTTGTTTGAAATAAATAGTGTACTTTTTTCGAGTAAGTATAATTTGTTTTTTCACTATTAACACTCTTTTTAACGATTCACAATGGCTAATCCCACTTACTTAATTTTTACCGCTTTTTGATCTTTAAACATTTGTACAGGATTATTCAGTTTATACTTAGTTCATAATGAATAAATTTAGTGCCTAATTTTGCTAATCAGGCGCGGATCTACGGGAGGGGAAAAAGGGAAAATTTCCCCCCAAATCTCAACCTCCTGGTCACTATGCAAAAGAGTTTTATGCAATATTTATTATAATATTTCCCCTCCTAAATAAAATTTCTGGATCCGCCCCTGTGCTATAACCAGGAAGAATTAAGGCACAGACACCAAAATTAAGCCCTTGGTTTGTTTATTGTGTTATCTACATCAATCTATAATATTAGAAAGTTTGTTTATTTTTTAAGTTAAGTTTGAATCTTGTAAAAGATTTCGAAATCGAAATGGGCAGTAAAATTTTGGAATGAATGTATTTTCAATAACTTTTTCACCTCATAACCGAATTTAATGAACAAAACGGTCATTGCATAGTGGGAACACCATATCTTAGGGGAAATAAAAAATTACTACTGCCTTATTAAAATTCAAGATGGCGAACAAGTTTAAACTCACTTGATAATTCACCCTCGTTTTTTTATGTTGCCTACAAAAATATTAAATTTCAAAATGCCAGTAGTTACTAGTTAGGTGGTAAAAAAGTTATTAACAACTATCTATCTATCTATTTAGCCTTCTCAATCCATCTTTGGAGGTAGGCCTCCCCCATTATCTTCCACTCCTCCCTGTCTGTCGCCGTGTTCATCCATCTAGTTTCCGCATGTTTCTTCAAATCGTCGGCTCATCTCATTTGGTGTTTTCCCCTAGTTCTTTTATTTCACCAAGATCTTCAGTTTACAAAACATTTGTTCCATCGATCGTCTTCCTGTCTGATATTATGACCGGCAAATTTCCATTTTAATTTTGCTACTTCTCCTCTGATCTCTCCCTTACTTTTGTTTTGTTTCTTATCCATTCATTCCTTTTGTTACCTTATCCATGTTTGATTTTGTAAATGTCCAGGTCTGGGATCCATAGTAAGTACAGAAGGGATACATTGGTATACACTTTCGTTTTGAGGTACTGAGGATATTTTTTATCTTTTAATATGTAGCTTAATTTGCCGAATGCTACCCAGGCCAATCTTACTCGTCTTTTGATTTGAGCTGTTTGGTTTTCTTTTTTTGAGTTTAATAATTTGTTCCAGGTCCTATATATTCCTCTACTTGATATATTTCTTTTTGGTTTATTCTGATCGTGATATCTTCATGTGTTTGTTATGATTTTATTTTTAGTGTAGTTCATACTAAAGCCAATAGACAGTGGGAAAGAAGAATTTAGAGATCAGTTGGATGACTTGGTCAGGTTCATACCCTGAGAGTCTCTCGTTCTTATATTGAGACACTGCAGCCTGCACAGATAGAAGTTTTCCGAAAATTTATGTGTGGCTTCGGTGGTTCAGTGGTAGAATGTTTGCCTAGATAGCAAGAGGTCCCGGGTTCGAACCCCGGCCGAAGCAGAAAACTTTTTTCTTATTTTTCTTTCTTTAATTTCACTTGTTGTTTATAGTTTTAGGTCCTTGCATTATTTGCAATTTGGTATTTGATAATTATATTGGCAAATCGCCCATTTCGCGATCAGAAGTTTTAACACACGAAAAGGTGATCTCATGCTTTCAGACGTTGATTCTTTACGTCTAATTTGAGTTATCATACCTTTGACAGTGGGAAAGAAGAACTTAGAGATCAGTTGGATGACTTGGTCGGGTTAATACCCTGAGAGTCTCTCGTTCTTATATTGAGACACTGCAGCCTGCATAGATAGAAGTTTTCCAAAAATTTATGTGTGGCTTCGGTGGTTCAGTGTTAGATTGTTTGCCTAGATAGCAAGAGATCCCGGGTTCGATCCCCGACCGAAGCAGAAAACTTGTTGCCAATATTTTTAGCTGATGTATCCAACTCTTCCAGCATTTTTATCAGTTCTTCTTATTATGAACTTTCTACATTAATTCCAAAATTTTATTTCTTAATTCTTATTACAAAACTTTTTTTTACATTTTAAAATATTTAAAATAAAACTGAGTCATCCTGTTTTCTACTAACCAGCATGAATACTAATCCCTTTCCAAAACTAACACAACCTAGGTCGAGAACCTGGAAGATCTGCTAAAAGAAAAGGATAATCAAGTGGACATGGCAAGAGCCAGACTGTCCGCTATGCAAGCACACCACTGTTCATCGGAAGGTGCCCTTTCCACGTTGGAGGAGGCCATTGGAGACAAGGAGAAGCAGATGAATCAATTGAGAGAGCAAAGGTAAATGATTCTTAAATAAATAATACCTAGTAGTGTTTGAACGAGATCTAATTTCGTGGACTGTTTCGATATTGGACCGATTTCCCGAAATTAAGGACAAAACCATAGACCTATAATACGGATGGACTCCTCCTTATGCTCATGTTTTCAGAGTGAGGATCTTATATATATATATATATATATATATATATATATATATATATATATATGTTGAATTTTTCACGTTACTTGTGGTCCAGCTGATTTTTGTCAACAAAAGTTAGATATGATGTGAACAACTAATATTTTTTGAATTTTTTTAAAACTAAGGCAATTTTCCTACTATTTTTTAGTATATTCTTATAAAACAATAATTTTCAGATTTCAGTCGTTATTTTTTTTAGCCCGCTTATTATGAACAACGGAACAACTAATATTTTTTGATAATTTTAAAAACTAAGGCAATTTTCCTACTGTTTTCTAGTACATCCTTATAAAAATATAATTTTCTACACGTATTGTCATTATTGTTTTTAGCCCGCTTTATATCTTATTACACAAAACTTTAACTACAAGTCAAACTGAATGTGATCGTTTAGTAGACTTGTGAAGTAGACAAAGATGTAAGTCAGTGGGTTATTTTTGAAGCTGAAACGAACACATTATTTTCTTAGAATTTTAATTTTTGTGTAAAGAAAAATGATGCGGGCTAAAAAAAATAACAACTGGTACGTCTGAAAAATATTATTTTATAAGAATATAGTAAAAAATAGTAGGAAAATTGCCTTAGTTTTCAAAAAACTAAAAAATTATGAGTTGTTCATATCATATCTAACATTTGTTTACAAAAATCAGCTGGACCACCAGTGACGTGAAAATTCGACATATATATATAAAATCCGAACACCGTTCTATTCTATCCACCGTGAGTCCGGACAAAACATTGACAGAAACGCATTGTATTGTATGGGAAAGACCTTTTTTGAATTAATTCGAAGCTTTGAGTTAGAAAAACAACTTTATTGAAAGTAAAGAAGTTTTTGCAATTGCCCTAGAGTCTAGAAAGGTTAAGTTTAATACGAATTTATATTTAAAAACATACATAAACTTAATTTAAACTAGTCTTTTTTAAAATTTAATAAAATATAACTAGAACATTAAGTTTACAGGTATGAAATTCCTACCTTCAGACTACTGATAATGGGTGTTTTTAAGAAGAAAAGAGATGGGGCTGAGAGCGCAGCACACATTATCAGTACTCTGAATTTATCCAACTCATACGTTTGGGTTCATTTGAAATCCAACATGCCGGCAAGCTTGTAGCAGCAAGGCCGACAAAAAAATACAGGCCACAACTCTAAAAAAATCAGCTGTTCTCCGGGGGCTGACTTTTACATTGGGTCTTATGGGAGGTCAGATGTTTTTTTATGATATTTTCAAAATGGCACTAAAGATTTATATAATATATATATCCGTTTTGATAGCCCTGGTAGCAGTTATTTTTAGAGCCCTTTCCCAGTACAGATATATTTAAGACGTACTTGGCTCCAATCCGTAAATGTTAAGCCGTGCGTTCCTACCACGGATCACCATTTGTTCGGTGATCCATGGTTCCCACCTTGTGGGAGGATGAAATCCTTGTTAACCTAACGTTTGTCAGTTGATCGCAAGGTAAAGGCGTAAGCATTCGTTTGCGATCAACTGAAAGTTAGGTTAACACCGATTTCGACCCTTGGTGGATAGAATAGACCGGTGTTCGGATCTTATAAATATATGTTGAATTTTCACGTCACTGGTGGTCCATTTGATTTTTGTAAACAAAAGTTAGATATGATGTGAACAACTAATATTTTTTGAATTTTTTTAAAACTAAGGCAATTTTCCTACTATTTTTTAGTATATTCTTATAAAACAATAATTTTCAGATTTCAGTCGTTATTTTTTTTAGCCCGCTTAAATTCTTTTTACACAAAAATTAAAATTCGAAAAAAATAATGTGTTCGTTTCAGCTTCAAAAATAATCCGCTGACCTACATCTTTGTTTACTTCCCAAGTCCTCGGTTCACCTTTGATGCTAAACGATCACATTCAGTTTGACTTGTAGTTTAAGTTTTGTGTACTAAAAAATAAAGTGAGCTAAAAGAAAATAGCGACAATACATCTAGAAAATTATATTTTATAAGAATATACTAGAAAACTAGGAAAATTGCCTAGGTTTTCAAAATATTCAAAAAATATTAGTTGTTCCGTTGTTCATATATCTAACTTTTGTTTACAAAAATCAGCTGGACCACCAGTGACGTGAAAAATACGACATATATATATATAGGATTCGAACACCGGTCTATTATATCCACCGTGATTTCGACCTACCAAAAGAAGGATAGGGAAGCTAATTTAAAAACAATTATATAACACAAACACTTTAGTTTTCAAAATATTTGAAAAAGTATATGAATATATTTTGCTTGGTATTTTTGCTAGGGATAGAGCTGAGCAAGAAAAACGCGAAGAAAGAGATTTACACGAACGAGAAATAGCGGAATACAAAATGAAGATCCATGCACTGAACAGTGAAGTCGAGAAACTGACAGCTAGATTAGAACGAGTACAGAACGATCGTGAGAGAATGGAAGCTAAACTGGAGTATTCGCAATCAGAATTAGGTAATTATTCTAAATCTAATAACATTGAGAAATAAATTATATTTCTTACATTACAGTATCTTTTATTATCTAGATTATTTATATTTCAAGTTTTCGTAAAATATTTCAGTACTTTTCAATGAGAACATTATTTTTCCAAGAAATTTACATTCTAATAATTTATCATTTTCAGAAAGCTTTATTGGAATATAGGAGAAAACGTCACTCGTACTTCATGGATAAAAGCCGTTTTAAAATTATCGCGAAGAATAGGGTATTTGACAAATTTTAGACAAACAGTTTTTAGAATGATATATAGGTCCCCAGTTTGCTACGCAAAATTATTAAAAGTATATTTTATCATGACTACATTTAAAATTAAGTTTTCTAATTTTCGATTTGAATTTGCCGCTAAAACGCTCATTTCTAGCATGGCGTTGCAATGACGTCACAGCACAGTAAACTCGCGGACAGATACACGGCATTCAAGTGTTTATTTGTTTTTGGTCTGTGTTTTTACAGTTTTTTATGTAAAAAAATGTCCTATAAGTGGTGTGTAGTGCCTCAGTGTTCGAATACTAGCATAAAAACACCTGCAAAACTATTTATTCATGTGCCTACAGCAGTAAAAGAACGGAAAAAGTGGCTAGAACTTGCTCGAAGAGACCAAGGGCCTTATCTAATACATCTTCACTTTACATCTGAAGACCACAGGCAAAGAAGGCGCTATGTCAAAAAACCCGATTTTGAGAACACCCGTTCTAAAGTATTGAACATGGCGCCTTTTTAGCCTGTTCGTCAATATTACAAATTGAAATTACTCCTGACTGAGCGCATTTATAGCCTGACCGATAGGATATGGTGAAACTTTTGAAATTTTTCTAATAGATGGCACTAATAACTCAATTTCCTTAAAAATTGACATAGCGCCTTCTTTGCCTGTGGTCTTCCTTTGTGAAGATCACTTTGATGTGAGTATAACTAAATTGTTTCTATTAATTTTTCTCACGTTGTCTATAATATATATAACTATTTCGTAAATGACGACGAAATTTTTGAGTCTATGTTTATTACAAGGGCTGAACAACTATAATAGGCAGAAAGGTGTACAAATTTTTAGGCGGTGCTAGGCAGTTATTAGGCAGGACTAGGGAGTACCTCTAAATGCAGGATTAGGCAGTGCACATGCAGGCTAAATGTAGGACTGAGCAGTGCATATGCAAGACTAGGCAGTGCATAGGTAGGACTAGGCAGTGCCTACGCAGGACTTTGTAGTTTAACCTATGCAGTACTTCAAGTATTGCTGGTCGTTGTATACTTTTTGTCTCCCTGTCCTGCAATTTTTGATTGTTTCTTAATGCTTAAAATAATAATGATTGGGTATTTAATTGAATCTATTGTGGCATATTAAACAAAAAAGCAAAATAATAACCTTACCTCAAAATCTAAATGAGTAAAAGTAGGCGAAGAATATCATAAACGAACTTTCAGTTATATACAAAACAACTCATCGAATACTTACATCAACATTTTAACGTTTCTAAATTCCGCAGAACAAAAATCACTGTTTTTGGCAAATAAGCCTGCCACCATAAAGGAATGTAGTATTGGCAAGTTGGAGCTATCGGCTTTGGAGAATCCGTTTTCCATTGAAAATATTTTTTATAAGCAAAACACAAAATAAAATCTAATTTAGGACGATAATTCGCACTTTAAACTAACGCAAACATTACCATCCTTAAGAAAATAACACAGAAAATAGGTTCGTTCGAGGCATTTACTGTTTTGTGACGTCACTCGCAGCTGATTGGTAGACCGCCTGTTTTGATCACGTGGCTAATTGTTTTAATTCAATGAATTTATTTAACTAAAAGAACTATGAATTTGAGAAAAAATTAAACAAAAAAGTTTGTTTTTAGCATTACCAAGACCTAAAGAGATATCTAAAAATAAATATATATTTATTTTTTACTCCTTTCAAACACCCTATTATTCCCAATCTTTGTATACAGCTTTAAAAATGCCTTCTCGTCAAGAATACAGGTTTCCATCTCAGTTGGTTAATTCGGACCATCTCTCTTATCTTGTGATAAAATTATATACGCAAGATAAAATTTATGTAATGGCAATACCGTAGATAAAACTTCCTATTTCTAGGAATTTTATATTGTCTATAACCGCCCATGATTTATTTGATTTTCTTCTTTGTTATTTTAGTGATTTTTCTTTTATGTCCTAACTTCCATAACTCGCTCTACTTTCGACAGTGTTGTTATAATAAATAATCTGTTTATTATCCTTGGATATTGGTTAGCCATAGCATACTTCGTATACTATTATGTTGTCTAATTGCCTACTATATTCTGGTTTTTTTAGTGTTTAAATTCTCCATCCTAATTAATGCCACTTGCATGTAGGAAAAAGTCATAACCTCCTCGCGTTCGGTAAAGTGCACTTTACCGCACTCATTTGCTTGCAGAAATTAGTACTTTACCGTACACGCACTACTTAGAAACCGTAGCAACGCTTCAATATTTGTTGTCAGTATAAGTTTCATCATGATGGTGTTGTTCAGAGGTTTAAAGATTCCAATATAATAGATTATAGGATTTTTTTTGACAGAAGGATAATTAGATTCATATTCTTTCAGCCTAGTGGGTATTTTTGTCTGTTTTTTAAATTTATTCTTTTCGTTAACTCCTGGGTAGCTATTCTGCGTCTTGAACGATGTGATAGTTCCCATAACATGCTTTAGCCAATGGCAAGCTTTAAATTAGCTCCGAGCCGTCACGTGATATGCAAAAAGACCTCCATTGCGCAAGCCTCTCCTACGATCCGACCGCGGAACGTTCAGTCGGTACGGAGCAGAACAGATTTCACTTCAAACTCGTAAAATTCACTCTGAAGAGCGGGCGACTATGCCATTGGTCGAAACAAGTCATTTCGCAGAACACGCGACCGTTCAGAATTTGCTATTGGTCACAGCGTGTGATGTCGATGGTCACATCCTTCAAAACAGAATAGCTACCCTGCACGGAACTGTAACATAAACTGGAATGCTAATGACATGGAAAGAAAATGACCGCTACATGTACTTGACAGTTGGTGGAGGTTAAATGGGTTGGTATTGCCAAAATATCCCCAAATCGGCACCAACCTTTAGAAATTCCCCAAAAGGAAACATGGGACTGTTTAAAAATTATGTAAGAAAGATAGTCAGATTGAGGCGGTAAATCATTCATACAAAAATGTGCCCCTAACTGAATAACAAAATGGCAAACCTGGGAGATGTTATCGTGTTGGCTGTTTCTTAGCACTTTTGAAGACAACTTTAGTAACTAATATCCACTGTTCATATTTTATCGAATTATATTTTATCGAATATCAAAATCTCGAACTCTTTATAATGAAAATGAAAATTTAAAGTTATTAAAATGTCGAATATCTAAAATATGGAAAATTAAAGTATTTAAAATCAAAATAGCAAAAATTACAAAATATTGAAAATCGAAATATTGAAACTACCACAACTACCCAACCAACCTAAATAAATAACATAACCAACCAACCTCACCAGCCAATTTAATCAAATCAACCAAACGAATTTTGAATATATTTAATCAGCTTTTAATTTTGCGATATTTTATTAGATATTTTAGTTTCGAGATTTTGATTATATGAGATTTTTATTATTCAAGATTTTAATTTTCGATAAAATGTATTTTAATATTTTAAATGTTACCCAGTTTTAAGAAATGTGTACACTGAAGAGTATACTGCCGGCCTTAGTAAGACCCACCTATCTACGTTTGCACTTATTTCGAGAAAAGCGAGTTTAAAGTTTAAATGCTTGCTAAGGGTACATAGTAATATATTTTTTTTGTTTTTCAAAATAAAATACTTCCGAACAAAAATTTGGGTATTTTTCTTAAACAACAGATGAAAATAACCTTTTTAAAGCCATTTTCGGTCATAACTCATTTTTGATTTTTTTGCAAATAGGTGGGTCTTACTAAGGACGGCAGTATAAGCCTTAGATTTTTTTACATATTTTCCACATATTTCAGGAAAAAACACAAAAAATAGCTTAACATTCGACATCATGAGGCTTCGCCCCCCCCCCCCCCCCCCCCAAGAGGCCTCGGGCCCCCAAGACATATTCCTGGGTGCGCCACTGTCAAATGATATACTACTTTTTTTTCCGGAAACTGTGTTACGAATTGGAATAATCTGGTTGCGAAACAGCTATTTGAAGTGGGAAATTAATGGTACAAGAATTTTTTTTACAGATTTTGTTAGTCAGGATGCTCTATATTATTAATCCGAGTGATGTCACTCTGGCACCCTTAAACATTTTTAAAAATCCAAGATAGCGGCCATTTTAAAGTGAAAAAATTAAATAAAAAAATATCTAAATCAAGCATAGATGTGTGTGGTACAATAGAGAATTATTAAAATAAATCAGGCTATAATAGTGCCAGGCACAATTTTGACACCTTTACATTCTAATATCAGCTGTGATCTTTCAAACCGGAATAAATAGTGCCTTCTTTTATTAATTGAAAATAAACGACGAAAGTTTTAAATTCGACTTTGGTATGTCAATTTTGAAGGATCAACTGTCAGTTTTCAATGTGAATGTGTCAAAATAGTGCCTGGCACAATTATAGCCTGGCTGTATTTCAATAATTCTCTATTATTTCAGTCGGCCTTTGGTCGCCAGAATTGAAATTCGACACTATTTTTTCTGGGGGGTACCCCAACGGAGGGAGAATCATTTTATGAAAAAAATCGACCTGTTAATATAGGCAAGCGATACACCGATTCTAGGGTATTTGGGTCCGCTGAATTCAGTTAAAAGGAGTAATTTAAAGAAACAGGTGATAGCCGGGAATTTATGGTATTACGGTAGAACTGTTTATGTGGAGATTTAGCGAACAAACTTTAATTAAGTTATTTTTGATTTTGAAAGCTTTGCTTAACCCTATTTCAAAGCTTACCAGTGACTTCTGGCCATCAGCCACCATTTTGAAATATTCAACATGGCGACCGTGGGCAAAAATTTAGAAAAGGAGCACATGCATATGATACCTTACTTATAGGGTTCATGGGTACGCTGAATTCAAATTTTATGTTAAAAAAAGATTCAGGGGTAATCTGGTTAACTGTATAAACAATAAAACTGTTTATATGGAGATTTAACCAACAAACTTTATCAAATATTTTTAGAAAGTTTGACAGCTCTGCTCAACCCTATTATAAAACTAACCAATGACTTTTGGGCATCAGCCGTCAGTTTAAAATATTTAAATATTCAAGATGGTGCCGTGAAAAAAATACAAAAGAAAAGCATATGCATGCGATACATCAATTATAGGGTTTTTGGATTCGCTGAATGCAAACCTTTTGTTAAAAGTAGATTTTATATATTCCGGACGAGTGGGGGTATTTTTGGGTTAAACCGTATGCGAAGTCTTAACGAAAATACTTTAATCATGATTTTTCTTACAGATTTTGAGAGCTCTGCTCAACCCCATTAGAAAAGTAGCTAATAACTTTTGGGATTATGGCGACCGTGGGAAAAAATTCAAGAAGAAGCATATGCAGATTACTCCAAAATCTTTTTTTAACAACATATTTGGATTTAGCGAACCCAAAAACTGGCATGTGTATGACCAAAAGTCTTTGGTTAGTTTTATAATACAGTTGAGCAGAGCGGTCAAAATCTGTAAAAAACCTTTGATAAAATTTGCTCGTTGTCTCCATACAAACAGTTTTACTGTTTACCCCATAAATACCCCGCACGCCTTCAGATTCCTCCAAAATCTTTTTTTAACATCAAATTTGGATTCAGCGAACCCAAAAACCCTATAACTGATGTATCGCATGTGTATGCTTTCCTTTTGTTTTTTGTTCACGGTCGCCATTTTGAATATTTCAAAATGGTGGCTGATTCACAAAAGTCCTTAGTAAATTTTATAATAGAGTTAAGCAAAGCTGCCAAAATCTGCAAAAAAACTTGATTAAGGTTTGTTAGTTAAGTCTCATAAACATAGACAGTTCTATCCTAATATAATAATCCCCCCCAACCGCTTTAAATTACCCGAAATTTGTTTTAACTGCAGATTTGGATTCAGCGGACCCTCTTCTTTATATTAAACCTGATAACTATCACTATATATGTATATGTATATCCCAGTAGCAGTCCAAGAGTGAAGGCTAGAGGGCCAGGCCCCCCTTTTTCCAAAGAATTTTCCAAGAATTATTCTGGTGTATTACACACCGGAAAAAAATTTGATTTTTTCGAACCACATGTTTTAAACATCTAAACTGCCCTAATTTTTGAAAGTCTGGGACCAGTCCTGTATATCCCCTAATAAAAATCCTGACTTAACTGGAATTGGGAGAGATATTTAATAAAATTTAATTAAAAAAACACAAAACTTGTGTAAACTAATGCCTGATTTACCTTGCAACTTATTACTGATTTACCCAGCAACATAAAGCACAATGGATACATTTGGTGCTTAGTGCATCTTACCATACTAAGCAGGAAGCAAAAAGACAGTCATTATGCAAGAATAAGGTTTGTCCATTGTGCAATAAGTTGGGTACAATGATAGCCCTTAATGTACTAAGCACAACAGGGATTCTGCATTAACCCAGCTTCAAAAATAACGCAACTTACCGGTGAAAGGAAAACAACGGCAAATCGATGCGACTGTAAGAAGCAGACCACAACAAAACAGTTAATCATGTATAAAAGGCAATATTTGCTATTTGCTTTGAAAAAAATAACGCACTATTTAACAAATTAAACGAACTCGACCCGGTAGAACTTCGCAAAAATAATCTGGGAATTTTTGTGTTTGTTATCATTTCTGTCAATGTATGTGCGGCAAGTAAAAAACCAAGTGAAAAATTTGACTTATTTACATGCTGATTTTAAACCAATCTCAAAAGTTTAGAACTTGAATTTTTTACATAAAATATCAAATATTACAAAATGTTATACTACATGGCAAACATGAAAGTAATAAATAATATGGAAAACATATAATTTGTGGGTTATACAGGCAATACTTAAAATTTTTAAAAAAGTTAAGTTGATTTGATTGACGTGACTACGTTCTTTTAACATCCAAACTGTCACCTACATCTAGCGGTCATAATTGTAAGATTTTCTGGGGCCAATTAGCATTCCAGTTTATGTTACAGTTCCGTGCTACCCTGATGTTCCAAAATAAATTTTGTCTTTGACATATCTTGCACAATAATGTATTATTAACATAAGGCCACAATATTGTAGACGGTTCTTAAAATGAATGAAGAGAATTATCGTCGATCTCATATTTCATCTAGGTTAAAGCAAGTGAAAAGGACGGATTTCAAAAATAATTGATCCTCACCCCAATCTTTGTATTCTTAACTTGATAACTTATATGCTTTTTACAGGAAAATCTAAGGTAGAACTAGACAAAGCAATGGAATTTGGACGAAGAGGAGATGACTATGAAGCTTCAAGACAAAGACTTGCACGTTTAGAGTTGGAAAATGAACGTCTTAAGCAAGATTTAGAACTTGCCCAGGTTAGTGTATAAAAAAATTTAAAATCTTATTTTTTTCAAGATTTGAAATTATATGGAATATTTAAAATTTTTTGGAATTGTTTACTTTTTGTAGGCGAAGATTCAACCATTCGGTAGAACTTCGACTTACTCGAGCACACACGAACTGGACCGAGTGCACGAACGAGTAGACAAGACTTCTTCTGATTTGCGCAGATGCCAGGCCGAACTCAGGGTCACGCAGGCCGATGCCGAACGAGCCAGATCTGAGGCGCAGGCGTTACAAGAGAAATTGGAAAAGTCGCAGGTAAGGTTCAAGACTGATCAGGGTTGCCAACTTCAAAGAAATGTCCCTATTTTAGTGAAATTTTGTCCGATTTACGGATTTATAGAATTTTATTGTAATTTTGTATTAACATATCAAAACAACTTCACTACAGGGTAGCAAAAAAATAAAATCAAAAAATACATTTTCTTTAAATATATTTTTTTTAAATGTTTTATGAGACTTTTTCTTAATTTTAAATTATAAACCGCATAATTTTGGGTATTTTCTCTCTTCACTTTTTTTTGTTTATTGGTTTTCGAGAAATTCTTAAAAAACTGATTTTTAACACGTTTGAGGCCTATATATCTAGCGACGCTCAAGGGAGATTTTGGCGGAGAATATGTAGGGTATATAGATCTGGAAGCTTACAAAATCAAACATGGATAAGGTAACAAAAGCCCAAAGATCAATGGAAAGACAAATGTTACATGTAAAGAAAACAGATAGAAAAAGAAATGAATGGATAAGAAATAAAACAAATGTAAGGGACGTCAGAGGAGAAGTAGCAAAATTAAAATGGAAATTTGCCGGTCATAATATCAGGCAGAAACATGATCCATGGAAAAAATGAAGACCTTGGGAAAATAAAAGAAGTAGTAGACCTTGGGAAAATAAAAGAAGACCCCAAATAAGATAGGCGGACGATTTGAAGAAATATGCGGGGATTAGATCGATAAACTCGGCGACAGACAGAATCTATCTATCTATCTAGCCTTCTTCGATCCATCTTTGGACATAGGCCTCCCTCAATATGTTCCATTCTTCTCTGTCTGTCGCCCTGTTCATCCATCTAGTCCCGCATGTTTCTTCAAATCGTTCGCACATCTCCTTTGGGGTCTTCCCCTACTTCTTTGATTTTTCCAAGGTCTCCACTTTACAATGCATTTGTTCCATCTAGTTTTTTTGTTTCATATTATAACCGGCAAATTTCCATTTTAATTTTGCTACCTCTCCTCTGACATCCCTTACTTTTGTTTTATTTGTTATCCATTCATTCCTTTTTCCATCTGTCTTTCCATTGATCTTTGGACTTTTGTTACATTACCCATGTTTAATTTTGTAAGCGTCCAGGTCTGGGATCCATATGTGAACACAGGAAGAATAGATTGGTTATACACTTTCACTTTAAAGTGCTGAGTATATTTTTAATTTCTTAATAACTAGCTTAATTCACCGAATGCTGCCCAGGCCAGTCTTACTCGTCTCTTGATTTCAGCCGTTTGGTTTTATTTTTTTTAGTTTAATAATTTGTACCAGATATATAATATATACTTCTACTTGTTCTATTTTTTCTTGGCTTATTCTAATCGTCATATCTTCATCTGTGTTTGTTATGATTTTAGTTTTAGTGTAGTTCATACTGAAGCCTATATTTTTAGCTGCTGTATCCAGTTCTTCCAGCACTTTTATGAGTTCTTCTTTCTTATGAGTTATTAAGGCGATATCCTTAGGTGGTTCAAGTATTGTCTGCTTACTTTGATGCCCATTTCTTCCCAATCTAAGTTTTTAAAAATATTTTCTAGGACCTGGTTAAATAGTTTAGGGGATAATGTTTCACCTTGTCTGATACCTGATTGGCTTGGTTCCTTCGTGGATTTTGATTGATGTTGTTGCTTCGCATATATATTGGCTATTAATTCTTTGTATCGGTGTTCTATCCGGCTATTAACTAAAGATGCTTTTACTGCCCAGTGCTCAATGCTATCGAAAGCTTTGTCAAAGTCTATAAACGCAATATACATTGGAATGTTAAATTCGTAATAATTATACAAAAATCCAGCTTGCAACTATTTTCAATTTCACCTAATCTGGCTACTAAGCAAAAAGTTCGGTTTGGTTCAGTTGGCGAGTTGGCGATAATTTTTACTGTTGTCCAGTCCTGTTTCGTTCTTTAATGGAATTTATAATCCAATGCTTGACATGGCATAAGTCGATTTAGTGTCACGTATGCTAAATAGAAAAAACGACTGGACCCCCTGCTTAACCCCCCTGGATTCTCCACTGGCCAGTCCGACACTGTCAGAGAGCAATAAAGGCTGCATAAAAAGTTAAATGGTTTCCTGTAACAGGAAATTAGGCTTTTAAACACAAGGCTAATGCACTTAATGCATTTAAGACGCTACC
Organism: Aspidapion aeneum; assembly: GCA_963576565.1. Classification (NCBI taxonomy): domain Eukaryota; kingdom Metazoa; phylum Arthropoda; class Insecta; order Coleoptera; family Brentidae; genus Aspidapion; species Aspidapion aeneum. The sequence goes on along the minus strand of OY755038.1, from coordinate 13,693,979 downwards.
GAGTTAACAACAGATACTAGCTAGTTAAGTCAGTTTGCAGTTTCGTGAAATTAGTTATCTAGCCTCACGGTATTTAAACTCTACAGTATGTCCAAAAAGTGCCAGCACCCCTAAATATTTTGCAAAACAACAGTTTAAGTTTTACTTACTTAGAGGTTGTCTCAAGGTCAAATTTAGAAATTTAGATGAAAATGACAGTTGATTTTATTTGTTGGCCAAGTACAAGTATCAAACGGCAAAACGAAACTTTTTCACTTATTATAGTGTCGTACCCCGTTTTTGTGGTTTTGGGGTGCAAGCAGTATTAGTAGGGCTGCTGGATAAAACGAGGATCATCAGTCTTTAAACAACCTTGCGAATATATATTTTATTAAATGTAGAATAATATAGCTTTAGAATTAAATAAAAACAGAGTGATGGTTTAAGACATGTAATATTAAAACTTCGTTACGTTTTGGCAACCGACCATTTCCCCTAATTCAACCCCGCTGAATCCGAATATCCCAGTTGCCAACTCGAAATAGGGAAGGAAAAATCCCACTAAAACCACAAAATCCTGTTTTTTTTTTAGTTTTATACAATTTCTTCTTGAGAAAAATGTGTAGTATACTTTACTGTGGGCGAGGGCCAAAACATCGAAACACAAAATGTCGAAAGTACAAAATGTCGAAAACAAAATATCGAAATTTAAAATGTCGAAACTACAAAATGTCGAAGTTAGAAAATGTCGAAAGGCAAAATGTCGAAATTACAAAATATCGAACTTACAAAATGTTGAAATTAGAAAATGTCGAAATTATAAAATGTCGAAATTACAAAATGTCGAAATTACAAAATGTCGAAAAGCAAAATGTCGAAATTACAAAATGTCGAAATTACAAAAAATTAGCAGTGTTGTAGTTTAGTTTGGTTAGGTTAGGTTCGGTTCGGTTTGGTTCGGTTCGGTTCGGCTAGATTTGATTAGGTTCGGTTCGGTTCGGTCCAGTTCGGTTCGGTTCGGTTAGGTGCGGTTCGGTTTGGTTCGGTTCGGTTCGGTTCGGTTCGGTTCGGATTCACACCCTCTAGGATCCTGGGAAAGAAGTCAGGAAAGTTTTTTTTTTTTAAATTGTTGGTTCAGTTTGCTTTGGTTCCGTTCAGTTCGGTTCGGTTCAGTTTGATTCGGCTAGATTTAATTAGGTTTCATCAGGTTAGGTTTTTGAAACTTTCTATTTTCATGTGGTTAGGTCAGATTAGGTTTAGTTAGATTAGGTTAGGTAATGTCAGGGTCGGGTTAGATTAAGGTTTAGAAATTTTCTATTTTTGATTTTCGATATTTTTGATTTTCGATGCTTGTTAGTTTCGACATTTTGTTATTTCGATATTTTGTAATTTCGACATTTTGGTTTTCGAGATTTTGTAATTTCGACATTTTGTGATTTCGACATTTTGTAATTTCGACATTTTGTAATTTCGACATTTTGTAATTTCGACATTTTGTAACTTCGACATTTTGTAATTTTGATATTTTGTAATTTCGACATTTTGCCTTTCGACATATTGTAACTTCGACATTTTGTAACTTCGACATTTCGACATTTTGTAATTTCGACATTTTGTACTTTCGACATTCTGTCTTTCGATGTTTCGTCCGCCGCCCCTTTACTGTAGACAAAATTTTTCTTAAACACTGCAATATAATGTGGGGTTTATGTCACATATAAGTCTCCAGGGGTATACTTACTTAAATACTATTTTTAAAATAACCAAAATATTCAATTTTTGTTTTTTATTTTATCTTTTTTTTTAAATGAAGTATCTTAAAACAAATGACTTTTTACCTTTTTCTATCCTACTGGTGTTACTTTTTAAGAAAATTTGACACAAATGTATTTTTTGGTAATTTTTGAAAGTGTCATGAATGTACGGACGTCTCTGGAGAGTTAGCCGTATTTCCTATAACATTTTTTGATACACCGTTTAAAAGGAAATTTCATCAAACGTACGAAAAACATGTTTTTTATGATATTTTTAATTAATCACCCCTATTTACGGACGTCGCTGGAGAGTTCACACTGTTGAAAAGGGAATTTCAGTGTCTACAATAAAGTGTAATATATATTTTTTCATACTAAGCTTAGTTTCTGGGAAAATAAGATAAAACTTGTAACAAAAATGGCTTATTTTCTGATTTTTAATATTAATTTAGTTTACGGATGCCCTTAAAGTTTTAATTATGAAACCAATCTGACCATGTTATACATCATTTTAAGGAAAATTTTCTTGACTATAATAAAATATAAAAGATATTTTCCTGTAGGCGTTAGTTTTCAAAAAAATAGAATAAATCATGGGTATTTTTTAAACTTTTTAAAATTAATTCCAATTAACGGACGCCGCTGGAGAGTTTGTTATCAGACAAACTCCATTGGATTATACCTTGCTAGAAAGGGAATTTTATTGTCTACAATAAAGCATGTGATAAATTTTTCCCTTAGAGGCTTAGTATTTAAGAAATTTTGAAAAAACCTTAAACTTTTAGATTTTGGAGGTCTGGGGGATTTTTTGGAGGTTTCTGAAGCCATTTAAAAAAAGCTAACATGATATTATTTTTTGATTATATAAAAATATCTTTTGAATTTACACCTGTGTCAATTGTGGCTTTATAGCAGCAATTTGAAACTTCACTGAGCCAGAACTACACTGCCGTCCTAAGCAAGAAGGTCGTATCTGCATATTTTGTTTATCTGAGAAAAACAGGTGTTTATAAAAAATGCGTTTGGGCGTCTATATTTACATGAAGTTCTAGCAAGGCCAACAAAATAGCCCTAGTTCTAGTTATCAAATTAGTCAAGGAATCACTCCTTCCTTTATTTGTAAACAGGGTTGGATGGGCTCAAACAAACCGGCCCTGGTAATTTTTTTTTATTCGGCCCTCGCTTCGCCACAAAAATTTTACGGCAAAGAAAACGAAGCCGTATTGTGTTATTTTTGTTTTTGATATTATGGAGGATCTCCTTAATTTGAATTTGACCCAATACCGATTTCTCAATCGGTTAATCGATTTCTTAGATTTTTTTATGTATTTTAGCACCAAAAATGATCTTTCGTAACTAAGATATGAGATATTGGCATGGCCGTACCAAAGGGGGAGATCAGGGGGATCAATTCCCACCAAAATAGTCAACAAAGTGTGTTAAAAGAGATTTCACAACAGCAACAGAATTTTTTAATCTCCCGATTATTTCTTCTGGATATTGGTATTGTAAAAAGATATTAATAAGTTAGTGCCGTTATCACTTTATCTCCTTGATACATTATACTTATTTTAATATATAAGTAACTCTAACAATCACACGAGTAACGCAAGCCTGGAGTTACTACCCAAGTAACATTTCTTTATTTATAGCAGAAGCTAAAAGGTTGCCAGCGCCTTTCCTTAAAACCATTAGTTTCAATGTTTGGTCGCTAGTACGTTCCCATTACCCTTATATACCCCTTAGACCTCCTAAATGGGACTCCCCAATTGGTGTTGGCAACCTATGTATTAAACTCATATAAAACCATAAGAAATAAACGCTAGCTTCGCCCTCTAGCGGTTCCACTAGTATAGAACCTTTTAGAGCCTAAAGCTATTATGCCATGTTCTAAAAGCAACTCAGAAACGTCCTGTTATAAAACTAGATTTGGTAATTTGGTATCCTGGCAATTCTGTTGAATACCATAATACCTTTAGAGTAAAGAATTTTTCCTATAAAAGCTTTAGCGATATTTTAGATTCACAATGGCTATATAAAATAATTTAGGTCATAAAATTGCCAAAAATGTCAGAGTCCCAAAATTATTGTATCACATAAAAATATACCTATATATGAGGAGTTTGTCGTTTTGTGGATCATCAAATTGCCTGCCAGACTTATTTTTCTGATAAAATCGTATCTGAAAAGCTCTCAAAACAAGCGCGCCAGCTCACAAATGCTTTTTAATAGTTTTTTGATAACTGAATAACAAATATTTAAAATAAAAAAAAATAATTTACACTATTCACCATTAAAAAAGTCTGTTTGGTTTGCATAAATCAAAATTAAAGTAAAATTATTGTTAAAAAACACTGCTAAAACGACTAGATAAATATTTTCTGTTCACAATATTTTTAAAATAATTCTATATACGCCATTATCGTTTTATAGTGGTCACTTGGTTTTATTTGTTACTCTATCGCAACAAGGATTTTTGAGTGCGCTTATGAAACCAATAAAAAAGAGAAGGTAAACATAGTGAACATAACCTCACTTAAATTTTTTGTATTTGTTTTTTAAAGTGTTGTGTTAAATTTAAATGTTTTTTATCGTGCAATTTGCACACAATCAGGAGGGCCAGTGCAATGATATCCGTTGTGCCTGCAGGTTGGAGGGAAACCTCTTATATTGGCCGTTTAAACAGGCCTTTTCTAGGCTTGTGTGCCCTACCCAGGAGGATAATAAATAATCAATCTTGCAATAGGTAGGTACCAATCTGTACTAGTACTAGTAAAAACTAAAATACGAAAGTATTTATTTACTTCTGTTAGAACCCTTAAGGAAACAAAGTTTTATATGACCGCCTATTTAAATAATATGGGTAACCATAAATACAAAAGAATTAAGTTTACCTTTAAGCCTTCCTTTTAAAACCTGTTTAAAATGCCTAAAAGTAATGGCAAAAACCAAAAGTCTAAAGTTTATATTTACTACTCTTAAAAACCTTAAGGAAACTAGGTTCTATATGGCCGCCTATATAATCATATTTACTATTAAACTACTGGTAACTACAAAAACAAAAGGATATAAGGTAACCTTTTAGCTCTATTATAAAACACTTTTGTTATGACCTAAAGTAATGAAAAAAACTAAAAGATCAAAGTTTATATTTATTTCTTTTTAAAAACTTTAGGTAAAAGGGTTTTATAAGACCATCTTTATAAATCAGAAATCAATAAAACCAAAAGTAAGTAAAAGGAATAGAAGAACACTTTTTGGTTGTATAACACATCTTTAGGTAATTGGCAATATAAATTACCTTTTTGTAGCCAAATTGATCCTAAAAGCCATAACAGCACCCTCTAAATAACCTTGGAACCAAATTAAGAAAACCTTGAGTGGTAATAATGTTACTTGGGTATATACAGATTTTTTTAATTTAAATGTTTAATGTTTTAATTAGTTCGTTTGTCAAATATGCAATAATAATTATTAATAATTTGGAATAGGTACATCGGGACTGCAGCCCAACCGGCCCTAAATTGTACCGGCCCACCGGGCATTTGGCCGGTTGCCCGCCTGTCCCATCTAACCCTATTTGTAAATGATATTGAGGAACCACCTGTACATTTATAAAGTTTGACTTTGGCAAAGGCAATACTTTTAAACTTTAATCATCACATTTTAGATATTAGACAGTTTATTACTACGACCCACAATCTATTACTTCTTGGGGAAATTCGAAAAGTTTTATGAAGAGCTATGGAAACATAAATTTCCTTATTACGTTAGTTTATCTACTTTTGCGGATTGTATAAATCAAACTAAAATTAATTTACCGGTTGGAAAATGTCTGCAAAGTTTGCGAATAGCTTAACTAGAAACCAAGTTTCTGGCTTAACCTACTTAGTTACAGGGCAATGTTTAAAAAATTATATAAATAGTTTAGAATAGAAAGTTAGTTTTAGCGCCCCATGGTATAAATGATACAACGAAGAGATTAGTAGCATAAGAGTAAAAAATAAATAAGAAAAATTAGATAACAAAAAGATTTTTCCTTAGCCTAGATTTGAACTGGTTCGGTTTGGTTTGGTTGGATTCAATCTTGAATTTTCTTGTCGTCACTTCTAGTTAAGGCGTGTTTAAAAAACTCTTAACTTTTTCAATCAAACCTCTATAATAATTGTCATGTTTTGTTGATGTGTCTTTCAATCGTGATCTATCTTTATTTTATAAATTTCTTTTTAAACTCAACTGTATTGCATTCGAGAAGGTGAGGTTGATTGATTTGACAGCTAAACACGGATGCAGTAAAAGGCTATTTCCTCAGCTAAAATAAATACCTACGTCGATGTAATCAATTAAATCTGAATAAATGCCCCAGAACTAGAGTTTGAGGTAAATGTTTACACAATCTTTATAGATATGCAACCCAACAAACTTTATAACAGGAGCGGACAGATGGCTCTGCCGTGTCACCATTGGAACTACATAAATATACGGCAGAGCCATCTGTCCGCAGCTGTTATTAAGTGTGTTGGGTTGCATATCTATAGGGGTGGTGTAAACATTGCAAGTTATACTGAAGCAAAAAATTATTGGCTGTCCAAAATTGCACCCCTTGCAAATTTTGGACAGCATCGAATCAGTGTCAGTGCACTATCAGGGCACTACCAGTACTACACTTATTTTTGTAATGAAATACGCTATTACCGTTTTACATTGGTTGTTGTTTTGTTTTAAGGGGGAAGTATACCGCCTCAAGGCCCGCCTCGAAAACTCCCACCAGGAACAGGACAGCCTCCGCGAAGAGCTGGAGAAGGCCCAGTCTGCGACCGGCAAATTGCACGCCGACAAAGACCGAGCCTACGCCGATCTGGAGAAGGTAAGAACCATACTTTCCACAATTTAGGACACACTGAAACAAATTTAAACAAATGCTCACGTACGCCACTATCCACAAAAAAACAAAATGTACCGGTTTCAGCCAACAAACGGAAGTTAATTGGTACAATGTACACGAACATTAATTTAGTGAATACTTAAAGACGACTACATAATATTAATGTTCGTATGCATTAAATCAATGTTTTTCGTTTAGAAAATTATTGTCCAAACAATGATTACACACCCCCAAGATACGCAACCCAACAAACTTAATAACGGCAGCGGACAGATAGCTTTGCCGTTTCATCATTTGAAACTACATGAATATACGGCAGAGCCACTTATCCGCTGCTGCTATATTAAGTTTGTTGGGTTGCATATCTAGAAGGTGTGTAATCATCCTAATCATCTTAAATACCTTTTTTGTTCTGTGTATGGACAGAAAAGTAATAGTGTGTTTACGGTAACTTTTTTCAGGTCGCGATTAAAATATTTTAATTGTCGACTTTTTCTGTTTTCTATAGGGTTGAGAGATTTTTCTATCTTAAAAACCAAGAAATAGTAAATTTCTTTGAGTTTTTCAACACATTAGAACACAAATATCGTAGAGTAGACGCGGCGAGAGTTGATTCCACACACGTCATCAATTTTATCTTGGTATACGCCTACTTGCGGTCGGACAGTGCCGTGCGGAATAAATTACACATAATAATTTATAGCGGTAAAATAAAAATAATTGAACCCATAAAACACTACGCCTATGGAACTCCGAAACAGCCAATCACAAGCTAGAGGCGGGGCCAGTTGATACCCCTCAGCCGTAACGTGGGTGGCTTCAACTCTCGCCGCGCGAACTCTATTTTCACTTTTCACATCTAAAAATAATTAAGACTAGAAACCTTTTAACAACATAAAACTTGATCGGCCAATGTTTTTTTAAATTTCATCTGGTGATTTAGGACATCAAAGATAAATAATTCAAAAAAGTCCAAAATTTTTGTTTTTCGCATTTTTTAATCTGGAGCTTTATACTTTGATTTATTATCATTATTACTCCTAGAGACACTAACATAATAGGGAGTTATTGCAATAAAGCCAGGCAGTAATTCTGCCGGGCACTATTCTGTCAGTTTCGCATTGAAAACTTACAGTTGATCTTCCAAATTGACATACTATAGTCGAATTTATAAATCCAGTCGTTTATTTTCCATTATTAAAGGCGGCACTATTAATTTCGGTTCTTTTGATACACAAAGGCCTAATTTTGAAAAAAGTGCTGTCTTTATAATGTGAATAGTGCCCAACACATTTACTGCCTGGCTTGCCCCAATAAACCATCTTTTACTCGTAAAAAATGTGCTACATATAATTCGTGAACAATCCCTCGCACTTTAGAATCCCGTCTCAGAAACAACATTCAAAATGTCGACTCCAATGCAATTAAGAATCCCATTTTCGAGAGTGTAAACTTTTTAACTTCCTTTTATTTGTCATTTGATAAATAAAAATTTTCTTTTTTATTTTCTTTATGTTTTTTGCAAGTTATAATAAAAGTTGGAAAAAATGAAAACTTTTTTCGACAAAGTAAATCGTCAGTAGACTTCAACAGCAATTCTTCCGGTGATAACCACAGTTAAACTAATTCTTTCCCATTTTTTTTTATTTTTCGGCGAACTTTTTACAGTTTCTTATTTCAACCTGTTCTTTCCATCCAGTCTTACCAATCAATATATCAAACCATCAAAAAAATTCTGTTCAAGTTAAATAAAAACCAGTAATTAGATTAGAATAAAAAGTTAAATCAAAATTTAAACTTAAACCAAAACCTGTTTACTAAAAGAAATTCGTCGAAAACAATACGTTCTCTAGTCGTTGCTGAGCGACCTAGCATGGTAAAAATTGAGACAGATGCTTAAACTTAAAAATTAAAATTTTCTGAAAAAGAAGCAGGATTTTGGTAATAATGTTGAGTATTTTTATTTGGCATGATTTAAATTACACCCTGTACTTAACCTACTTTTAATTTTAAAAGCAGAGAGCCCAAGAAATCCCGAAAAAGTTGTGGAACTCGTATAAGCTTTTGTTATCATTGGTTACAAAGCCGTCGATCGTTTACGTGACGTGAATAAAACCTCAAATATTTTACATTCAGAAGAATTTGTGTGACCTACATAAAAACTTGCATGACTACCAAAAAGAATCAATCAGACAATGAGGAGAATTTAGTGGCATAAGGGCAAGGAAAAATAAGAAAAATAAGATAATAGGGACCTATTGCAATAGTGCCAGGCACAAATTATGCCGGGCACTATATTGACAGTTTCGCATTACAAACTGACAGTTGATCTTTCAAAATTGAAATACCAAAATCGAATTTATAAATTCCGTCGTTCATTTTCCATTAATAGTGGCGTCACTATTAAATCCGGCTCGTATACAAAGGCCTAATTTTGAAAGGACACAGCTGTTCTTATAATGAGAAACTGTCAATATAGTGCCCGGCAAAATTTGTGCCTGGCACTATTGCAATAGGTCCCTAATAAAAAGATTTACCTCAGGCTGGACTCGAACCAGGCACTAAATTCTCCTCGGTATTTAATTTATATCTAGGGCGCTAAAACTAAACTTTGAGAATCGATCAGCATTGCTTCCTTTAAGAAATCAGACATAATAAAAATAAATTGTTAATAGGTCACTATTAAAACTAAACGTCCCACATAGCACAATCACGTGTTTAACACGTAAAAAAAGCGTTAGAAAAAAAAACGTTGATTTTAAAAGCTGCTAGAAAAAGACGTTTATTTCATATATGAAAAGAAGCTTAATAGGTCATTCATTAACGTAATAAAAAATAACGTTGCTAAAAACTGCGTTGTAATAACGCCATTATCAAATCAAAACATCACTGTTTTTACGTTAGTTTCAAGTGATTTTTATCAACGTTAAAATAACATTAGATTCACGCCTTTTCTACACGATTTTTAAAACGCGACTTGCATGGCTTTCTACCGACTAATTTTGAGATTTTACTAGCAGCAGTGCCACCTATTGTCGGCATTTTTCACTTTAACGAAATCTATCAGGCAGTGCTTTGGCATCTAAACTCCAAAAGCCTGTAAAGAAGCTGATCCCTGATCCTTTACGATCACGACGCACCAGTCATTTAACCTGATAAAGACACATTAATACTCTGTAAAAGTGTTTACTGTTAAAAAATCTTGTTTAGCTCTTAAAAAAAACATAATGTATATAGATAGATATATAGATATTTTGTCTTGCCTTGAGCGCCATCTTTAAAATTGTCTTGAAGTGTTGTAGTCTTAAACTAGTGAACTTTTATAGCTTCATTTCGCGTCTCTTTAATGTTAAAAAAATATTATTAAAAAAACGTGACCAAAAAAGACACAGAAAGTTAGCAGGTTTTAGAAGTCTTAATCTAGTGGCGTTTTAGAACATGTTGTGGAGGACTTTTCAAGTGTGAATTTGGTAGCACCAGAAACTTCAGCAAAAAGTGGATTTTTATAGCTTGATTTCTCCTTGTTTTTAAGTTATCTTTAAGCATGTAGATTTAACAAAATAAATATTACATGGTATGGTTGTTTTCAAGTAAAAAAAAACATTGTAATTTTTGTTCACGTTAATTTAATGTTGATGTGCTTTTTGTGCTATGTCAGAAGCAATATACTTTGCGCGTGCCTATGTTCTAGAAAAGCGGCATCTTACGTTGCATACCTATATCTATACAAATCAAACAAGTTTCGTGGCTAATTAGGTAAAAAGGAGTTTTTGTTTCTCTCATATTTTTCCGTGGGTAGCTTGAAAGCTTAACCTCACGGGGGTCCAAGATTTAATGGATACCTAACAAGTGTTGACAGTTAACTGTTTCGTCCTTATGGGACTCCTCAGAACAGTGCTTGGTCAATAAGACACTCTTGCGAAGTTAATTAGACGGTTTTGTCTCTAATCCTACGTAAATAGTAAGAAAACTATCGCAAGAAGCGCCATCTACCGAGATATGAGAGAAACCAGAACAAGAGCAGGCGAAAATAAACTGCTATACATATCGATCAATGAAAAGATCGATTAAAAACAAGAAGAAACCAACTAATCCGTGACCTACGACAGCTCTTCTGTCTTTCAGGCCAGATCAACGCTGATTGCGGTCTTGAATTTACTTGTTAGGGCCTGTTCTTAAAAACGTAACGCACTAGGGGGGAGGGGGGGTTTGTCCTTGCGTTCCACTCAATGTTTTTTAGGAGGGAGGGGTCAAAAGTTCTGAATTTTTGCGTTACGTTCCCTTAATTGTAAGTCTACTATTTTATATACAACCTTAATTTTAAGGACAAATTTCAAATAGGAACTATATTTTAGGTAACCTCTTAAAAATGTACTTTTGTCCCAAAGAGCTATCGAGGTTATAGGTTTTCGGCAAAAAAAAATTTATTTGTGAAGAAAAGGGTTTTCTTTTCAATTGTAACAAATAAGCAAGTTTAAAAAAATGCTTCCCTTGTCTTAAACTTTACCGCACATTTCGGGAATTAATAGGGTATTTGACAAATTTTAAAAAAGAGTTTAGAATGATACATAGATCCCTAATTGGCTAGGCAAAATTATTAAAATAGTATATTTTATCATGACTACATTTAAAATCAAATTTTCTAATTTCCGATTTGAATTTGCCGCTAAAATGCTCATTTCTAGCATGGCGTTGCAATGACGTCACAGCGCAGTAAACTCGCGGACAGATACACGGCATTCAAGTGTTTATTTGTTTTTGGTCTGTGGTTTTACTGTTTTTTATGGAAAAAAATGTCCTATAAGTGGTGTGTAGTGCCTCAGTGTTTGAATACTAGCATAAAAACTCCCGAAAAACTATTTATTCATGTGCCTACAACAGTAAAAGAACGGAAAAAGTGGCTAGAACTTGCTCGAAGAGACCCAAGGGCCTTATCTAATACATCTTCACTTACATTTGTGAAGATCACTTTGACGTGAGTATAACTAAATTGTTTCTATTAATTTTTCTCGCGTTCTCTATAATATATATATATATATATATATATATATATATATATATATAACAATTTCGTAAATGACGATGAAATTTTTGAGGTTATGTTTATTACAAGGGGTGAACAACTATAATATGCAGAAAGGTGTACAAATTTTTAGGCGGTGCTCGGCAGTTATTAGGTAGGCACATGCAGGCTAAATGTAGAACTGAGCAGACTAGGCAGTACCTACGCAGGACTATGCAGTGTTACCTATGCATTACTTCAATTATTGCTGGTCGTAGGTCGTAGAAAGATACACCACCAATTATTAGACATTAAAAAGCTCACTTCATAATAATTTTGGTGTTTTGAAATTTGTTATGAAGGGTCATAAGAATTCTTTGAAACAAAATGTATTTAGAAAATTTTGTTTTAAAAAAGCAATTTTTGATTCTTTTTTAATGCTTAAAATAATAAACAAAAAAGCAAAACATATAACCTCAAAATCTAAATGAGTAAAAGTAGGCGAAGAATATCGTAAAAAAACTTTCAGTTATGTACAAAACAACTCATTGAATACTTACATCAACATTTTAACGTTTCTAAATTCCGCAGAACAAAAATCATTGTTGTTGGCAAAGAAGCCTGCCATCATAAAATTCAGCATTGGCAAGTTGGAGCTATCGGCTTTAGAGAATCCGTTTTCCATTGAAAATGTTTTTTATAAGCAAAACACAAAATAAAATTTAATTTAGGACGATAATTCGCACTTGAAACCAAAGCAAACATTACCATCCATAAGAAAATAACACAGAAAATAGGTTTGTTCGGACGTTTACTGTTTTGTGACGTGACTCGCAGCTGATTCGTAGACCGCCTGTTTTGAATCACGTGGCTAATTGTTTTAATTCAATGAATTTATTTATTTAAAAGAACTATGAATTTGAGAAAAAATTAAACAAAAAAGTTTGTTTTTAGCACTCCCAAGACCTAAAGAGATATATAAAAATAAATATATATTTATTTTTTACTACTGTCAAACACCCTATTAATGGGAAACTTGCAGAATTATTTTTTTAAAGTCCATGAATGTTTCACCACTTGCGCAGGTGTCCTTTCCGCACGTAAATTTTATACAAATTCCGGTTCGCATCGCGTCGTTCTTCTTACTGCATTTGCGTGCAGCAACGTGTATTTTTTGCGCAATTTTTATGAAAATTATTATTATTGCATGATGTTTTAATTATACACCTACTCTCGACCACCATCAAATTCAGCTTTATCAGGAAAATTTCCCATCTATAATTTTGTAAGGGAAGCTACATTTACAATCAATTTCGAACAAGCGTAATTTCATTTAAAATTGAGGATTTTGTACATATCCATTTACAATTCTTAGGTTGGGCGTTGGTATAGGCCCGGGTTTATATTTGAAAAAGCTTAGGAAAAAGTATAAATTTGGTAAAAATAGTTTTTTTGTGTTAATACTTAATAGGCAACGGACAGATAGACAAAAAGTGGCAACTGGTTTTATATTTTCTATTTTATGGCATACAAACTGTTTCCAACTTTGCAGTGGTCTCAACAGCTCAAAACTAATTACATGATTCAGGATTGCAACCTGACAGTTTTGGTGTTTTAACCACCGTAAAAAAAATTCTAACTTTTAATTTCCAAACTAAATTGTGACGAAACGTGTCAGTGTGAGAGAGTGTGAAAGGATAACCTTGCAACTATGTTGCCAGTTTTACTTGTTAGTCTGGAATTATAGGATATAAATATATCTCAGTAGACAGGTTTCTTCTAATTGCTACTGGCAATAAAAAACATTTATTCTATAAACGGTATTTCCTTCTCTTCCGTTTGGAAGTTCCAAATCGGTATTATAAACGTAACCGTGACCAATTGATCTCGGTTACGTTAAAACACAGATTTCAACGTCCCAACGTAAAGCTAGAGGTGATGTGATTTCAAGGACTTACCCTAAGCAATCTTATTGTGCAGAAAGTGACATCAAAATAAATCGACAAATTAAACCAGGGCTATCAAAACGGACGGGCCACGAACCTCTACTTTGTTGACGTCACATCGGGGGCTGATTTTTTTTTTATGATTTCGTCACGACACAGCTGATTGTCTTTAAAATATTGAAGTTGGTATGACGGTTCGTGAATATTTGATTTTGAAAATAAAGCCGGTTTTGAGATTGTTTTTACTTATTCTTGCAGTCACATCGGGGGTTCATTTTTTTTTGATGGTCACGTCACGACACAGCTGATTGTCTTTAAAATATTGGAGTTGGAATGACGGTTCATGAATACTTGATTTTTTTTAAATAAAGCCGGTTTTGAGATTGTTTTTACTAATAATACATTAATCATCCTTAATTTTTCAGAGCCGCTTCATTAGCTCACACTAAAATTAAATTTAAAGCAAAAGCGAATGTGACAAACACAGATGACAAAGTCAAATACATGTCAAATATAACAGTTGGCATGCGGTACATGGCGGGTAATTTGAATTCAAAATAAGGAATGCTAAATCTTAAAGATTTTAACCTTTTAATCATCTTGCAGCCTTACAAAAGTTTGGTGAAATATCGGGATGGTGTCTGAGAATATGTCACTGAAATTTAGCGGAAATCTGTAGTGCCATTTTGAAAATATCATAAAAAACGTCTGACCTCCCATAAGACTCAATGTAAAAGTCAGCCCCCCGTGAACAGCTGATTTTTTCAGGGTCGTAGCCTGCATTGTGTTGTTAGCCTTGGTCAAGCATACAGTAACCAGATTTAAAATTGATTGTAAATATAGCGTTAGCTTTAAAATTTTATGCGCGTGACAAATTGTAAAACGTGTAGTTAAAACAAGAACAAAGCTACAGTATAGCTTTTCCAAGAATTCCATTTATGTGCGAGGTACACAAGGATTGCATGCCGCTAATAATTCATGCAATTAGTTTGGATTTTTACCCTGTTGTTTATCGGATATCAGAGACGACTAATGATAAATAAGGCCCTGCTGATGTACAGGATTTTCCGGAATATTTTTACACCACAGCTTTCAAATAGTTGCTTTTTAAAAGCTCACCCATTTTTTTATTGTCTCGAAAAAATTGGTAACCCAAAAAAAAATATTCTTTCCCAATTCACGTAAAAAATTAATTTTATGTCCAACAAAATGTTATTTTCACCTTGGACTTTCCAATTCTCAAAACCTGTTTTTTAAAAAAGCAGCGTTTTACTACAACACCCGATATAATTTGAAAGCTGCTTCGCCTAATCTAACCAGTTACCTTAGCTTTGCCCCAATAGCAGCCATGGATTTCTTAAAAAAAACATACTGGATCCGCCACCGCGGAACAATTTCTGTTGGCAACATTAAAACTCTTAAAAAATTTAGTAGTGTGGTAAGACTGAATCTGTAAAAAAAAAATTTCTAGACTGTATACAAAATAAACACAACAAATACTCAAAAAAAAAAAAATAGGTCAGCCAAAAAAATAACACGGAAAACATAACGGAAAGTAATTTTATAATAATCAGTGTTACCACCTAAGGAGTTGCAGTTTTGCCAACAGAAATTTTTACGCGCTGGACGAACTGTTTCAGGCATTGATTTCGTATAATTTCTATGCCAAAGGGCTGGCTATTCTTTTTTAGAGACATTTTATGAGATTTCCGGAAACATAAGGTCAAGTTTTTTGAGATTTTTAATAATCAGTGGTACGAAATCAAAATCTTAAAAAAAAAAATTGTGTTGCCAACAGAATTTGTTCCGAAGTGGCCACCCTTCTTTCAGTGCAGGGATTTCTTCACCAAAGGGCTGACGATCTATTTTATTTTTAAGGAATCCGTGATAGTAGCTTTTACAAAACAATTTACAAAATGTCACCTCATAACACCACATCATTACGTGTTGGTTCAATGGGCGCGCGTCCGCTTTACAATCAGAGAGCGATGGGTTCGATTCCCTTGCCTTGCAACTCGAAACTACTATCCGTTCATAAATACAGATTTACCGAAGGTAGGGGTAACGCCTGTCTTCGGCGGAGTTTGGGCATCAACGAAGTAGGAAAAATCGATGATCAATCTTCACTAATAAGTCACTTTAAGCGGATGGTCCTGTGTTAATAGCGTAGATGGCGCTAGCATGATAAAGACCCTAGAGTCACTGCATCCTGGAAGCCTGGCGTGTAGTTTTTATGAAGCGGTAACCCTAAAAGACCTCTGTGGTCAACAGAGTATCAGGCAAAATTAAATCCTCCTTGAGAAAAGAAAAATGCTTAACATGGGGGTGCTAGGCGGCCATTTCGTTGGGTCTTGATGTAGTATGAATGTAAGAGTGATTGTCCCGGGAACCAAGTAATTTCGAGTCATATTATCTGGGCGTCCGAGTAATGAGTAATGGGTAAAAACAAACCAAAACGAAACAAGGCCACAACTTTCTTTTAAAGGAATCTTGTTAATTAATTATTTATGATTTTAATGTTTAGGTGAGAGAAGAACTGGAGCGAACTACGGCGACCTTGGGAAAGGCCCAACTTCAAACGGACAAACTGCAGAACGCTTACGACAAAGCGCAGACCGAGCTCGACAAGCTCCAGGAAAAGCTCGACAAGTCACTTGGAGAGACCAGGAGGGTAAGCCTATTCTTCTTCTTCTTTCTTTTCTTTAGCTTAGTCCGTCTGTAGCGAAAGTATCTTTAACTCAATCTTTCTCTTACTAAATGAATGGAGTTTTGTGGACGCGAAAAGTCCCATGTACTTAGGCCACATTACTGAGCCCGTGTACCCCACTACCAACCCGCACAGCACTAAAAACCCGCTGCCTAAGCAGATTTTTCTAGGATGAAAACATGGTTGAAAACTTTTGAAGTATCAAGGGCTAAGCACACAGTGCTACTCAAATATAGTGAAGAGTGTAGGGACCTCGGTTAGGAGGTGTAAAGAGGATTCTTTAACCTCTATACACTTTCGACACTCCGGGTCTTCAATGATTGCCAGAATGCTGAGATGTGCATTAAGGTGACAGCGTCCTATCGCCCTGTCGCCAGTCTCATATATTATATTTTCTTTCAACTGTAAGAATTTTTTCTGCCCAGGCCACCTCCCCAATGTTTAAGACATGTTTTAGCGTCGTCATGGTAAGACACTCTGGGATATCCACCATGGATTCCGGTCTTACTGGGTCAGCTGAAGATCTCATCCTAGCGAGTTAGTCAGTCTCCTCGTTTTCAAGAATGCATGCCCTCTTATCTTTTCTTACTAAAAAGAGCAAAAATGCAATTGTCGTTTATAAAGAACTGACTTCTGTATCAAGATCTTCATTAAGGGAAAACTGGACTTAAATTTCGTAGGAGAACTCGGCCATAGTTTTGCTTTATAGCAGGAAAACACTCATCATCGGATCATTGTTTAAAGTGAGGGCTCCGGCTTCGTCCACCGTACATTCGGTTAAGCTCAGCCGTCCACGTAACAGCATTTTACTCTGCTATTGGTCAAAGACACGTTTCCCTACGATATTCAAGAATCTACTTGAAAGACAAATTTTTGGTTCGGTTCGGTTCGGTTCTTTTATGTATTTCACTTGGTCAGGAATGATTTTGATGATATTTACATGACTATACCTAAGGTCACTGTATCACGAAGTTCCTTCTGGCGTGAGCAAAAATAAGGCACGAGGTCCGGCGCAGAGACTTTTAAAAGCGACGCGCGACGGTGCCATCCCCGATTTTGGCGACTTTTGGTAGGAATAATAGAGGTAGAATAATAGAGAGTCATGAAAAAAAAAAGTCAGACTATATTTGTTTCGGATTCCTTTCTCACACCTTCAATAGGAGAAACTTTTCAGAATCACTTTGGGCAATGCCTTTAAAGTCTACCCACTTTAAGTTTCAGCATCTTTAGGATACTCAACGATTTGAAAAGAATGAATATTCATCAATTTTCTGTATACATTTTAGATACAACTGGAAAAAGAAAAACTAGGATACGATTTAGAGAATATCCAATCGCAATTGGAGAAGGCTCTAGGCCAGTCTGCTCGCATTCAAAAGGAAAAGGAGCAAGCCCTCCAAGAAGCCGATCGGCTTAGAGACAAATACGAAAAACTACAGGTAATTACTATAATAAAAAAATATTATTACATCTTTTTGTGTATTGTTTTTTTGCTATTATATATTTGTTGTTATATTTATTTTTATTTTTTAGTTTGTTTTTTTTAAGTTGTATTATTTTTAGTTTTGATTATTTTAAAAGCACTAGAAGTTTTAAAAAGAGACGCTCTAATAGTTCCGTGTTTAAAAGGCATAATTTTACTAAACATGATTTAAATTTGACATACATTAATATTTGGTTTTGACATGGTTTATTTATGACATATATTTAATTTTGACAAAATTTTACAATTGACAAAATTTTACAAATTATAATCTGATTTAATTAACACGCATTTAATTCTCTTAATACTAGATTTAATTTTGTCATGAATTTAATTTTAACATAGGTTTACAGAAAATGAAATAAATTTTGTTATGAATTTATATTTTAAAATAATTTAAAAAACTTTATCATAACAAAAACATTTCATGTAAAAAAAGCCAAGTACGCGAAAATGGCATTCCGTAAAAAGAATTGAGATAAAAGTAAAGCCAAGTTCTCCAATACAAATTGCAAAATGAAAGGTTCTTACTAGTTTGGGAATGTTTTTTTTTAAACTTTGCTATTACAGCCAAACTTCTTTATGTTCAATTTAGCACTGTGCCTAAGAGTCATTTACAGCAGTAATAGCCAAGTTTAGAAAAATATTTCCAAACTAGTAAGAACCTTTCATTTTGAAATTTGTATTGGAGAACTTGGCTTTACTTTTATCTCAATTCTTTTTACGGAATGCCATTTTCGCGTACTTGGCTTTTTTTACATGAAATGTTTTTGTTATTATTTCACTTCTTTTTTAAAGGAATTGGATAATACTTAATTTTTAAAGTAGTAAAATATGCGGAATATTGTTCAAAACTTTTGCAATGCCTTACTTAAATTTTTGAGGTTTTTTAATTTTTTCCATGGTTTTATCGTAGTTCCTATCAGCCTTCCAAAGCTCAGCTCTCTAGTGTTTCTGAAAGTGCACAATGTTACTTTTACATAACTTTACATGTATAGGGGAGGGAAATAAATTAAAATTGTCGTGTTTTTAAATTTTGTCCTATAGTTTTATCATAGTTCCTATCAGTCTTCCAATGCTCAGCTCTCTAGCGTTTCTGGAAATGGGTAATGTTACTTTTACATAACTTTACATTTATAGGGGAGGAGAGTAAATGAAAATATTGAACTTTTTAAATTTTTTCCCATGGTTTTATCATAATTTCTATCAGCATTCCAATGCTCAGCTCTCTAGCGTTTCTGGAAGTGGGCAGTGTTACTTTTACATAACTTTACATTTATAGGGAAAGGAAGTAAATTAGAATTTTGGGGTGTTTTAATTTTTTTCTATAACTTTATCATAGTTACTATCGGTCTTTCAAAGCTCAGCTCTCTAGCATGTCTGGAAGTAGGCAATGTTACTTTTACTTAACTTTACATTTAAAGGGGAGGGAAGTAAATTAGAATTTTGGGGTGTTTTAATTTTTTCCTCTAGTTTTATCATAGTTCCTATGAGTCTGCCAAAGCTCAACTCTCTAGCATTTCTGGAAGTGGGCAATACTACTTTTATATAACTTTAAATGTATAGGGAAGGGGAGTAGATTAAAATTTTGAGGTTTTTTGATTTTTTCCTATAGTTTTATCATAGTTCCCATCAGTCTGCCAAAGCTCAACTCTCTAGCATTTCTGGAAGAGGGCGATGCTACTTTTACATAATTTTAAATGTATAGGGGAGGGGAGTAAATTAAAATTTTGGGGTTTTTTGATTTTTTCCAGGGGTTTGGTCATAATTTCTATCAGTCTGCCAAATTTCAGCTTTGTAGCATGTCTGGAAGTACAGTAGAATATTGATGATCTATGCATGAGTGAGTCGGTGAGTGGCAATTTAGACGTTTTATGAAATTTCGTAACTACTTTACTACTTTATGGAATTCCATGAAACTCGGAGGGGTTGTTAACTCCATGGAGATCTACGACTGTGCAAAGTTTGAGATTCGTAGCTCATTCCGATGTAGAGTTTTAGGTAGGTCAAATATCGGCTGAAATGTTTCAAGAAAAGATGGTTACGGTGCGCGAACTTGGCGAGGCACTGCTGTGCCCTCAGATAATATTTAATTTTGAGTTTAATCCTACCTGAATTAATTTTTACATAAATTTAATTTTGACTTATTTAACAGCCATGACTTGATTAAACAAAAATAAATTATTATATAAGAGTTTGAAAAGTATTAACATATTTTTCTAACGATCTCGGTCAAAAGTTTTGTCTGCCATTAATAAGCTCTGTTGGGTGGTTGGCAAGCAACTGAAAACTTTTTTATTGGATCAATATAGAGAACGGAGCAGAGCTCCATAAACTTTAGATTAATGAAAAAAAAAAGAGAAACAAAGAGTAGAAGTAGATGGAAATCTGAAATATCTTTTTAGATTGTTTTAGTAATTTATTTATTACTATATTCTAAAGTACTCGTATTACTTAGTTACTTCTTTATCTTCGGTTTATGAACTTTAGTGAGGTTTTGCATCGATAAAGATTTTTTTCAATTCTGGTCTACCTCTAATCTGGGTTTACATCCATACCTAATTATATGTTGTCAGCGGCGTAGCGTGGGGGGGGCGCGGGGGGTTTGTCGCCCCCCCCCCCGCCCCGAGGGTAGTGGCGCCCCATAGGTGGCCGAAGCGCCCTCAGCTTTATTAAGTCGGGCCGGTAACGGCCAATTGAGTGGGTGCCAAAGGAAACTAACGACATGAAGACCTTTGTTTTTTTTTTTTTGTTTTTGTTTTTTTTTTGTGGTCGCAAGATTCGTGAGAGGCGCCCTTGTGACTTATCGGCCGCCCCCTCACACATGATGACCTTTTTTTTTTTTGTTTTTTTGGTCGCAAGATTTGTGAGAGGCGCCCTTTTGACCTTTTTGTTTTTTTTTGTCACAAGATTTTTCATCAGTTTTCAGAGGCGCCCTTTTTAGCTGTCGCCCCCCCCCCCCGCCCTTTCGGGCACGCTACGCCGCTGTATGTTGTATTTGAAGTTTAATTTTGTTGTTCAGGCTGAGAAATTAGGAGAAT
The DNA here is from genome assembly GCA_963576565.1 of Aspidapion aeneum. Classification (NCBI taxonomy): domain Eukaryota; kingdom Metazoa; phylum Arthropoda; class Insecta; order Coleoptera; family Brentidae; genus Aspidapion; species Aspidapion aeneum. Next base: position 13,673,182 of record OY755038.1, on the reverse strand, counting down.
TTTCCGTATATATCCATACAATCTAGTGATAATTTTGGGCACGTGGATGTGAAAACAAAGCTTTGAACAATGTTTATTTTAGATTTTTTTTGGCAATTTAATGATTTTTGAAGATAGTGTTAAGTTATTAATATAGGTACGCAAATTAAGCACTGAATGCATTATTACCTATATTTTTAGATATATTAGTATTATTTTTTTCTGTTAAAAAATGGTTTGGACAAACTGTGGTAGGGGAGAGGGGGCAAAATGGAATACTTACATTTATAGGCTTATTTTTCCTATTAAATAATCATCATTGCGTTCGTCATTTGGAATTAAGTTGGCTAGATATAGTATCTGTATGTTTCAATTTTCAGTTTAAACGATTTAGAACTCCATCATGCTTTTATTTTTATTTTTGTAAAGAGTTGACTTTGTCCCATTTTGTCTCGCTTACAGAGAAAAAAAAACAAAACTGTTTTAAAAAGAAAACCTTAGTTTTTTAGCTTTAGTGAATAAATTATTTTTCACACATTTCTCCACATTCTTTCCCATTAACAATGTTTGGATAATTGTGGTCCACAATGGCCCACATAGCACAATCAATCACGTGTTTAACACGTAAAAAAGGCGTGGGAAAAAAAAACGTTGATTTTAAAAGCTGCTAGAAAAAAACGTTTATTTCATATATGAACACAAGCTTAATAGGTCATTCATTAACGTTATAAAAACTGCGTTGTAATAACGCCATTATAAAATTAAAACAGCAATGTTTTTACGTTAGTTTCAAGTGATTTTTACGTTAAAATCACATTAGATTCACGCCTTTTCTACACGAATTTTAAAACGCGACTTGCATGGCTTTTCTACTGAATATTTTTGAGATTTTACTAGCAGCAGCGCCACCTATTGTCGGGATTTTTCACTTTGACGAAATCTATCAGGCAGTGCTTTGGCCTCTAAACTAAAAACCTTTTAAGGAACTGATCTCTGATCCTTCACGATCACGACGCATCTGTTATTAACCTGATAAAGACACATTAATATTCTGTGAAAGTGTTTACTGTTAAAAAATCTTGTTTAGCTTTTAAAAAAATACATAATGTATATAGATAGATATATCGATATTTTATCTTGCCTTGAGCGCCATCTTTAAAATTGTCTTGAAGTGTTGTAGTAAACTAGTGAACTTTTATAACTTCCTTTCGCGTCTCTTTTAAGTTAAAAAAATGTTATTAAAAAAACGTGACCAAAAAAGACGCAGAAAGTTAGTAGGTTTGAGAAGTCTTAATCTAGTGGCGTTTTAGAACATGTTGTGGAGGACTTTTCAAGTGTGAATTTGGTACATGAAAATAACGAGGGTAAAAAATACGTTATATATACAGCACCAGGAACTTCAGCAAAAAGTACATTTTTATAGCTTGAATTCTTCTTGTTTTTAAGTTATCTTTAAGCATGTAGATTTAACAAAATAAATATTACATGGTATGAGGTTGTTTTCAAGTAAAAAAAAACTTTGTTATTTTTGTTCACGTTAATTTAACGTTGATGTGATTTTTGTGCTATGTGAGGGAGGGCCAAGTTCTTTTTGTATAAAAACTTAAAAATACTCAATTACCCCTGAGGATGCAAACATAAGTTTGCTAAACATGTTGGGTGCTTAAAAAAATCCAAGCAATAGATTTAATAAAAATTAGTGGAGAAAGAGAGAGAAATATAATTTAGGGATGATGCTATTGACTGAACCTATCACTCCACGATAAGATGGACTATTTCCTCAACTTAAACAATTAAAAATAAAACTTCATTAACTACATCCATTTTAATGTAAACAATGCCATTTTGCCATCCACCAGCTGATCTATTTGTGAAGTCAGTTGAAAATGGTCAATAAAAAAAACAATTATTTTAGGGTCAAATAAGCAGACTCCAGAAAGAAAAGGACAGCTATCAAGACGAGTGCGACAAACTAAAGGAAAGAGTCGACTCTCAGCTCACCCAACTGTCAAAAGTTCAACGAGAAAAGGCCGAACTGGAAACTGAACTGGACGTTTCGAAGGATCGATGGGATAAAGCTCACATTTTGCAACAAAAGATACAAATCGAAAGGTACTAAAAACGAAAAAGTGGTTCGTTAGTAATAAGACCGTAGATAAAAAAGTCTTAAAAACGTAAAAGTTTGGTAATTACTACCGGCACACATCTTGTGTCATATAAAAATTACAGTCTCTGACGCAATATTCTGCGACACTTCCGAAAAATTACCAGCTTTTTTCTTATGTAGACTTACATGTAGAAATGAGCAAGAATCCCCCCACCTTATCTACTGCAACTATGCGATATCATATCACGGTCAAAAAGACCACCCACACTATGCGCCTCTGCACACAAAAGACAATGGCCTTCGCAAATATGCGATATCATATGAAGGTCACAAAGAACACCCACACTATTCGCCTCCATATACAAAATATAAAGATCCACACGCACCTGCACACAAAAGACAGACTCACATAACTGTACATTGTCATATCCAGGTCAAAAAACCACCCACACTATTATCCTATGCTCAAAAAGACCCGCTTACACTCCTCATACAAAATTACCTTCATACTATCGGCCTATGCTTAAAAAGACTACCCACACTATTCGGCTATTGTCAAAAAAACTACCCACACTGTTCGCCTATTATGATAACGTCATTACCACCACATTTTGGTCTGGAACGTACATATCTCTACTACTTGTGACATATGTGTGAACCACCGATGAAGATGGAAACAAGACCCACTGCAGGCACAATAGAGAACGATATAAAAAATAATATACCCAGACCTAAGTTTATTTCTTTTATAACTTATCTTAAAACGTCGCGATAGTTATTAACGAAGATGCTTGAGTAGCGAACCGAAATATTAAATTGGTCAAAACAGTGGGTTTTTGTAAAAAATAATCGCAAATGTCAAATTTAAAACACAATTCGCTTAGTTACAAATGTTAATAGTTAAAATTAATAATAAATCTGGATACACAACACCTCACAAAAACACTGACAAATATTTTTAGTATGACAATTTTTATATTTTAGGGATGATGCTATTGCTGAAGTTGACATACTAAAAGAAAAACTCGACAAAGCAATCTACGCTTCCCAAAAGGCAATCGACGAAAGAGAAAATGTCCATAAAGAATTTGAAAAGATCATTGAAAAGTACGATAGGTAAGTTGTTCGCCAAACACTCAACACTAAAAAAACCTTAACGAAACTTTTATTTTCTGTTTTAGGTTTCACAAGAAGAACTTAAATGTTATTGTGTTTCTTAAATTGTACTAACATTACTAATTAAAACTAAAAACTGGTTTTAATAAACACAATACTTTGTTGTTAATAAAAATTAAATATTTTTTCTAGATCCCAAAATGACGTCTACCGCCTACAAAGCAAACTGGACACAGTCTCAGCTGAAAAGGAGCGTCTGGAACTTGAGATCGAAAAGCAACAAATTGCTTCTTCGAAATACCGCGACGATCAACGCAAATTACAAGAAGAAATCCAACGCATACAGGAAATGTATGACAGGGCAGCTATGCAACTCAGTCGCAGCAAAGAACTCGAAGAAAAACACAAAGAAGAACTGGAAAGGTTAAATATTGATATTGAAATAGTTAGAGACAAATATGAGAAAGCACAAATGGAGATAAGAAGACTTCAAGGAGACAGGGAGAAAGTTGTCGCTGACAACGAGCGATATCAGTATGAAATCGAACGGGCGCAAGCCCAAAGTACCAAAGCTCAATCTGCATACGAAAAAAGTCAAGAAGAAATTGCTCGGTTATCAATTGAGGTCGAAAAAGCTAAAGACAAACACGAACGACTACAAAACGAGTTTAGAAAAGTCGTTGCAGAATACGATACTTTGCAAAAGTCTACAGGCTTGGATACTCGAGGTAGAGAAAGCAGATTTTCAAGATACGATAGAGATGATCGCACCAAAGATGAAAACGACAGATTACGATCTGAGATCGACAGATTACGAGAACGCCTTGACAAAACTCTGGGCGACTTGGATAAGACTCGTAAAGAGCTGGCATCGGTTGAATCAACTAGAGGTAAATACACCTTTGAAGAAGAAAAAGCCCGGTTGGCGGAATCAGAGCGTATTAAAGACGAATTGCAACATACTCTTAGCAATAATCAACTCTTAGAAACGAAATTGCACGAAGTTAGCATTCAGTTAGATTTAGCACGACAGGAAGTTACAAAAGTTACAACCAACTACGAAAAACAGCGCATGGAACTTGAAAAAGCAATGATTGAAGTAGAAAAACTTAGAGACAAATATGAAAAACTTAAATCTCACGCTGAAAAATTAGAAAAAGATAATGAAAAGTTAAGAATGGAAGTCGCGCAAACAGAAAGAAGACAAACTTTGGCAGCAGACAAAGTCAGAAACGACGAACGTTTAGAAATCGAAAGGTTAAAAGAAAAACTCGAAAAAGCAATCCAAGCCCGAAACTCTACGGAAATGGAAGCTGGTCGTCTTGCTCAAGAATTAGAAAAGGCACAAATGCAACTTACGAATGCACTAGACACAAACGAAGCTACAAAGATTGAGTTTGAGCGTATGGCCACAGAATTAGCACGTATGCACGAGCGCATCGAAAGAGACAAGTTAGAATGGAAGACTATGGAACAAGAACGAGATGTTATGCGTGCTGAGTTACAGCAAATGAGAACTGGCTTAGATACACAGAGACGTGGTTTAGATCATAGGACACAAGAAACACTTATCAAGCTTCAACAAGAATTAGCACACTCAAATAGAGAAAGAGAAAAAATGGCTTCAATGTTAGACAAACAAGGTAGACAAGGTGATTCTATAGAGAAGCAAATAATTAAATATGAAGCAGACATTAAGCAATTAACCACAGAAAGGGATCAATTAGTTACGCAATTAGAAAAATCGCAAGATATGTTACTAAACTTCCAACAAGAACTAAACCAGAGCGAAACTGAATTGGAGAAATACAAACAAGAAGTTGCTAGATTAAAGAACGAACAAAAACGCATGTCGCAAGATGTAGAAAAGGGCACCAAAGAAGTTATAGAGAACAGAGACAAGCAAATACAAGCCTTGCAACAACAATTACAACAAATTCAAAAAGAAAGAGATGCACACAAACAAAGAGCAGAAAAAGCAGAGAAAATGTTGCAAGAAACTGGTAACCGAGGCGATTCTGAAATGGAACAGTGGCGAAAGGTTGTCGAACAAGAAGGAAAACGCGCAGATCAAGCGGAAAAAACTGCTCTAGATCTGCAAAAACGTATTCAGGCTATGGAAAAACAAATGCAGCAACAAGTTGGCCAACAAAGAACGTTGCCAAAACCACCTGTAGATGATAAGGAAACTCTGAGGTTAAAGGCCGAGCTAGAAAAAGCCAACAATGAGGTTAGAAATATTGCAACAGAAAGAGATCGAATGCAGTCGCAACTGGAAATAATGGTTCAAGAGTTGGAGAAAAATCAGGTCAGTCGAGCTTTCGCCCAATATAATAAATAATATTTTTTTATTAGGTTTTTATCCTTTTTTTATATAGTTCTTTTGATTTATATATTTGATTTTTAAGTTTGTTAGCTATTTTAGTTTTAGAATTTTATCAAATATATTTTTGTTTGCAATTTGGTATTTTTATTTTAATTGTCTTTTTTTACTAATCCATTTCCCAAAGATGTTTTTTAAAATATGCAATATTATTAAAATTTATATATACAGAATCCTAAATTTGATTCTTGTATTCTTTCGCTTATTTTTAGAGGAGATAACTAAAAGTGTTCATTTTAAAACTAGGTTAAACTTCTAAATTTTTGTTTAAAATATAGTTGGAGTTGCATGAAGCAACGAAGAAGCTACAAATGGCCGGCCAGCCAAGAGTGAACGGAGACATCTCAGCGGTACAAAAACAAATCGAAGCAGAAAGAAAAAAGGTTGAAGATCTTAAACGACAAGTTGATGAACAAAAGAAAGCAACAGATAGCAAAGGGCGGCAAATAGAAGAGAAGGAGAGGAAATTGGTCGAAATGGAGAAGCAGTTGGAGAAGAGAAAACAGCAAATGGATCAGTTAGAAGCCTCATTACAAAAGGTACGATTAAAATTAGTTCAGTTTTGGATTTACTATCAATCTAGTTTAACCTGTATGTAAGAATATAATTATTACCTTTTCTTATCTATATTCTTTTACTCAGACTGGAGGCAATGCTGCTGCAGTTTCCGATATGAACAAGAGGCTCAGCGAAGCACAAGAAGCTGCCAGAAAGGCTGAAGAAGAAGTAAAGCGATCTTCAGCAGAAATGGAACGATTGCTTCAATTGGTGCAGATGAGTCAAGAAGAACAAAATGCCAAAGAGAAGCAGATTATGGAACTTCAACAGTACGTTTCTATGTTAGATTATACATGGGGCACAAGTTAAAATACAGAATTAAAATATAGGTTACCACTGTTCCCTGCTATAAACCTATTTGATTCAAAACCACTTCTTTAAGTCTTCGAAATTTTATTTTCAGCAATCTCTCTAAGTTCACATGAAATCAATTTAGCAATGGGTAAGCCCGTAAAGTGACCTAGGTCCATTTGGTTACCTCCATTCCAATTTCCTTTGGAGACAACGCTGTAATGCCAATGTATATTAGAGTCCCTTTATGTGGAAATGTTTGGATAAGATATCCAAAGATACAGGACCCTAGTGTATATTTTAGCAACGCAAAAAACGACAATTTTAATTTTTTTTTTTAGCGCAGTTTGTACCATTTTTAAGTCCAGAAAATTCCACTATTTTTTCTATTTAAAGAACCTGATAATAATGTCTCAACATCTTCATATCAAATTTGTTTGTCAAATTATCCTCCATACGTCATAGTTTTTATGAATTGGATACTTTTAAAAAAGAACTAGTTAAACAAATATAATATATTTTTTCAGGGCATTGAAGAATGCTCAAGCCAAACTAAAACAAGTTCAACAACAGGCCCAAGCAGCAAAAGAAGAGGTAATATCCATTCAGTTTGAAAAAATATTTAACAATACTAATAATTATTTTTTTCTTCTATTTTTCCTGCTAACCAACTCACGGATCCGTACGTATGATGCAATTTTTGTGCTTTTTCTATTTTTGTTTTAAAGGCTGGTCCTGCTGGATTCCTAAAAAGCTTCTTTTAAGTTTGTTTAATGCATTTTACTCAGCTTATCTAAACTCTTGTATATCCTTGATAAATATTTCTTCTTCTATATGTTTTTATTTTGGCCTCTTTGTCCCGTATATATATTATTTTTGAATTTATATTGATCAATGTTAGATTAGAATCGATCCACTTGTCGACATAAACGAAAATCTGAATGCAAAAGCGGAACTGGACCGACGAAAAAGTTTCATATTGGAACTTGAAGAATCCCTCGAAGCTTCAAAGATAATCCTTGAAGAAAAGGAAGTGGAAATAGAAACGTTAAGATGCAAACTTAACGAAAAATGTTCGAAAATTGACAGTATGGAATGTATTATAAAGCAACTTCAAGATAAAGAAATAGAAATAAAAAAGATTAAATCGAATCTAGATAAGAAAGACTTTTACCTGAATGAAGAGTATCTGGTTGATTCAAAAGAAAATTATCCAACAAACGAACACATATCTGTAGAGAAAGTAGATGAATTAGAAGACGTAATTGTAGAAAAAGATGAAAGAATCCTGGAGCTGGAAGATGCACTGCGAGAAACCATTAAAATTTCAACGGAAAGAGAAATGGTGCTGCAGCAAGAGGAGATAAAAAGAAAACAAATTTTAGAAAAGGTAAGTTTCATTTTTAATTGTTATAGTTGTCGGATAGTTCTAAATGATTTTTTCGCTAAATTTATTGGTAATAGATTTTTCACAAACTTTGGCTTATGGATGATTCTACCAAAAGTGGGCTATATGGATATCATTTTTGGTCATTGCCTTTAAATAACAGTACAGCACAGTAAATAATTTAGTTTTTTTAAATTTATGTAACGAACTACGTGTAAGCTAAGAAACATTTATTTTCCCGAATTTTAGGAATTATTGCATAAAAATTCCAGAGGGATGAGTACCAGAGGAATGAGTTTTTTAATGGTTTTCCAATTTAAATCAAAATCTATTTAGACTACTTAACTTAAGTTTTATATAAACAAAGTTGCTATACTTATAATTTTAAAACAATCAACAAAAAAATTATACTATTGATATCAGTCGAATATTTACTTACCAGAGAGATGATAATTGAAGCGGTCCTTTTTGATTTCTCCGAAAAAACCCAATTTTCTTCCGAAAATAAAAAGATCTATAACTTCAACCAAACTAAAGTTGACATTATCTGTCACAACTTGTCACCCTCACAAGTAAATTAGATATCCAGAGCCGTCTCTTTCTCTAGAAATTAACCGGTGGTATTCACAAATATTGTGTTATTAAAAATGGAGCACGTTTAAAATTGTAAAATTTTTCGGAGAAGATGTAAATTCGGATTTTCAAAAATATGACTGCAAACTTAAGTTTTATCAATTTTTTGATAAATAGTTAAGACTTGGTTAAATATTATTTATTAGGATATATTTTTCAATTTGAGTTTTTAATATTTGTATTAAAAAAATTATAAAAAATTTTTTAAACTCAAATGCTCCATAAAGAAAACATTTCGTTTTAAATCTTATAACTAAAACTATGCTTCATTTGCACTCTGTGTTTGAAAAATATGCATTCCCACTCCACAGCACCATTTTTGTAGAATCATGCTTATAACTTTTACAAAGTTAGTTTTACAAGCAAAACTGTTATATGCTTTTGTTTGCAATAGAACAGCAATTAAAAACAAAGCAACATATAAATTTTGTTTAAAAACGTTTAGTCTTATATAGTAGGTAACTACTTTTTACCATAAACAAAAAAAATTGGGATGTAGCTTAAGACCAAATATTCCAAAATGGATTGGTTATCGATCAATCAATTTTAAGTGGCCGGGTGTTTGCCTCAAATTTGAGTAATAGCGCAAATTCCAAATAATTAAAATTCCTTAACTCATCGCGTTTCCATTTGATTTATATTCGATAGGAATGATAGGATTAAATGAAAAACACGGTTATTTATTAGTTACCTCTTATTTAAAGATAGAGATATTTGCAGTTTATCAGATTTTCCTATAAACTTCGTTTTGCTTATATGGGCAGTTTCCTAAAACTTTCAACCATACTTTATTTCTTGCTTATGTTTACCAGATATTTGGATTCTATACATAGGTTGCAAAACTTGAGCAACGCCTACTGTCTCTTCAAGCTGCTCAGGCTATGAGATGTCACAATTGTAGGCCATATGTCAACAGGATGACATCAATGGAAACGAAACTTGCGAAGATGATCTCTGAGAGAAGACGGAACCTGCAGGAACTGACACATATGAAGTAAGTACTTTGTGATCAGTCCCAGTATTTCGTGATCTGTCAATCTGTGTGCCATATGCACCTTTATAGCCAATAAAAGATGTATTAATGCATACACATTCTCTACCAACATTTTTAAACAGAAAAATAATGCTTTTCTGGTTCGAAATTCTCTAACCCAAATTGAGGTACTCCACTTTATATCTATCTATTTAACCTTTTTCGTTCCATCTTTGGACATAGGCCTCCCCCAATAACTTCCATCCTTCCGTGTTTGATTTCGTAAGTGTCCAGGTCTGGGATCCATAGGTAAGTACGCAGGAAGGATACAATAGTTGTACACTGTCGTTTTGAGGTACTGGGATATTTGTATTTTTCTCAGTTCTTCTTTCGTATCTGTTATTAAGGCGATATTATCAGCATATCTTAGGTGGTTCAAGTATTGTGCGTTTACTTTGATGCCTATTTCTTCCCAATCTAAGTTTTTAAAAACATTTCCTAGGGCCTGGTTATATAGTTACGGGGATATTGTGTCACCCTGTCTGTCTCTTCTCCTCTCCTTATATGGATTAGCAGCCTGGTTCGTTCGTTGATTTTGATTGATGTTGTTGCTTCGCTATTAAATCTGTGTATCTGTGATCTAGTCGGCTATTAATTAAAAACGCTTTTACTACCCTGTGCGATTCTATCGAAAGCTTTTTCAAAGTCTATAAACGCAATTCTATTAGGACTTTCATGGTTAATAGGTTGTCAACTGTACTGAAGCCTGCTTGTTATTTTGATTGATATCCGTCAAATTTTGTTGTTTGTCTATCTGTTAATATTTTCGTGAAAAATTATAAATTACATTGAGGAGTGTTATAGGTCGATAGTTTTTTACGTCTACTCTATCGCCTTTGTTGTGTAGAATAATGGTTATGGATTCCTTCCAGTTGTTTGGGATTATTTTTTCTTTTAGTATTATATTCGGTAGGATATGAGGGGTATTAACTACAGCTTTACCACCGTACTTGAGCATTTCTGCCGTTACTTCGTCTTTTCCAAGTGTTATTTTTCATTTTCTTTAATGCTCTCTTTATTTCCGCTTTGCTTATTTCAGGTTGTAGTTCTGAGTTTACGTTCTTTATTTTTGTTTGGAGTTACTTCATGGTTTCTCGCGATGGTTTTCTTTTTGTTTGGTATAATTTTGTGTAGAATAGTTGTGTGATATTTATGATATACTTTTTAACAATCAACAAATCCTTTATTTTAATTATTTCATATCTACCTAGACATTTTATATTTCTGTTATTTTCCATAACACTCAACTTTTATTTATTGGCTCTTCCTTTTATTTTCTTTTATCATTTTTCTTGTAGTTTTATTTATTTCTGGTTCCGCCTTTTTTCCATCAGCTTCTTTATTTCTTCTGATATACAAGTTTCTGACTTTTTATTTTTTTTTTGCGATTCCTTTTCCTACTTTTGGTCATAGCTCTTGTCCACTAATTCCTTTATATTTTATAGATATTTAAAATGTATTATTATTTATTTATATTCTTTTTGGTTTTATAGACGTGATGCCCTTGAAGCAGCAATAAGTGAAAAAGATGCACACTTGGCTCTTTTGGAAATGACTGGCATAAGAAACGCCAGACAGGCCGAAGAAGCCGACTGTCTAAGGATGGAAAAAAGACGGTTGGTTGAACGACTTAAAAAAGAGGTAAACAAAATAAATAAATATTATAAAAAGTTATAAACCATAATTTTTAATAAATATGAAATAGCAATACTGTGGCGCTCCAAATAACTTAAAGTGTGACCACGGCTTCGAATTTTTCGCTGACTTTTTGTAAAGTTAGGTTTTGCCACTTATGTTCCATTGTCAATATTCTGGAGCTATCAAAAATTTTCCCAATGGCAATTTTAATGCAATAGATGAAATTGAGAGCAAATTGCATTGAGACACTCCAGGTGCCTTTTATAAAACATAATTTTAAAATATGAAATACCAATACCGTGGCGCCCCAAATAACTTAAAATGTGAACACGGCTCCGAATTTTTCAGTGACTCTTTATTTAAAAAGTTAGGTTTTGCCACTTATGTTCCATTGACAATATTCCGGAGCTATATAATATATAATGGAATATATGGAATTGAGAGCAAATTGCATTGAGACACTCCATGCAGGTGCCTTTTATAAAACATAATTTTAAAACATGATATAACAATACCGTGGGGCACCACATAACTTAAAATGTGACCACGGCTCCGAATTTTTAAGTGACTCTTTTTTTTTTAGTTTAGTTTTGCCAAATTTTTCCAAGGGTAATTTTAATGGAATAGATGGAATTGGGAGCAAATTGCATTGAAACACTCCAGGTGCCTTTTTAAAACATACTTTTAAAATATGAAATAACAATCCCGTGGCGCCCCAAATAACTTAAAATGTGACCACGGCTCCGAATTTTTCGGCGACTCTTTTTTTAGGTTAGGTTTTGCCACTTATGTTCCATTGACAATATTCTGTAGCTATCAAAAATTTTTCCAATGGCAATTTTAATACAATAGATGAAATTGAGAGCAAATTGCATTGAGACTCTCCAGGTGCCTTTTATAAAACATAATTTTAAAATATGAAATACCAATACCGTGGCGCCCCAAATAACTTAAAATGTGAACACGGCTCCGAATTTTTCGGTGACTCTTTTTTTAAAAAGTTAGGTTTTGCCACTTATGTTCCATTGACAATATTCCGGAGCTATATAATATATAATGGAATATATGGAATTGAGAGCAAATTGCATTGAGACACTCCATGCAGGTGCCTTTTATAAAACATAATTTTAAAACATGATATAACAATACCGTGGGGTACCACATAACTTAAAATGTGACCACGGCTCCGAATTTTTAAGTGACTCTTTTTTTTTAGTTAAGTTTTGCCACTTATGTTCCTTTGACAATATTCTGGAGCTATCAAAAATTTTTCCAATGGCAATTTTAATGGAATAGATGGAATTGAGAGTAAATTGCATTGAGACACTCCAAGTGCCTTTTTTTAAAACAACAAAAACCTCAATCTCTGAAAACCGACAAACAATGTGATATTTAAAAATAAACTTTTATATATTGTCACAACTATATTTGTGACAAGTGGTATCTCTACCATATATGTCACAAGGTTTGTTATTTAGTCCCCTTGTGACTGAGGGATTTAGGGGAATATGAAAATTAAGTATAAAGAATCCACATTTATACATTTATTTTATATAAGAAAAACAGATTAACAGGAACAATAGTTAAATAATGTAATAAGGGGATGCTGGTTGGAGAGAGTTGACCTAGGGGCCATAAGGAATAGACTTTATAGGCCGTAGAGAGTCGGCCTTATGGGTCATAAAGCGTAACCACCATAGTGGGGTTTTCTTTAGGTATGTTTAGTTGGGACCACATTATTTCAGTGGTGTACTGGGTTCGTAGGGACTACGTATTTCAGTGGTGTACTGGGTGTGTTTAGTAGGGAGCACGTATTTCAGTGGTGTACTGGGTTGATCACTTGTTAGAGTGATGCCGGTCTATTGTCACAAGACGCTAGCCCTACCAAGTCCACTTCCAATCCCTGACTTCGCATGCGTAGATCTACCAATATTATTTACCTTATGTATTAGAATAGATGTACAGGGTGATATTCACTTGAATGATTCTAACCACATGAAAATAGAAAGTTTCAAAAACCTAACCTAAAGAAACCTAATCAGATCTAGCCGAACCGAACCAAAGCAAACTAAACCAATATTTTTTTTTTCACAAAAAAAAACTTTCCTGACTTCCTACCCGGGATCCTAGAGGATGTGAATCCGAACCGGACCGTACCGAACCGAACCTATCCAAACCTAACCCTACCCAACTAAACCTAATTAGCAGTACGTGTTGTAGTTTAGTTTGGTTACGTTAGGTTTAGGTTAGGTTTGGTTCAGTTTAGTTAGGTTCGGTTTGGTTCGGTTCGGATTCACATCCTCTAGGATCCCGGGCAGGAAGTCAGGAAACTTTTTTTTTGAAAAAAATTATTGGTTCAGTTTCCTTTGGTTTGGTTCGGTTAGATTTGATTAGGTTTTGTTAGGTTAGGTTTTTGAAACTTTCTATTTTCATGTGGTTAGAATCATTCAAGTGAAAAACATTACTAATACATGAGGTAAAAAATGTTGGTAGATCTGCGCATGCGAAGTCAGGGATTGAAAGTGGACTTGGTAGCGCTAGCGTCTTGTGTCTATTGTCCAGCATCGACTTTTATAGACGAACTTAGTGCAAGCGCAGCAACATTGGTTATTGCTACGTTTTTATAGTAGTCTGAATAAACTTTAAACTGGTTTATGACAATAATATCGTAAATAAATTTTGAAAAAAATTATTTATTAAATTATACAAGGTACAACAGAAAAAACTGAAAATATGGTTTTCATTCGGAACCGATCTTTTACAACTTGTTATTGAACATCTCTAGTCGGCCATTTTAGTTTAACCATATTTTTTGATATTTATTACAAGATAAACAAAAATCTACTATTTACAGGCTGAATCAAGCATATCGCTACTAGAAGAGATCAACGAAGAAGACGAATTGTCTCTCTCCCTTATGAACGAAGAAGATCCCGAAAATCCCCGAACCCACGAGAAAAACTTAACCTAAAACTAAAAAGTGTAAATTTTAGTAGCAAATTTGTAAATACTTACCTATAAATAAGTGTGATACAATTTAGGGCAAAATCTAAACCAAAATATGCGTCTTTTCTCCGCGACAGTCAAGACACGACTGACAAAACAATCGAATCTTACAAACAAGCAAGGCCTACTTTACGCATACGCAACCTTCTTAAATGCTGCGCGTGCGCATGTATTAAACGTCAAAGTTCCAATTAATATTGTATACAGCATGTGCCTATTGCCATATTGTGCACATGTATGATCTCAGCAATAAAATGAGTATTTTAGTGGACACTCTATATAAATTTGAATTGTAGTTGGCAAACTCAACAAGCTGTTGGGGCCAAAAACTATACGGATTATCCATTTTTTAGGAAATCATTCGAGTTTTTTCGGGCTTTGTTTAAAAACTTCTTCTCTAAACGGAGCGGTGTAGCGAGGATTTGCATGTTCGCCTTATTAAAATTATTTTAAAGAGAATTCACTATAATCTAAGACATTGGAGGACAGTCACAGAACAGTAAAGCGATTTTTTTTAAGCTCGAATGAATTTTTAAAAAAGATGGATGTACGGGATGCACCCTGTATAAATAAATAATATATATTAAATTTATTGTTTCTCATTCACTGCCTGTTAAGTAATTTATAAGTTATAAGTAAGAAATTCATTTAAATATCACACAAAATACCGTAATTTTAATGTATCACCAAAATAATGTTTTGAATAAAAGAATTTGCAGTGTCTAACAATATCAGGTACCACAAAAATTGACAGATCTTATAACAAAATTACTACCAGTAACTGTTTAGTGTTGATTAATAGTTAGGAGGTCTATGGTATTCTGTGGGAAGTATAGTCACACAATAGGGCATTTGACAAATTATAGAAAAGAGTTTAGAATGATACATAGATCACTAATTTGCTACGCAAAATTATTAAAATAGTATATTTTATCATGACTACATTTAAAACCAAGATTTCTAATTTCCGATTTGAATTTGCCGCTAAAACGCTCATTTCTAGCATGGCGTTGGAATGACGTCACAGCGCAGTAAACTCGCGGACAGATACACGGCATTCAGGTGTTTATTTGTTTTTGGTCTGTGTTTTACTGTTTTTTATGTAAAAAAATGTCTTATAAGTGGTGTGTAGTGCCTCAGTGATCGAATACTAGCATAAAAAAACCTGAAAAACTATTTATTCATGTGCCTACAGCAGTAAAAGAACGAAAAAAGTGGCTATAACTTGCTCGAAGAGACCCAAGGGCCTTATTCTAATACATCTTCACTTTACATTTGTGAAGATCACTTTGACGTGAGTATAACTACATTGTTTCTATTAATTTTTCTCACGTTGTCTATAATATATATATATATATATATATATATATATATATATATATATATGTAACTATTTCGTAAATGACCATGAAATTTTTGAGGTTATGTTTATTACAAGGGGTGAACAACTATAATAGGCAGAAAGGTGCACAAATTTTTAGGCGGTGCTAGGCAGTTATTGGCAGGACTAGGGAGTACCTCTAATGCTTAAAATAATAATGATTGGGTATTTAATTGAATCTATTGTAAGTGGCATATTAAACAAAAAACCAAAATATATAACCTAACCTCAAAATCTAAAAGAGTAAAAGTTGGCAAAGAATATCGTAAAAAAAACTTTCAGTTTTATACAAAACAACTCATCGAATACTTACATCAACATTTTAACGTTTCTAAATTCCACAGAACAAAAATCACTGTTGTTGGTAAAGAAGCCTGCCACCATAAAGGAATTCAGCATTTCCAAGTAGGAGTTATTGGCTTTGGAGAATTCGTTTTCCATTGAAAATGTTTTTTATAAGCAAAACACAAAATAAAATCTAATTTAGGACGATAATTCGCACTTTAAACCAAAACAAACATTACCATCCATAAGAAAATAAATAATAGGTTCGTTCGAGGCGTTTACTGTTTTGTGACGTCACCCGCAGCTGATTGGTAAACCGCCTGTTTTGAATCACGTGGCTAATTGTTTTAATTTAATAAATTTATTTAATTAAAAGAACTATGAATGTGAGAAAAAATTAAACAAAAAAGTTTGTTTTTAGCATTCCCAAGACCTAAAGAGATATCGAAAAATAAATATATATTTATTTTTTACTACTGTCAAACACCCTATTTTAAGTCACCGGATGTGTCAACTATCCTACGGGACACGATTTTCGACTATAAGCCACTCAACTATAAAGTGTTATGAATAGATACCAATTGCCGTTCATTTATAAACTCAACGTTACTCTTTCAGTTTGACCCTCGCACGATCAGCATTACTGACAGTATTTTATGTCTTTGTTTGTAACTTTTGACAAACAAAGACATATAGAAAAATACTGTCAGTAATACTGAACGTGTGAGAGCCGCTTTAATCGCTTTCATTTCATCCTAGTAAAAGTGAAAGGGATAGAGATGTCAATCGGCAAAGTTAAACAGTAACACCCAGTTTAAAAATGGTGATTTATTTAAAATAACTCACATCAAAAAGGAAAATAAAAACATATAATTGGCCGAAATTAATTGTTGCAACCAATTATAACAAAGTAGATACTTTTATTCAAAATTGTATTTTAGCAATAAAAAAATATCTTTTAAAAAGGAACCACCATCGTGAATGCAAATGTGAAATAAAAATAGGTACCGTGGCCGAGGGGTCATCAGCTTTCAACAGTACTGTACAAATTTCACAACAGTACCCGACAGTACCACGACAGGATCCAACAGTACTCGACAGTACACGACAGTACCCAACAGTACTCGACAGTACACGACAGTACCCAACAGTACTCGACAGTACACGACAGTACACGACAGAACCCAACAGTACTCGACAGTACACGACAGGACCCAACAGTACTCGACAGTACACGACAGGACTCAACAGTACTCGACAGTACTACGACAGGACCCAACAGTACTCGACAGTACACGACAGGACCCAACAGTACACGACAGTACCCAACAGTACCCAACAGTACTCGACAGTACACGACAGTACCCAACAGTACTCGACAGTACACGACAGTACACGACAGGACCCAACAGTACTCGACAGTACACGACAGGATCCAACAGTACTCGACAGTACACGACAGTACCCAACAGTACTCGACAGTACACGACAGTACCCAACAGTACTCGACAGTACACGACAGTACACGACAGGACCCAACAGTACTCGACAGTACACGACAGGACCCAACAGTACTCCACAGTACACGACAGGACTCAACAGTACTCGACAGTACTACGACAGGACCCAACAGTACTCGACAGTACACGACAGGACCCAACAGTACACGACAGTACCCAACAGTACACGACAGTACGTAATAGGGCTTAACAGTACACGATAGAATCCAACAGTACTCGACACAACCCTCTTACCCGAAACAGTGGCGTTGATGCAAAACGACAGGATGACCTTTTTTTGTTTTTTTTTTTTTTTTTTGGAGACGGCGTGGTTCAAATTTCGACGGCGCGGTTCGGTTCATTCATTCACATATGAAACGCGCGAAGGCCCTATGGTCGCAAGATTTGTGAGCGCGGCGCGGTTCCCCAAAGATGATGACCTTTTTTTTTTTTTTTTTTTTTTTTTTTTTGCTCGCATGTTTTTTGAGGGCGAGGCACGACGACAGTACTCAACAGGACCCAACAGTACACCGCCAGGACCCAACAGTACACCGCCAGGACCCAACAGTACTCTACAGTACACGACAGTACTCAACAGTACACCGACAGGACCCAACAGTACTCGACAATACCCAACAGTACTCGACAGTACACGACAGTACCCAACAGTACTCAACAGGACCCAACAGTACACGTCAGGACCCAAGTCCTGTTGGACGCTGTACAAAATTTTAGGGTGCCGATGACCCCTCGACCGTGGCACTCCAAATAACTTTAAGAGAGATCACGGCTCTGTATTTCTTTGTGACATTTTTTAAAGATATATTTTTTTTGATTTAGACATGATAAATAAATATAAAAACTGTGTTGTAGTCGCTGTTAAACCTATCTTATATAAACAAAATTCGTCGTTAGTTATGACAATAATAAATAAAAGTGCTATGTTATTTTATTCCACTATCACCTCCCAAAAAAAAACAAAGTAATTGTTTCATTGTTAATTTTAACTGTTCTATTTATTCACATTGTAGTTTTCCCTATTTCAATAAAAAAATAACACTCACTGCATTTAAGGTAAACATTAATATTAAGATAATATTAACGTTATAGAAAGTGATAAATAAATAAAGTTGTAATAAAATATATAAGATCTTTTACCATAAACACAATTTAATCAAGTTTTTTTTTAATTAACTGTCAACTATACTAATTCAACTTTTTGTTTAAAAAAAAGGGAGACTCTGTTGTTTATAATAAAAAAAAACTAACCACAGATAAATAAAAATATTAACATCAAAAAGCTATGTCATTAAACCTCAAATTTTTTTTATGCTTTCTATTGTTTTTGTATTTAATGTTTTCAGTATGCCACTGTGCGTTAAAAAAAACGCAAAGAAAATCGCTTCCAAGATTTAAATGTAAAAATTGCTCGAAAATTTATTGGTTCAATGGGGACATTTTGGGTCAGTTAAAATAATAGAAAATTTGACAGCTGTTACCGCTTTTGTTACTAAGAATCACGGTGGATAGAATAGACCGGTGTTCGGATCTTATAAATATATGTCTACTAAGGCAATTTTCCTCTTATTTTATAGTATATTCTTGGAAAATAATTTTTTTTAGACATTCCAGTCGTTATTTTTTTTTGGCGCGCTTCATTTCTCTTTACAGAAAAATTAAAATTCGAAGAAAATAATGTGTTCGTTTCAGCATCTAAAATAATCCGCTGACCACATCTTTGTTTACTTCCCAAGTCCTCGGTTCACCTTTGATACTAAACGATCATATTCAATTTGACTTGTAATTTAAGTTTTGTGTAATAAAAAATAAAGCGTGCTAAAAAAATAACGACAATACGTCTAGAAAATTATATTTTATAAGAATGTATTAGAAAACAGTAGGAAAATTGCCTTAGTTTTCAAAAAATATTAGTTGTTCCATTGTTCATATCATATCTAACTTTTGTTTACAAAAATCAGCTGGACCACCAGTGACGTGAAAAATTCGACATATATATGCAAGATCCGAACACCGGTCTATTCTATCCACCGTGACTAAGAATAACGGTAACATTCAGGGCAAAAAAGATAGATTTTGGAACACTAAGGATAAGCATAACTCCTGATTTACAAGTTGCCGTTCGTTAAAGTTGGGCAAAGTTCGGCCTTGCCGTTCGCAAAAGTTGGACATAATTCATCTTTATCTTTCGCCGTTAGAGTTTCGTAGTTGGCCACGTACGTCACACTTGGTTTATTTTTGTATTTTCCTTTTATTTTTTCTTTGTTTATGACAAATGCTAATTCAGAAAAGGTTAAAAGCTCCATTTTAAACAAAAAACTATGAAAACATTTTTTTACGTTATTATTACCGAACGGTTGCGAACGGAAGACGGCAACCTATAAATGCTAAAATCCGTCTACGAACTGTGAACCGTGAACGGCAACTTATAAATCAGGGGTAACACAATGTAACACACCTTCAACTGTTTGTTTATTTATATTTGTTTATTTATTTTTATTAGATTTGTAGCTTTTCATAAAATAAACTATCGAATTATAGTGAAAAATTCGACTGCATTAAAAAAACAATATAAAACTAACCTTAAAAAATAACGGTAACATTAAACGACGGCCACAGTAAGTACCGAGCGCCGTTACCGTAAATAACAAAAAAGGAGCGAGAACCTGCTAATGCGCACACTCAGTAATAACAATAACGGTAACAAATTCTAAAATACGCAACCTAAAATATCCCTAAAATAAGTCCAAAATACACTGCTACAATTCAGCGTTAGTTGTTTTTAAAGGATATATAATTTTTTAAAGCATATTAGAAACGGTTTAGTATTGTTATTAATTCTGGGTATTAACGGTGGCGAGTCCAGGGGAAAAGAAAGAGATGGGAGTCTCCCTTTCCACTGTCATAAAACGTATGTTTTATTTCTAGTAAAAAAATAAATGCACTTCGGCGGCTCTACTTTTTTTAAACTTTTTCCTAAAAATAACTTTTTTTCCAAAATTTTTACTCAGCGGTGTAGTTTATTTGCCTGTAATACTTACTTTCGAAGTTAAGATTTAAAAATTATTTGGTCCGCTACTGAGAGGTATAACCGGTTCGGTTCATTGTCCAAGAATTTTTCATATAAACATTGCTTTAACATCTTTATACAGACAGTTTTAATAAAGGGTCTTTCACAAGTAATACCACAAGATTAGTAAAAATCAATAGTAGATGCTAGAGGGCCATTATTTACACAATTTCTCTTTTGGAAGCGTTTTTAGGGTTAATGGCTCCCTATTTATACAATCTTAAATTTTTTTGTCCTGTAGCGAAGTCTAAAGGCAAATATTAGGGACTTTGTAGGTCAGTTAAAATAACCGAAAATTTAACAGCTGTTAACGTTATTGTTACTAAGAATATCGGTAACATTCTGGGCAAAAAAGATAGATTTTGGAACACTATCGATAATCATAACACAAGCGTTAATTTAGTAGCTTCACACGCACCTTCAACTTTTTGTTTGTTAATTTTTATTAGATTTATGGCTTTTTACAAACCAAATTTTAGTAAAAAATTCGACTGCATTAAAGAAAACAATACAAAACTAACCTTTAATAAATAACGGTAACATTAAAAGACGGCCACCACCGTAAGTACCGTGCGTCGTGACCGTAAATAACAAGAAAGGAGTGAGAAACGGCTAATGCGCAGACTCAGTAATAACAATAACGGTGGCAAACTGTGAAATACGTGAACCAAAATGTCCCTATTAGCGACGGACCGTTCGCTTATTCGTTTAACCAAGAAACATCAAAAGATCGTGCATTCTAATTGTTTTGTGGCAGGTTATCTTTGGTTGAAAGAACATGACATTTTGACGTTTCTTTTAATCGCTCTCTGTTTGAGTCTCGCATTTAAACGAAGAAAACGAATAACCGAAAGGTCTGTCGCGAATAATTGCCTTAAGTTACGCCACTATACCTTTCGTGAAGCGATAGTGGCGCCACTTGCGGTTTTCGCCGCCTTCTCGTCATTATTTTTATCCTGACTCATGCTATCCGAATAACTACGAAACCTACTAGTTCTCTGGCAAACTTTATATAAGATTACCTAACAAAGTGTAATAATAGAGAGTAACCTATCTATAACTAATTATGCACAATAACAAAATAGTTTTTAAAAATGAATGGTTATATTTAAAAGAAACTTCTTGTTCTTAAGATCCTAAACTTTTAAATCACATTTATATAAATAAATTTAAACTAGCAAAAATGATAATTCTAAACAATAAATTATCTAAATTCAAAACTAATTTATTAATAAGTTAAATAAAGCTTTTAAAGCATTTTGTAGAGTTACGTTTGTGTAATAAAATTATGTTATTTTTCTTAAAATAATTTTCTGTAAAAAAGAATATTTTTTTAGTATAAAATGTTGATTTTTCACTACCCTAGACAAGTTGTCCTTTGTATTTAATTAGCTAAAAGTTTGTTACTTTTTTTAAATAAATTTCTTTAAGGATTTAAAAAAAGATTTGTTAGATTTTATTTGTTAGATTTTAACTCTTCATATACCAGGGAATACAGCTGATTCTCAAAATTTTGTTACCGTTTTTTTAGGATTTAAAATGTTGTTTTGTGGATAGTTTATTTTCTAGTAAAAATATTTTAATGTGCTACCTAGATGTATCAAAGGGATCCACAGAAACATTTATGACATTTTTCTTACAAATTTCAGGTCTTTGTTTTGCTACATAAAAAATAGACAAAATAGTTCTTTTCCTATCAAGTGCGAAAAGTTATACTCTTAAAATATTTTTTTACTGCACACCTATAACTATACAAACACCTTATAAAGAAAAATGTCATAAATTAGTTTATGTACACTCGCTCACTTTTTTAATGTCACTTTATTGTGCGTTTTTGGGCAACAGAGCATTATTTGAAATAAGTATCATGATTTATTAAACAATTTTCTTTAGCAATTTTAAAGTCCGCTGAAGATCCGGGCTTTCAAGACAAGTTTAGACAAGTTTAAAATGACATTAAAAAAGTGGGCGACCGTACCTATCCCAAAAATCAACAATTTTTACGCAAATATCTTCAATGTCATTTAAACAAAAATCATCGTTGCATATACTTACGATTATCATCTCTACATATCTCATAAACTAAAAAAGAAAACAAATAATAGTTGCTTTTTATAAACTAATAATTATAATTAATTAAGGAAAGTATAAAAATAATAAAATAAAAAAGTAGCAGAGCATATTTAAGGTAATACTAAAATACCACCAAGATAATTCAGTTCTTAAAATAACACCTAATTAAATATAAAAATTACACTTAAATGTGTTGTGGTAAAAAAACCTATCGGGCTTATACCAAGAGGACCGACTACTCAAGTAGGAATATACGGTGGAATACGTCCAATTTACTAGTGCCATGTGATTTTTGAGAGAGCGATCGAAAGTAAGCAGGACTCTTTGTATAGCTTTTTCTATTCCATGTAGTCATTTTTGTCGCGTAATTATGTATGAGAAATTAGTCCGCCTTTTACCCCGCGTTGGGTGGGTGCCAGGGACAAGACGCTAGCCCTACCAAGTCCACTTTCAATCCCTGACTTCGCATGCGCAGATCTACCAATATTATTTACCTCATGTATTAGAATAGATGAATACAGGGTGATTTTTACTTGAATGATTCTAACCACATAAAAATAGAAAGTTTCAAAAACCTAACCTAACAAAACCTAATCAAATCTTACCGAACCGAACCAAAGGAAACTGAACCAATAATTTTTTTCAAAAAAAAACTTTCCTGACTTCCTGCCCGGGATCCTAGAGGATGTGCATCCGAACCGAACCTAACTAAACTGAACCAAACCTAACCTAACCAAACTAAACTACAACACGTACTGCTAATTAGGTTTAGTTGGGTAGGGTTAGGTTTGGATAGGTTCGGTACGGTCCGGTTCACATCCTCTAGGATCCCGGGTAGGAAGTCAGGAAAGTTTTTTTTTTTTAAATATTGGTTTAGTTTGCTTTGGTTCGGTTCGGTTAGATCTGATTAGGTTTCGTTAGGTTATTGAAACTTTCTATTTTCATGTGGTTAGAATCATTCAAGTGAAAATCACCCTGTACATCTATTCTAATACATGAGGTAAATAATATTGGTAGATCTACGCATGCGAAGTCAGGGATTGGAAGTGGACTTGGTAGGGCTAGCATCTTGTGTGCCAGGGTTGCCAACTTTTGAAATTATAAATACGGGATACTAAATATTACCTAGCTGTCTGCGTATTAGTTATCGTTCGGGTCGGGGGTCGGGTCATACAATAAAATCCGTATCTGTCGAAAAATATAACAAATAAACAAAAGCAGAGAAACTAACACAACAAGGATAACAAAGTCAAACATAACTTTTTCAAAATCAACACCGCAAGATATAGTAAACTTTTAACTCTTTGAATTAGTCAGAATTTTCATAAACTCTGTGCAGGATATTTCGCGATTTACCCACGAAAAAATAATTTGATTAGGTTAGGTCTGTTTCCATTGGGGTAAATAATAGGAAAGTTTTGCACGCCCTCCTTTAGCTCGCGGTCATTAAATAAACCGGTTGTCTGGTAACTCGGTGTCATGACGGCCGTGACGTCAGAGCTACGTCACAGTTTTCCTAGGAAACACAGTGAAACGCTGTTTATAGAAAATATAGAAAGCATCACAATGAGTTCCCTCAACATGCATTAATATGCCATTTGAAAAAAACTTGAAAACTTAATGTTTGATTTTTTTTGAGCATCTTAAAAAGCATCAAAAATTTTACTAGTTTGCCAATTTAAACTTTTTTCTATCTTTAATAATAAAAAAGTTAGCAATGGTGGACACTCAATTTGGAACACCCTGTATAATGCTCAAGCAGGAGGGAAGGAATTTTAGCGTTACAACCAATGTATTTTATTATAATTTTTCTTGAAATGCGTCAAGGGGGGATCAACAATCCTGAATCTTTGTGTTATGTAATTTATGAATGTTCCCTAATACCCTGTTTCCACCAATGCATGCCCACCCCGATTTAAAAAACGCATCACGTGATGGGCCATGGATTTTCACCGGTTTTAAATGCAGCGTCACCTGATGACTTACTGCCATTGCCTTAAAGTTATTTCAATTTCCTTTCCTTTAATTTTTTTGATAAAATTTCTCAAAAAAAAACTCATTTTAATTACCTCCTATCAATATTTCTTTAGTGTTCGGCGAAAAAAGTTAAATTAATATGAACAAGAGAGTCGAATTAACTTAGGAAAAGTATTTATAATCGTGTCCTGAATCTGATATTTATAAAATTGTTGGAATTTTTATTATAAATTTTTAAATTATTTAATTTTTTAATAAATTTTGGAATTTTTGCGGCATCTGTCTTTATTTGTCTCATAATATAACGTATACGTCTCTCATTATTGATCGTGGAGCAGGCATATTGCCGCGTCAGGCTGCCGAGTTCTTATTGGCTGGGAGTTACCAGACAACCGGTTTATTTACGGACCGTGCCTTTAGCTACTACTACTAAGATACTAATGCTTGTGCATGATAGGTATGTATCTCTTTCATTTTTAGTCTGTACTTTTCCATGTTGATTTACCTAAGCTTCAAAAACCTCAAATTGGCGCCCTTGTGGCGCAACTTTGTTAGACATCCAGGGGCCTTTTGTAGGTCCCTGGCCTGTCTCCGGGCCGGTACAGGAACGCATCCTGTACCACGGGGTTTTGATGCCCCTCGACCCGTCTCATGAAACGATCCTTCTGCTCCTGGATCGTTTCTGAGATATCCTCCATGTTGAGCTCCCTCTTGATTTGTACGTTACGCACAAACCAAGGAGCTCCCGCTATTTGTCTTACGACTCTATTTTGAAAGCTTTGTAGCCTTCCCATTTGTGTTTTGCATACCTTATTCCAGCATGGGGCTGCCTTTTAGCTAACTTTATCCTTTATAAATGGGACATTAAATGACAGATGTCACGTGATATTTAGAAGCCTAATTTTGACCTTCTGCAGACACAATTTTTTATCCGTTATCCTTTATTTATCTGTCAGAAGCCTATTTTGTGTTCTGTAACAACTAAAGAAAAACTGGAAGAGCAATTCCAGTGAAATACCTACCTACCTACCTATCAGCTTTTATAAAAAATAATTTTCAATAACTGGCATAAAATTAAATCTGCGGACGGCATTGGTATAAGTATATTATTTTAGTTTAAGAACTCACCTATCTTTTTTCCTACCATGGCCAACGCAGAACGGTGTCGGCAGAGGGGTAGGTCGAGTGATAGTAAATTGGGCGATAAATTTCCTATGTTCCTAGTTCCGTGGTCCTCTAGGTAAAGCGGCTTCAGTAAACCTTGTCTTTCTAGAGTTTTTTGTTAAATTAAAATTAAATACAAAAAGAAATGTGAGTAACTAGTTTTTTATATTAACTTTTTTTTGTGATTTAAAATTGTATGGGCTTTAAGTATATATAAGTCCGAAAGGTTTAAAAAATTATTAGTATTTATACTATAGCTATTACAACAAATGAATGTTATTAAATTTGGGTAAATTCTCGGGTAACTGTAATTTGTAGAAATACAACTATTTTGTTTTTTTTTGTAATCAAAAACAGGTACCTACCTACATACTTAATAAAAAAAAACACTAAAATTGGTCTTATAAGTTTATAGGGGAAAGTGGGGTTATGCAGGTTTGCTAAAGAAAATATCTGTCTTTCAACAAGATAAAAAATAAATATAAATGAATAAAAATTTTCAAAATTAATAAAAGTCTTTAAAAAATTATTATTGCCAATAGTTAGTACACTATTTTTATTTAAAAAAAAAACAAAAAAGTTGCTTGAGTTAGCTCTTATACTAAAAACGAGGGTTAGAAACTTATAATAGTTGTATACTTTCTCATATTTATTAAATAATAATTTGTACACACGCAAAATACTGTATCATAGTCGTTAAACATGCGTTGTAAGAGTGTGAAATAAAAAGAAATATACGAATAATAAACGAAAACATTTTTTTCTTTTAATATTTATATATATACAGGGTGTTCGGCACATGAACCGTCAAAATTTTTTGGGATATTGTTGGGGTCATTTGCTACCTTTTCAACCTTGGAACTTGGGTCCTTAGAGTTCACAGTGAATTTTTTTATTATTTTTTTCAAATTACCCCAAATCCCAACTTTAAACCCTCGTAAGCTTTTTATTAATGTCTGGAAAAGCACCATTTTTTTTATAATTCTGTAATCTTATGCTTCTTCAACTAATTATTAGATTTCTTAAAATGGATGTACCAAATGAACTTACGAGGTTTTTTGTTAAAGAGCATTAGTGATCTTGTGAAAGAAAATCAATTTCAAAATTGAAAATTAAAAAAAGTATCGACAATTGAGAACTTCGTTTTCTTTTAAAAACTTCTCTAGTTGATTACCTTTCTAACGGTATGCTACACATCGATAAAAAAACTATTCTGCTTTAAAATACGGATATTCCGTGAGACGGGCGAGAATCGTTCGGATTTGATAAGAAAAACAATTTGATGTTTATGATCGTTTATGATGATGTTTATCAATATGTAGCACACCGTTAGAAAGGTAATCAACTAGAGAAGTTTTTAAAACAAAATAAAGTTCTCAATTGTCGATACTTTTTTTGATTTTTAATTTTGAAATTGATTTTCTTTCACAAAATCGCTAATGTTCTTCAATAAAAAACCTCGTATGTCCCTTTGGTACATCAATTTTAACAAATCTATTAATTAGTTGAAGAAGCATAAGATCACAGAAATATAAAAAAAAATCGTGATTTTCCAGACATTAATAAAAAGCTTACGAGGGTTTAAAGGTGGGATTTTTGGTAATTTAGGAAAAATAAATTAAAAATTCATATCTCTTTAGCCGGTACTCTTAGGACCCCAGTTCCAAGGTTGAAAAGGTAGCAAATGACCCCAACAAAAAATAAAATCTGTCGCAGCCAGCTGAATACTAAGCTAATTGTGATTCAAAAATGTAGTATTCATTTTTGTGATAAAATTACAAGTTGAGAAGATACAGGCTGTCAATATAACCTCCAAAAATGTATAAAAAATAATAATTTAAAAAACAAATTTTTTGCTTACATATTCCTTAAAAAAATATCAATAATATTTATTACAAAAAAGTTGTTTTTTTTTTTTAATTGAAAGACTAATTTTTTTAAATTATTTTTATTTCAATTTGTTGCTCTTATTCTAATACACAGCTTTACCCAATTTCATACTTTTACTGCTGTTTTTAAAAAAGTTAAAATTATCAAAAAAGAATATAAGCCAAAGATAGAGTTTTGACCCATTCATTATAGGAACTTTTTTATCAGACATGACCTCCTCTATCACCTGTTGGCCTACGGCCCCTAAATTATGGGACACCCTGTATAGAATGACATTTGACAAAAGTTGTCACATGGGTTAAAAGGCTTTTTAAACTAAAAAACTTTTACATTTAAACTTCTTTTCTATCATCAACACTAAAGGCGCTTACCAGGGTTTCAAAATATAGTAAATCACCCTGTAGATGTAAATATACACATAAGTAACCCTTTTCCTAAAATTCGAAAGTAATGAGCGAAATAAAGCATTTACACGCGTCGACCCTAATTTAAATTAATGAGTTCAAATTGAGGTCTGCAGGAGGCGATATGAGAGAGGTTTAGCTTTTTACGAGGTTTACAAATTACGTTTATCGTTAGCTGGTCAATAATACTACCATTTATTCGAGACTTGATAAAACTATCACCAAAATCGGCAATACCTGGAAAATAATTATGCTTGGTGATTTTAATAGTCGAACTAGTAGAGAAACCCAAAGCAAACTGGTAGGACCATTTGGAGAGGAAGTAAGAAATGATAATGGCTTGACACTCATGCAATCGTGTAAAACCCACTACCTAAAAACATAAGGATCTTTATCGATATACTTGGATTCAGACATCATGAAATCTTAAGAAGTCAATCATTGATTATGCTATAGGTGGACAACAATCGGAATTAACGTGGTATGATGTGCGAGCACTTCGTGGTGTTACCTGTGGATCTGGCCACAACCTGGTAAAAGCAAAAAATATTAATCCCTTTAAGAATAACAAATAGAGATGAAAGTATTGGAGAAAATAAAAACCTAGAATGCGTCGAAGAAAATCAAAAATTCAACTTTAGAAGTCTAGAAATAACATAATATCAGAAGCGATTAGATGAAGAAGTAATAAACACAAATAACAATAAGATGTGATAGACCGAGGAAATACAGAAAATAGTTAAGGGGAAAAATGCACATACATAAATGGCTCATTACTAAAGAGCAAAAGAGACCTAGCAACCTACTGGGAAACCAGAAGACAGCAAAGAAATTTGATACGCGAGGAAAAAATTTAATATTTGAGCAAAAATGCCATGAAATAAATACACATAGGAGGTAGGTAAAGTTCTGAAGTATGGAAATTCATTTCTACGGTAAAAAACCCAACAAAAGAGAAAGTAAACATTCAGATTATCAATCCAGAACTATGAACAGAACACAAGGGTCTACTGCAGGAAACGAGACCCAAATATCTGTCAGCCTCTCCGTGAAGAGATATAGAAACATATGGAGAGGAAGTAATCATGGAAAAAGAAATGACAAAAAATAGTATTAAAATGCTTAAATCCGGAACAGCTAGCGGACCTGGGGGAATATTGGTTCTACTACAACGTGAGGGCAGATTTCATAGTGATAATAGACACTTATTGGAATAAAACCTTTTTTTTTATTTGTCAAACACACTGTGTTTATTGTATTACAATCTAGTCAGTAAGACTAATTAGCAATTTTGTTTTAACTTAATTTACTAGAAAAGTCAGATTTAAACTTAGGGTTCACTCAACAGTTCTCCCCGCTTTGTTTAGTCTGTACCTCACAATTGTGTTGTGTTTATAGCATTATTTTGTTTTATATAATTCACTTAGTTTACTAGCTCAAACGGCTTCACTCTTTTTAGTCTTCGAGCTAGCACAGTATTGTCTAGAAGCGGAATTGCTTCCACATTCACATGCCGATGGAGTCTATCTTCATGGCTTTTTGCGTACTATTTTATAGTCTCTGCTACAGTTTCGATTTTTAGATCTCGATGAAGGTCACTATTTCGAACGTACCAAGGTGCATTCACAGTGTTTCTTAATACTTTATTTTGAAATCTCTGTAAAACTAGAATGTTACTCTCTTTAGCACAACCCGATAGTTAAATACCATATGTCCATACTGGTTTCAGTATTTGTCTATAAAGCAGTAACTTATTATGAATTGTTAAATTGGACTTCCTTCCAATTAGCCAGTTCATTTTTCTATACCTTATCTCAAGTTCTTCTTTTTTTTTCTTAACATGTGCTTTCCAGCGCAATTTGGCATCAAGTGTTATACCGAGATATTTTGCCTGATTTGAATATGGTACGGGAATGTTGTTAATTGTTTAATTTTATTCGCCACTTTGTGGTCCAACTGTGAACTTCGGCGACTGCATCCTGAAGTTTTTCTATGCATTTTTCAATAGATTTTTCTACCGTCAATAAACCAGTATCATCTGCAAATGTTGCTAAGTGACAATTTTCTGGCTTTGGGATATCGCAAGTAAATAATAAGTATAGATAAGGGCCTAGTACGCTACCCTGGGGCACGCCTGCTTGAATTTCTCTTAAATTTGAGTATGAGTCTTCCTGTTTTACTCTAAAATGTCTATCAGATATGTATAATTCCAAAATAGCCGAATACTGTTTTGGCAGAAACCGTTTTAGTTTAAAAGTAAGGCCTTCATGCCACACTTTGTCAAATGCTTGTGCTACATCTAGAAAAACTGCAGAACAAACTTTTCCCTCTTCTAGTGCTTTTTCTATTATATTAGTAATTCTATGTACTTGATCTATCGTGGAATGCTTGTCTCGAAATCCAAATTAATGAGATGGAATAATTTCTTGTCTTTCTATGATGGGTTTTATTCTTTTAAGCAATAATTTCTCATAGAGCTTGGATATAATTGGCAGCAAAGATGTTGGCATGTAAGATGACACGTCATGGAGTGGTTTTCCCGGTTTTGGAATCCTAATACCTGACCTTATTTAAACATCGACCCTATGGTGACAGATTTGCATATAAAAAGCAGCTGCTTTGCTTCAAAACTCGGCCTTTGTTTATTTAAAAACCGGATTTATTCGTGTCGGTATTTATTAAATGAAAGTTAGCGTCTTTATAATTAAATTTGGCTTTGGTATGTCAATTTTGAGAGGTCAGCTGTTAGTTTTCTGTGTAAATGTGTCAAAATAAAGTCGACTCTAAAATAAAGTCCTCTTATTCCAATAAGTCCCTATTCTTTCTCGTCTTAAACAAGTTATTAAGAAAATGCGTATCAGAAATATAGAGACTCATGTTACCTTTGTGAACATCCGTTATCTAAATCTCTCTACTATCCCAATTTCAATAAGTGTAATGTCTCAGCCTCATTCAGCCCTCATGAGGATCTTATGTCAGTCCATCTGATGAAAGCATTCAACAAAGTTAGACAGAGTAGCAGCTGCTTTTCCCCTTATTTTACCCAGTCATTTTCAATTGGTGATGATTTGTTCGGTTTCTGTAATGTCACAGACTTTAATTAGTTTCATTTAGGTATTATACCTACTCTGTTATATGCATGAAAGTAAAAGTGTAGGATCAGTATGTAGTGCGCGGTGTAGTGCAAAATGTGTGTATAGGTATGTTGTGAATTATTCGCACTAATTTTTGTGATTTTTTAAAAAATTAAGTACAGGGTGTCTCATTATATTTTTTCCCACCCATTTAGACCATTAATAATTGATTAAGGAATATAATGAAATTGTGTTCGAATTCGCGAAATTTTTACTTTTAAATTGCATCTTAGCTTTATTCCTGATGTTTACTGTATTTGACAGGCGCTCAAATTTATAGTTTTTCTAAATTGGATGCGCCTTGTGTTATTTAATTAATAGATTAGACTTGGAATATGCCTTCCCAAAATACCCTTTATGTCGCAGTTTTAATAAATAGTTTCAGAAATATTAGCGATAATTTTTTAAATGATAAAAAAGTAACATTACCAGTTTTGTGTTAATTTCAGTGTCCTTATTTCGAACTATGTTAGTCCCCATGTATACACAGTGACAATGACAAATATATATTAGCTCACACATATACTATACTATAGTAGTGTGAGCTATGGTGATCCTAATTTTTCGAGAAAAAAAAAGTCGCTCCGATTTCAAAAATTTTTTTATATCTTTGCGTTTCAGATGATTTTGAAACTTTTTTGTTGCGCCGTCTGTCTGTCTGTCTGTCTGTATGTCTGTATGTCTGTCTGTATGTCTGTATGTCTGTATGTCTGTATGTCTGTATGTCTGTATGTCTGTATGTCTGTATGTCTGTATGTCTGTATGTCTGTATGTCTGTATGTCTGTATGTCTGTATGTCTGTATGTCTGTATGTCTGTATGTCTGTATGTCTGTATGTCTGTATGTCTGTATGTCTGTATGTCTGTATGTCTGTATGTCTGTATGTCTGTATGTCTGTATGTCTGTATGTCTGTATGTCTGTATGTCTGTATGTCTGTATGTCTGTATGTCTGTATGTCTGTATGTCTGTATGTCTGTATGTCTGTATGTCTGTATGTCTGTATGTCTGTATGTCTGTATGTCTGTATGTCTGTATGTCTGTATGTCTGTATGTCTGTATGTCTGTATGTCTGTATGTCTGTATGTCTGTATGTCTGTATGTCTGTATGTCTGTATGTCTGTATGTCTGTATGTCTGTATGTCTGTATGTCTGTATGTCTGTATGTCTGTATGTCTGTATGTCTGTATGTCTGTATGTCTGTATGTCTGTATGTCTGTATGTCTGTATGTCTGTATGTCTGTATGTCTGTATGTCTGTATGTCTGTATGTCTGTATGTCTGTATGTCTGTATGTCTGTATGTCTGTATGTCTGTATGTCTGTATGTCTGTATGTCTGTATGTCTGTATGTCTGTATGTCTGTATGTCTGTATGTCTGTATGTCTGTATGTCTGTATGTCTGTATGTCTGTATGTCTGTATGTCTGTATGTCTGTATGTCTGTATGTCTGTATGTCTGTATGTCTGTATGTCTGTATGTCTGTATGTCTGTATGTCTGTATGTCTGTATGTCTGTATGTCTGTATGTCTGTATGTCTGTATGTCTGTATGTCTGTATGTCTGTATGTCTGTATGTCTGTATGTCTGTATGTCTGTATGTCTGTATGTCTGTATGTCTGTATGTCTGTATGTCTGTATGTCTGTATGTCTGTATGTCTGTATGTCTGTATGTCTGTATGTCTGTATGTCTGTATGTCTGTATGTCTGTATGTCTGTATGTCTGTATGTCTGTATGTCTGTATGTCTGTATGTCTGTATGTCTGTATGTCTGTATGTCTGTATGTCTGTATGTCTGTATGTCTGTATGTCTGTATGTCTGTATGTCTGTATGTCTGTATGTCTGTATGTCTGTATGTCTGTATGTCTGTATGTCTGTATGTCTGTATGTCTGTATGTCTGTATGTCTGTATGTCTGTATGTCTGTATGTCTGTATGTCTGTATGTCTGTATGTCTGTATGTCTGTATGTCTGTATGTCTGTATGTCTGTATGTCTGTATGTCTGTATGTCTGTATGTCTGTATGTCTGTATGTCTGTATGTCTGTATGTCTGTATGTCTGTATGTCTGTATGTCTGTATGTCTGTATGTCTGTATGTCTGTATGTCTGTATGTCTGTATGTCTGTATGTCTGTATGTCTGTATGTCTGTATGTCTGTATGTCTGTATGTCTGTATGTCTGTATGTCTGTATGTCTGTATGTCTGTATGTCTGTATGTCTGTATGTCTGTATGTCTGTATGTCTGTATGTCTGTATGTCTGTATGTCTGTATGTCTGTATGTCTGTATGTCTGTATGTCTGTATGTCTGTATGTCTGTATGTCTGTATGTCTGTATGTCTGTATGTCTGTATGTCTGTATGTCTGTATGTCTGTATGTCTGTATGTCTGTATGTCTGTATGTCTGTATGTCTGTATGTCTGTATGTCTGTATGTCTGTATGTCTGTATGTCTGTATGTCTGTATGTCTGTATGTCTGTATGTCTGTATGTCTGTATGTCTGTATGTCTGTATGTCTGTATGTCTGTATGTCTGTATGTCTGTATGTCTGTATGTCTGTATGTCTGTATGTCTGTATGTCTGTATGTCTGTATGTCTGTATGTCTGTATGTCTGTATGTCTGTATGTCTGTATGTCTGTATGTCTGTATGTCTGTATGTCTGTATGTCTGTATGTCTGTATGTCTGTATGTCTGTATGTCTGTATGTCTGTATGTCTGTATGTCTGTATGTCTGTATGTCTGTATGTCTGTATGTCTGTATGTCTGTATGTCTGTATGTCTGTATGTCTGTATGTCTGTATGTCTGTATGTCTGTATGTCTGTATGTCTGTATGTCTGTATGTCTGTATGTCTGTATGTCTGTATGTCTGTATGTCTGTATGTCTGTATGTCTGTATGTCTGTATGTCTGTATGTCTGTATGTCTGTATGTCTGTATGTCTGTATGTCTGTATGTCTGTATGTCTGTATGTCTGTATGTCTGTATGTCTGTATGTCTGTATGTCTGTATGTCTGTATGTCTGTATGTCTGTATGTCTGTATGTCTGTATGTCTGTATGTCTGTATGTCTGTATGTCTGTATGTCTGTATGTCTGTATGTCTGTATGTCTGTATGTCTGTATGTCTGTATGTCTGTATGTCTGTATGTCTGTATGTCTGTATGTCTGTATGTCTGTATGTCTGTATGTCTGTATGTCTGTATGTCTGTATGTCTGTATGTCTGTATGTCTGTCTGTAACGACCAACGCGCATAACTCAAAAACGGCTTGGCCGATTTCAATGAAATTTGGTACCTAGGCTGGGTCTTGGGTCGAGATGGTCCCATTTAAAAATAAACAAAATCCACTGAACACAAACCAAAAAAAAAGGGTGGGGATAGATTTCAAAAAGTTTATGTGAAAATATGGCATGTGTGATATCAAACGAAAGGTAATTGAGTCTGGAGTTAAACAAAATACATTTTAATTTATTTTAAAAAAAGGGTTGGGGTATATTTCAAAAATTAGAGTTAAAGTGAAAATATGGCGTGTGTGATATCAAACGAATGGTAATTGAGTCCGAAGTTTAACAAAATACATTTTAGTTTTTGTTTTTTTTTAAGGGTTGGGGTGGATTTCAAAAATTTGAGTTTAAGTCAAAACATGGCTTGTGTGGTATCAAACAAAAGGTAATTTAGTGTGGAGTTGAATAAAATATATTTCAGTTTTTAGTTATATTAGCTCAAACGTACACTATAACTATAGTACCTAGTGTGAGCTTAGGGGCCCATATATTGGCAGAGTATTTTTTTTTAATGACGCTCAAAATGACAACCGGTAACGACAACAAAGTTTATATGTCGTGTCACATCATGTCATTTACACTGTTGATACATGGGGACTAACGTAATTTGGAATAAGGATACTAAAATTAACACAAGAGCGGTACTGTTACCTTTTTATCAGTTTAAAAAATAATTGCTAATATCTCAGAAACTATAGCTATCAACTACGGCATATCGGGTATTTTTGGAAACTATATTCCAAGCCTAATCTATTAATTAAATAATATAAGGAGCATCCAATTTACAAAAACTATAAATTTGAGCGCCTGTCAAATATGGTAAGCATCAGGAATAAAGTCTAGATGCAATTCAAAAGTAAAAATTTTGCGAATTCGAACACAATTTCTTTTATATTCCTTAATCAATTATTAATGGTCTAAAAGGGTGGGAAAAAATATAATGAGACACCCTGTACAGGGTAAAGTGGCGGCTGGAGACGTTATAAGTTGGGGGGGCAGAAATTTGCATGAAAAAGGAGATAAAAAACTTACCTAAACAATTTTATTTGAGCATTTTACAAACAAGCAACTACTTGGTGTAGTTCTTAGTTTATTTGTTTATAGATAAAGTCTATTCGCTCTTCTTTTACGGAATAGCACCAGTTTCAGACTCATCATGGCCCCAACCTCAAAAATCCCACAGAATTTTAAACAATCTATTAACCTATTAAGTATATGTCTATTTTTTGCCATTTTCATTATGTTCGGTAATGTTTTGCCAATAGACACTATTCAATTGGCACCAAATATATGTCTTGCGTAGCATAGAAAATTCTATGTGGTTATTTAAATAAGTAGCGCTTACTTTGTGTCTTTAACTTTTCACTAAAATGCTTGTATCACACATTCCCTTTACCACCCACGCAGGATCACTTCGTGGATTGTTCATAATAAGACAAATAAAGTAAAAAAAAACATTTCGTTTTTCACAACCGCACAACCAGTTTTCAGCATCGTATAATTTTTTGTTACTTGCACAAAAATTTTGGTTAATTTTTAGGATTTTTAGGTCCGGTATATGTTGCCTTAAAGATTTTATTTGTTATCGAAGTTCATATGTCAACGTGTCAATGGACACGCGACCGGCAAGGCTTTTAACTACTGACCTACCCAAAATCAAAACAAACTCCTACGTCTTCACTAAAGATAGCCCCGGCAACACGTAGGAAGGGCAACGAACGATTTCACACGATGAATATGGCCGACGTCAACTAAAAAACCATTCCTCCCGCCCCCGCGGTTTCTAGGGGAGAGAAAAAACTGAGTGCGAGGCTCGAGTTTTAAGAGAAGCTCCTTCCGATTTATACCTTGCCGTTCGGTAAAGTTGGGCTACATTTTGGCTTTGCCGTTCGCAAAAGCTGGAGATAATTCATCTTTATTTTTCGCCTTTAGAGATTCGTAGTTGGCCACGTACGTCATACTTAGTTGGTTTCTTCTTTTATTTTCTTGTTTATTATTTTTTTCTTTACGGCAAAAGCTCTTCTTCTTTCCCACTGTCAAAGAATTTAGAGAGATCAGTTGGATGACTTGGTCGAGTTAATACCCTGAAGGGCTGGAA
Source organism: Aspidapion aeneum (assembly GCA_963576565.1). Classification (NCBI taxonomy): domain Eukaryota; kingdom Metazoa; phylum Arthropoda; class Insecta; order Coleoptera; family Brentidae; genus Aspidapion; species Aspidapion aeneum. The sequence continues at coordinate 13,636,782 of OY755038.1, read as the reverse complement.
GGTTTTACGAAAAATTTATGTATGGCTTCGATAGTTCAGTGGTAGAATGTTTGCCTAGATAGCAAGAGATCCCGGGTTCGATCCCCGGCTGAAGCAGAAAAACTTTTTTCTTATTTTTCTTTCTTTAATTTCACTTGTTGTTTATAGTTTTAGGTCCTTGCATTATTTGCAATTTTGGTTCATTTGATAAAAGGTTAGATGTTCCATTTTAAACAAGATTTTATAAGTATACACAGTCAAATTTGCGTTGGAATTTTAACACCTTGTTAGTCACCTTCGTTTTCATAAAATCAAGTCTTTGTCGATGTATAATGTAGGTTGCTCACCTTTTCTTCAAAAATGTCTTCAGATATTACCTTGGCGGTATTCGAAGAATGGCCCAAGTCCATTAGTAAAGCCCAGCATGGTTCTTTCGTTTCTTGAAATTGAAATGAAGTGAGTCAGTCAATGCACGGCTGCCTATACCATTGATTAGATTTTTTAATGGCTTCAATTTACACCTGGGTCACTAGATTCTAATATTATTCATCGCAAAGGCTTCGTATAGTCAGATCACAAGGGAAAAATGGTATAACACTCCATTGTCATAAACGGTTAAAAACCGAACATTATCAAAAACGGCATTCATGAAAACACACCAAGACGGGATTTTTGCCATTTTGCAATTAAATGATTAAATAAATGGATCCATGATGGATCTGATACCTTCCTAGCCCATTTGCACACTCCAATTAAACTCCATGCTATATCAACCTTGAAAACAGTTTTTTGTAAATATCTCAGAAACAAAAGCCCCTACGAAATTTTTGGTTATAACACAAATTTTTGAAAAAAAATGGGGGCTACTATATTCTGAGAACCGCATATTGATGCGACGCTCCGGTTAAAAGTTAGCAATTTTCAAATTTTTTACCTGTCAAAAAACTGTCATTAGCATTGATGAATTTTAATCAAAATCTAATCAGCTCGTTGCAGTGTCGAGCTGTATTTTACCTGAAAATTTAATCAAAATCGGTTCATCAGTTTAGGAGCTATCGTGTTACGGACAGATTGTACATACACACACACACACACACACACACACACACACACACACACACACAGACAGACATCACGACAATATTGCTATGATGGGTTAAACTACACCCAAATAATACATTTTCGGCGAAAATACCTTGCTGCTCGGGCTCGGAAGGCAAAAAGGGTGCATTTGTAAATAGTGAATGTTATTGATTGCAGGGTTCGGAAGGCGGGCCTTCGACTTCGGTTCCTGGGTTAAGGCCTGTCCTTAAATTACGTAACGCTCTAGGGGGGGAGGGGGGGTTTGGTCTTGCGTTACACTCAATGTTTTTTAAATGTGGTTTTTCTCGAAACAAGGCCAACACAAAAATAGAGGCCACGACCCTGAAAAAATCAGCTGTTCTCCCGGGGCTGAATTTTACATTGGGTCTTATGGGAGTTCAGAAGTTTTTTTATGATATTTTTAAAATGGCACTACAGATTTCCGCAAAATTTCACAGAAATATTCTCAGACACCATCCCGATATTCCACCAAAGGTTTGTAAGGAAGCAACATGATTAAAAGGTTAAAATCTTCAAGATTTAGCATTCCTTATTTTGAATTCAAATTACCCGCCATGTACCACATGCCAACTGTTATATTTGACATGTATTTGACTTTGTCATATGTGATTGTCACATTCGCTTCTGCTTTAAACTTAATTTTTGTGTGAGCTAATGAAGCGGCTATGAAAAATTAGGGCTTACTATACATTTAAAAAAAATTGTTCTGCCAGAATAAAGTAAAAACAATCTCAAAAACGGCTTTATTAAAAAAAAAATCAAATATCCATGAAACGTCATTCCAACTTCAATATTTTAAAGACAATCAGCTGTGTCGTAACGTGACCATCAAAAAAAAATCAGCCCCGGATGTGACGTCAACAAAGTGGAGGATCGTGGCCCGTCCATTTTGATAGCCCTGCTCGAAAATGCGTTACGAGGAGGGGAGGGGTGGGGTCAAAAATCCTGAATTTTTTCGTTACGTAATTTAAGGACGTTTCCTTAGTTAGTTATTCTTTATTGTCAACAAATCATTTTTACAAATGCTATTAATCTACTAAGTATAGGTCTAATTTTTTTCACATTTTCATTATCCAATTGGCACCTAATATCAGTCTTGCCTAGCATAGAAAATTCTATGCTCAAACAGTTTTCTTCGTCGTATAATTTTTTATTAAATTTTCTATTATAAGTTTTTATGGAACACCCCTCGGCATTACTTACACTAACATTTTGGTCCGGTCTATAGACCGAACCAATGTGGCCCTAAAGATTTTATTTGTAATTGAAGTTCATATGTCAACGTATTTAAATTTCCACAGTTAATTATGTAATCGACGGTATTTATTCCCATTTTATAAACAAACGATAACGAAAACACACAATGACACGCGACCGGCAGTCTTTTTACTACTGACACACAAACCGGCAACACTAGAAAGGGCAACGTACGTTTACGCACGATGATGATGGCCGACTTTAACTAAAACAAACATTCCTCCCGCCCCCGCGCCAGAACAGCCACCCAGACAACGCTAAAAAACGAGTGAAATTGAAACCACGGATCACCTAACAAACAGATATATAAGCCGGCTGGCGGTCTTTGATCTCGGTGAATTCAACGATGGCTGATCATTGGGAGTCAAGCTCAGGGCCGGACTAAAATAAATTGGCCATAAAATGTGAATGTTTGATATTGTTTTTACGAAAAAATATTTTTACTGCCAGAAACAATAAAAACCCTAAAATAGTTTTGTACTGCTTTAAAAATGGGTGCTAAAATAAATTTTAAGTATTGGCCGCGTAAAAAAATTATATGTTGTCCTCTCTAGGGGACTATGGAAATAATGTGTTCTATTGAATGAGAGATAGGGGAGCACAAAAAGAGGTCTTCTTCTTCGTCCAAAATACGTTAGCCTGTTGTCGTTTCCAATAAACAGCCAAACACAAAAAGGAAAAAAAAATGATTGCTTTTTTTGTTTTATAGGTATGTATAACATTTATTAAGTTTTAAGAGGAGTGAAATTGTGAATTTTAAATACAAGAAGTTTGACATTGTGAAGGATTTATTCACTTTTCCGAAAAAAGTTTAAGGAGATACAGGGTGACAAAAAAAATGCTTTGAAATAATTACATAACTGTGCCATACCGTTTGGTTTTATTTAAATTTGTGTCTAAAATTGTATCGAATAGGATTAAGCACCGCGCGAAGTGTCAAGTTAAGACCAATCGGTTTATAAATCATAAAATTGCCATTTTGGTTAAGAATTATATTCAGCAACTTGAATTACCTTAAAGTTCCGAGTTTGATGCAAATCGGTTAAAAAATGGGAAAATCCGCCATTTTGGATCCGACACTGGTTTTAAATTTAAATTAAAAAATTGTATTAAGTTACACTTTGCGCGATGTTTCAAGTTTGGGGCAAATCGGTGGAAAAATAATAAAGTGCACCATCGTGGATCCGCCATTTTGATTTTTTTTAAGTTTAAGTGAAAAATCATAATCAACGGCCTGAAAGATCTCGAAGTTCCGAGTTTGATGCATGTCGGTTCAGAAATGAGAAAATCCGCCATTTTTAAGCCTCCATTTTCTTGTTTTTAAATTTGAGTCAAAAATTCTATTGAGTTACCTTAAGCTCCGCGATGTTTCAAGTTTGAGGGAAATTGGTGTAAAAATAATAAAGTCCGCCATTTTGATTTTTTTTAGTTTAAAATAATAACCAGCGAGCTGAAAGATGTCAAAGTTCCGAGTTTGATGCATATCTGTTCATAAATGGCAAAAACTGCCATTTTGCATCCGCCATTTTATTTATTTTTTCCAATTTAAAAAAATGCTGAATTGTATAGTAACCACCAAATACCTAGTTGGAAAGTTTGAAAAAAGTTATAATCAAACAAATAAACAAATATACTTTTTATATAAAGTGAAGCTAAATAAAACAATGGTGATATCATGAAACAAAAATCTCGCGGCGAATTGTTTTTACTTTGTACTTAAATCATCTACAGACTCATCTCCTCCTATCACAAATATCAACACAAAATTCACATCTACACACCACTAATGCTCAACACGTACTAAAGGTTTAAAAAATATTGAAATACAGAATGCACCTCTGGAGTGGTTGAACCCAAAATGGTAGGCTGCGTGAAAGATGCGCGTAGCACCCCCACCACCTGAGTTCCCTATCTGTTTGTTAGGTGATCCGTGTTGAAACCTTGTCCCGCGCGGCGCTGCCGGCTTGTAATTATTTACGTTAAAAAAGTTCACCCAATTAATCGTTCTTTGTTAACCACAGATAATAAAAAGAACTAGACAATTATGTCGTAAGGGAATATTTAACTTTTTTTAAATAAATCAATTAAAAATACCGTTTGTTGTCTAGTTTTGGGGGGCACTGCCCCGTTACCCTCCTTGTAGCAGCCGCCACTGGTTTTTGGTAAATATTTAAATTCTTGTTTTCTTTGCAGGAAAAGAAATGAGAATCGGGCTGCACGCATTAAGAATTTTACCTCCAATAATAAGATAAACTACTGAACACTTTAATAAACTTGGTCGATTTTGTTTATTTGTATGCCACCTTCGTCGACTGCAGAACCTTGTGTTAGTGTTGTGTACGCGTATAAATGTTTGTTGTTGGTTCTATTTTAAATAAAAACAAAATAGCGAGAATAAGTTTGCAAAAAGTACCAAAAACTATTATACAATTAAATTAACGTTTAATTATTAGGTAATTATTATACTTGCTACTAGGAATTTGTTGTGTTAATACTAAACAAAAGTAAAACCGATGATTTGTTTTAAAGTAAAAACCAAGGCGATGAATTAACAATAAAAAATAACAATAAAAATTATGAAATAACCAGAAAAAAACTTTGTTTGTATAAACGTGGTTTAATATAATAAAAGTACCTACATTCTGGTTAAAAGTTTAGGACTTATTGAAAATCTGTGAAAAAAACTTAGTGCACTAAAAATGAACAATGTCTACAACCCTACAAGAGGTGAATTTTACAATGGTGGAAGTCCCATGGGTTATGTAAGTATTTTTTGATATTAATTTATGTTATAAAATGATTGTTTTTTGTTTAATTCTACTTATAACTTATAATATGGCTGTAGTGCCGAAATGATATGAATTTTTGACCGGTACCGGTACAAGTAGGGGAAGAAGGGGGAATTCCGCCATGCGGGATAATACCGCCACCCCAGGTATCTAGGCAACCACGAACATTAGAGAGCTGCCAGTTATGATAAACCGAACAGCAATGGTGCCAGAAGGCGTATTTACGTTTCCGTGCTCATTTCACGTCGGCGCGGTTTTGAAATAGACACGGAAATGTTACAATATATTTGGGTTCAAATATGTGTTGATTTTTAGAGTTTTGATCTCGAAATGAGCACGGATCTGTAAGAGAACATCGCTCATTAAACTATTACAAAAGCGTATTCAACTGTCAGGTAAAAACGCTAACATAACAAAAGCTAATCAATCAAATCTAACCGAACCGAACCAAAGTAAACTGAACCAATTATTTTTTTCAAAAAAAAAACTTTCCTGACTTCCTACCCGGGATCCTAGAGGATATGACTCTGAACCGAACCGAACCGAATTAAACCAAACCCAACCGAACCGAACCAAAGCAAACTGAACCAACAATTAAAAAAAAACTTTCCTGACTTCTTTCCCGGGATCCTAGAGAGTGTGAATAGTGTTGTAGTTTAGTTTGGTTAGGTTAGGTTTGGTTCGGTTTAGTTAGGATCGGTTCGGTTCGGATTGACATCCTCTAGGATCCCGGGTAGGAACTCAGGAAAGTTTTTTTTTTGAAAAAAATTATTGGTTCAGTTTGCTTTGGTTCGGTTCGGTTAAATTTGATTGATTAGCTTTCGTTAGGTTAGGTTTTTGAAACTTTCTATTTTCATGTGGTTAGAAATCAAGTGAAAATCATTTAAATTATAAAAATTTATTAATAACACAACTTTGCAGGTATAGTTATTGGAAGAGTGTTCTTCAAACTTCAAAGAATTTCAAAATCTTGAGTAATATTAGTAAAAATACTTTTAAACTGCTCCATAATTTTCATATTAACAAACATATAACCTCAAAATCAAACTTATAAACAACGTGAATCCAATGTAAGTTTCAAATGTGCACTAATAAGTAAACCCCTGCGCTGCTTAATTCAATACAAATCCGTGCCTTGTTCGAGCCTCGGCGCCTTAAAATCAACACGCATTTGTAACCAAATATGTTGCAACATTTCCGTCTCTATTTCAAAACAGCGCTGCCGTGAAATCAGCACGGAAACGTAAATACGCTGCCAGAAACAAAATCATTCTAGTTAGAACGTGGCGCCGCCGCCTTAGTTAGATTTCGACTGCGGTAGTAGTAGATTATGCCGTTTTGCTTCTAATTTTTACATTGTTATCAACTGGTAGTTTGATTACCGTTTTTTATTTTAGATTAAGGTTCGAAAAAAGTACATACATTTTTATAAAATTTGTTGATGTATTTTTTATTTATCAATCTTTCTAAACCAGTTATATCCGATATGAACAAAAACTAATATAGCGGTATTACCCCAAGGATGTGGCGGTATTGCCACTTACCATGAGGGAATTCCGCCAACTGAAACTTTTTTTAAAAGTAAATATTTCTTTAATATTTATGCAAAAAAATATACATTTTTAATTGAAAGTTATAGTTATTTTAAAAAGCTAACTAAATAACAAAGATTTTGCAATTAAAACTCATTTTAAACGCTTTAATTTTGCTAGTTTCCTTAAGGTGGTGGAATTTCCCCGTCTTCCCAGAATGTACTAAATATCAGTAAAATTAATCGGGAACTGTCCTAAAATATATAATGCTCAATGGGGGATGAGGTTTAAAACAAAGTTTTTTGTTTTGAAATACTAAGTATTTTTTCAAAACTAGATAAAAAGGAAATATCATATTGCTGGTAAGCATGAGTCAAGTCAGTGGCGGGCCCGCCCCCCCTAGAAGCTAAGATTTTTTTAGATATTTTCTTCATATTTTATGAATACAAATATAAAACAGCATAAAATACGGCTTTATGGTTGCCCCCCCCCCTCGAAACTGTCTGCCCCCTCCCCCCGAAACTGTCTGGGCCTCCCAAAACTTTTTTCTATATACGCCACTGCGTCAAGTCATGCAAAATCGCAGTCCCCTTAAATTATCAAGCGCTCCTACTTTGAATGGCAACAGTTTCGAAAGCTGACATATCTAAAATTTTGACTATTTTGGAAACAAAAAAATATAGGCTGACAAGAAAATAATGGAAATGTCAGCATTCGACAGTGTTGTATTTCAAAGAAGGATCGGGCTTCTTCCCACATAGCACAAAAATCACATCAACGTTAAATTCACGTGAACAAAAATAACAAAGTTTTTTTTTTACTTGAAAACAACCTCATACCATGTAATATTTATTTTGTTAAATCTAAATGCTTAAAGATAACTTAAAAACAAGGAGAAATCAAGCTATAAGAATATACTTTTTGCTAAAGTTTCTGGTGCTGTGTATATAACGTGTTTTTTACCCTCGTTATTTTCATGTACCAAATTCACACTTGAAAAGTCCTCCACAACATGTTCTAAAACGCCACTAGATTAAGACTTCTCAAACCTACTTACTTTCTACGTCTTTTTTGGTCACGTTTTTTTAATAACATTGTTTTAACTTAAAAGAGACGTGAAAGGAAGTTATAAAAGTTCACTAGTTTAAGACTACAACACTTCAAGACAATTTTAAAGATGGCGCTCAAGGCAAGACAAAATATCTATGTATCAATCTATATACATTATGTTTTTTTTTAAAGCTAAACAAGATTTTTGAACAGTTAACACTTTCACAGAATATTAATTGTCTTTAACAGGGTAATAACAGATGCGTCGTGATCGTGGATCAGGTATCAGTCCCTTAACAGGTTTTTGGAGTTTAGAGCCCATAGCACTGCCTGATAGATTTCGTCAAAGTTAAAAATCCCGACTATAGGTGGCGATGCTGCTAGTAAAATCTCAAACATATTCGGTAGAAAAGCTATGCAAGTCGCGTTTTAAAATTCGTGTAGAAAAGGCGTGAATCTAATGTGATTTTAACGTTGATAAACTAACGTAAAAACATTGCTGTTTTAATTTGATAAAGGTGTTATTAAAACGCAATTTTTAGCAACGTTATTTTTTCTAACGTTAATGAATGACCTATTAAGCTTGTTTTCATATATGAAATAAACGTTTTTTCTAGATAAAGTTAAGAAACCAGCATTAAAAAAACCATAATTTCACTAACATTAAAAATAATACCATCAATATGGTTATTTTTATCATGTTTTTCCTAGATCTCATTTCTAACGTTGAATTTAAGATATATGAAGCTAATAAATGTTTTGTTTTTTAAACATTAAAAAAAATGATACTATAGAGGGCGCTGCCGCATAGTTTCACTACCAGAACGGGCCATCGCCATTTTTAGTTGCATTTCGCTGCGAGTTCATACGAGTCAATAGCAAATACGCTTTGTGCGATTTTGGTTACAATATTTACCTTTTGTAGAAACAAACATGGCAAATTAAAAGTACAATTATTAATAATTATAGTTAATACATATTTGTAGAGTGGAAAGGCTAAGTGATCTAAGTGCCAAAAAGCATTTTTGTGGGCAAAAAACTGTACAATTTATGCAAGCGGACTTAGTAGTAGTAGTAGTAGTAGTAGTGTGGGGTAGGCTCTAGGCCTGGCGACTAGGCACATGAAGCGCCCTTTTCGCCAACCCCCGTGCATCCCCCCTACTGCGTCCTTCTTTCGCTAAGGAATCTGCCCGTCTTCTGTACAAAGGCCAGAATATCGGGCCACCTCAGATTCAGAAGGTCCTCCGTCTCAAAGGCTTCCTCTTCGAATACCTCTCTTCTTGCCTCCTTGCATGCTTCACATGATGAGAGAAAATGCGCCGAGGTCTCATCCTCGGCCCAACATCGCTCGCACGTCGCGTCCTCCTTCACTCTCATCTTTGCCAGGTGTCAGGACTCCCACTATGGCTCCCACCTCTCTTCGTGTTCTACGGAGCAGCCAGTCCCTACGGGATTTGCTGTAGCCTGTCACATACTCCTTCGCCTGTCTGGCGTTTCCTGTGTTGGTCCACTCCCTTTGTATCTCTTTCTGGGTCCACTCTGTTAGGGCCGACTTCATTTGCCCTCTTGTGAGCCCCAGGAACGGTTCTGGCCCGACGCATTTCTGCTGGGATCCTCCCCTGGCGAGTCTGTCGCTTTCTCGTTTCCGACGACTCCCACGTGGCCTGGGACCCATACGAGCTCTACCTCTCTTACGCCGGCAAATTTCTGATGTGCATCCGCACACTCCTGCACCAAACCTGCGGACATGGTTGGTTTACACAGTGCTTTCAGCGCAGCTTGACTGTTTCGTTCCTAATTTCTTCCTCCCATGTTAACGCCAGTATAGCGTAAACCTCTGCCTGGAAGACTGTTGCATTGGATCCCAGCGGGTAGCTTTTTCCAATGCTCTTGCTTTCCACGTAAACTCCTGCACCGGTCGAATTCCGGTCTGTCAGCCTTGATCCGTCTGTATAGCAGACCGTGGCGTCGCTAAGGAGTTCAACTCCGTCCTCCTTCCATGCATCCCTTGGTGATATGGTTACACAGTATCTCCTTTTCTCCCTTAACCGCTTTTCTGGCATCGCTAGCCTGTACGTCGATAAAGGAATCTCCTTTTCCGTCACATCTCCGAATCGGACTTACGGATAACGTCATTTTAAATATGCCATATTGAGCATAAGGTGGGGAAATGACACTTAGATCTTATAGCCCCGTATTGGCATTGACACCTACATCATTTCGGGTGGAAAATCTTAAATTTGTATATTTTGGCACTTAGATCATTTAGCCCGGCCACTCTACATTTGGATAGGAATATAGACCAGTTGTGTGGAAAAGATGGTATAGTTAAAGAATAACCAATATGTATGCAGTGATTTAAATGAAGCATCCCAAAATTAGGTAAGAAAAATAAACAAAAGTAAAAAAATTGTTTTGTATGGAATATCGCATACCTACGTTACAGTTAATTAGACAGGGAATGCGACAATTCACCGCGAATGATTAGCCGCCGGTGCTTAAGCCGCGTATTCATTTGAGGCAAAATTCGCAAGCCTCGCAGCGGGACCAACCTTAAGCCGCGTATTCATTTGAGACAGAATTCGCAGGCCTCTCAGCGGGACCAAACGAATGCTTCGTTCGGTTCGGTTCGGTTCGGTTCGGTTGAAATTGTTTACCTTGTATTCACTTGAGCATGAATTGTTTGACCTCGTAGCGAGGCACTTACTACAAAATTATTGTTTCCGAATTTCCTTTACTGATTGTCGAGTTCACGAAAACCTTAACGGACTGTTGCTACCCTGCGTTTCCAAAATAGAAGAATTTTATTTACGTTTTTTAAGTTACCTTATCTTTAGAGATATTTGAAAAAAATATATTTTTTCATTGTTAAAAAAACATTTCTTTTTCAATGTTAGAAAAGTAATTTCTTTTTCACTGTTAAAAATCAATATTTTTTTAACTTCGAAAAACACTTTAAAAAAACGGTATAAAAACATAAGATTATTTTTCTAACGTCAGAAAACGGGTTATTAAGCTTCTTTTTCACTATGAATATGACGTTAGAACTAACATCCAACCTAACGTTATGTTTTTAAATTATACATTATTTTGACATTATTAAAATGTTTTTGTGTTTAGTGGGTAGGCAAGGACCTTAATACGCGCGGATTTAAGGGGGTTAACGTATTAATTACCCCCCCCCCAAGAATAAATAATATAGACTTTTAGACAATCACCTTTTTATATAGAACTGGATAGGTCTTTACACATATGCAAAGTGAGGCAAAAATATTGGATATTTTTGTAAAGAGAGCACGCTGCACAGGAGGTGCTAACTTTCCTGTTTTACTTCTCCTCTCCGATCATATTCTGTTGTTTTGAAAGTTCGCGGACGTTTGTTTTTTAATCTATAACTGCATTTTTACGGCGAGTAGGTACTAATAAAGTTTTTTAAATAATCAAAGCTACTTACTTAAAAAAGAAAACAGGCTTTTCATTCCTATAAAAGTCGTTTTTACATGCAACGCATCGTGTTCCCGTTTTTTATTTTTGCTCAACAAAAATACTGACAACAACTGACAAAAACTTTAATGACATATTACAAATTAAAATCTCTTTGAAGTATTAAGTTCACAGAATATGTACCACCGGTGGATAGAACTAGAAAGAGAAAGGTTGCATTTATATATGTTCTCACTCTAAAAAAAACTCTTAAAATTTTTGCCTGTGTCTTATATACGCAATGAATAGCTGTGGCCGTTCCAGTTACTTCGTATATAATCAGGCGCGGATCTATGGTAGGGGAAAACGGGGAAATTTCCCCCCCAAATAAAGTTCCTAGATCCGCCCCTGATATAATTCATTGCTTTTAGTTAACAAATATCGAGCTTACCGCATAACCCCCATAGAAAAAAAAATTATACTTAAATAGTGTTTCCGTCGACCATCATCCCCCCCACCCCTAGATTAAGGCCCAGATCCGCGCTTGCACCTAAAGTTTACCTGTTTAAAGGAAGAAATTAGGAACGAAACAGGAAAGCGCCTCTGCATCGGTTCAGACAGTCAAGCTGCGCTGAAAGCACTGTGCAAACTAACCATGTCCGTCGGTTTGATGCAGGAGTGTGCGGATGCACTTGTTGGCAGGAGTTGGCCCGAGTAAGAGAGATGGAGCTCGTATGGGTCCCAGGCCACATGGGAGTCCCAGGAAACGAGAAAGCGGACGAACCCGCCAGGGGAGGATCCCGGCAGAAATGCGTCGGGCCAGAGCCTTTCCTGGGGCTCACAAGAGGGCAAATGAAGTCTAACAGAGTGGACCCAGAAAGAGATACAAAAGGAATGGACCAACACAGGACACGCCAGACAGGCGTAGGGACTGGCTGCTCCGTAGAACACCAAGAGAGATGTGACCAATAGTGGGAGTCCTAACCGGACACTGCGGCCTACAAGGACACTTGGCAAAGATGAGAGTGAAGGAGGACGCGACGTGCGAGCGATGTTGAGCCGAAGACGAGACCTCGGCGCATTTCCTCTCATCATGTGGAGCATACAAGGAGGCAAGAAGAGAGGTGTTCGAAGAGGAGGCCTTTGAGATGGAGGACCTTCTGAATCTGAGGAGGCCCGATATTCTGGCCTTTGTACAGAAGACGGGCAGATTCCTTAGCGAAGGAAGGACGCAGGAGGGGGGATGCCCGGGGGTTGGAGAAAACGGCGCTTTATGTGCGTAGTCGGCAGGCCTAGAGTCTACCCCACACTACTAATACTACTACTACTACTTACCTGTTTGATTGATTTCTTTCTATTTACGATCTTATCAAAGATTTTATGATTACGCTTCAAAAAAGACCAAGAACAAAAGACAAAAAAATGTCAGTTTAAAAATGTCTTATTTTCTTCTTTTCAATCAACAGAGAAAAAGTTTTTATTCTATTCCAGCACCCGTATCATGAGGATTAGATTTCACCTTCCCATCTTATGTTTCTCCTATTATTTAAATAGGTATCGTATTGCTTCTTTACATAGATAATTACTTTATAATTAAAAATATTCCCAGATGTTTAATTTTTTCTATGTGGGTGTGAGAAGAAGGGCTACACAAGGTAATCTAATAATTAAGTTTGACGAATTTTAAGAAGAATTTTAAGAGAAACTACTAAAAAACTTCCTATTTTTATGGAACAGTACCTGGGGGCACGGCGGCAGTGTACCCCCAAGTTCGCGCGGAAACTGCTGTACCATCTTTTCCTAAAACATTTCAGCCCATATTTGACCTATCTAAAACTCTACTTCGGAATGAGGTACGAAACTCAAATTTTGCACAGTCGTAGATCTTTATAAAGTTAATAATCCCTTCCGGTTTCATGGACTTCCATAAACTAGTAAAGTAGTTATGAAATTTCACAAAACGTCGAAATTGCCACTCCTTCACTCACTTACTCACTCACTCATGTATAGATCATCAAAATTCTGCTGTACCTTCAGACATGCTACAAAGCTGAAATTTGACACACTCACAGAAATTGTGAAGCGAAAGTGGTATTCCGTAAAAAGAATTGAGATAAAAGTAAAGCCAAGTTCTCTAATACAAATATCAAAATGAAAGATTCTTACTAGTTTGGAAATATTTGTCTAAACTTGGCTATTACGGCTGCAAATGAAATAATAATAATATATTTTTTTTAAACTTAAAACTTTTACTTCAAATCTGTCGGCATTGTTCTCGGGAGATAAATTTGATGAAATTATCTAATAAATTTAGAGATGATTTAAACCAATAATGCATGCGGATATACCTTTTTAACCTTATAATTAAGTTTGACGAATTTTAAGAAGAATTTTAAGAGAAACTACTTAACAAGTCATGAAATTTTCGAGAAGAATCAATTATGCAAGGATCACGATTCGAATCACTATTAAAAGGTTTTATTTATAAATTATAGTTCATCAGCACAAATAGTCAAGGTTAAACCTTAATTTAAAATACAGGTGAGTTTAATTTAAAATTCAGGGTTTAAAAAAACTTACCTATGTTGTACCGAACCGAACCCGAATTCCGCAATAAAATGACTCAAAATTTATTAAAAAATTTTGCTGAAATAATTGAAATGTATTGTAAAGGGCGTAAATTAAAACATCCATGTTGCACGCACAAAACAATGCGAGTAATACTACTAACTGATGGCCTGTGCCAGGCAAAAATTTTCTTTGATTTTTTCTATGCAGATAAAATCTATCTCTATTGGAAGGAGCCAAGAGAAAAGTGGCAGGGTGTTCGATGCTGCTTTGGGTTTCAGTGGGTCGCCGTCGCATCTTGCATTGCACAGGGCTACCGAATTTCTTATAATAAATATAAAAATGAAAAAGAAATGCATAAAATATAATAAAAACCAACAAAGATGTTTCAAAAATAAAAAAGTGTGTTTTTGCAGAAAAATACGGTAGTGCCATGGTTTCGTCACTGTCTTTGGGTATTTATTTCTGGAATTTGAAAAAACCGTTTGACACGTCGCGTCTTGTCACTTCGTCACGTCGATTTTTAGCTCTCTCTCGAACAGGATTGCCAATGTGTGACGAATTCCTCACATTTGGGAGGAATTTTACTAGTGTGTGAGGAATTTTGTGAGGAGAGGGCAATTGTGAGTAAAATGTGAGTTATTGGAAGATCCTGATCTACTCTAATAAAAATGATATTTTAGACCTTAATTTACGCCCTTTATTTTCACTAGGTACAATTTTACAGTTTTGAGATTTACGGCAGAATAACAAAAAACCCCCGTTTTCCAAATATAAAAAAAGTTATTTGTGTACTTTTAATACTTTCCTTTTCAAATGCGAATGGTGACAAAAATATTTTCTGAGCTAAATAATATGAATACAGACTTACTAAACAATTGAAGACCATTGACGGTTCTACGGGGGGGGGGGGGGCATTCTGTATGTCTGTCTGTATGTCTGTTTGTAACGACCAACGCGCATAACTCAAAAACCGCTTGTCCGATTTTAATGAAATTTGGTACCTAGGCTGGCTCCTGTGTCGAGAGGGTTCCATTTAAAAATGAACAAAATCCACCAAACACAAGTCAAATAAAAGGGTGGGGGTAGATTTCAAAAATTAGAGTTTATGTGAAAATATGGCGTGTGTGATATCAAACGAAAGGTAATTGAGTCTGGAGTTGAATAAAATATATTTAGTTATATTAGCTCACAAGTACTCTATAACTATTGTACCTAGTGTAAGCTTAGGTGCCCATATATTGGCAGAGTATTTTATGTTTTGCAGCAGCCAATTTTGTTGGTCACAATAATAAGTAGTTGATTTTCTTTTAGCTAGGTTAATAATTTCCTCATTTTTCCGGAGTTCTATTACGTTTGTGACCTATTTTTAGATTTAGCACTTTTTGTCTGGCTTTAATTACCTATTAATGTCTCACATTTATACAATTGTTAATTGTTCATTATTATCTTCGTCAGCGTACAATGCAACAACGACGCTTTATGCAACAATTATTTCTTTACCTATTATTGTCGCTAATCAGAGGACATAAAACGTGTTTGATTATACGTTTGTTAAAAATTTTCCCCCTTTCAGAATTAAAAAAATTCAAAACTTATAGTTTTTAAAAGCTTTACTTTATACCCTTTTATATGACACCTTATTTTACCATATTAGGGTAGGTATTCTGGGTCTTGAACAATGTGGCCAATGGCAAGCTTTAAATTAGCTTTAAGCCGTCACGTGCTATGTGAAAAGACCTCCAAGCTTCTCCTACGAACAGAATTCACTTCAAACGCGTAAAATTCAATAAAGCTACGTTTACATTTGGAGAGTTTACTGGCGGAAAGTACTTTTAGCCACTAAACTTTTGTGTTTACACGTTTTCAAGATTACTTGCCAAGCAGTTAAAAACAAAATGGCGGTAGTGCGTGCTGCTGTTAAATTTGTTATGTGTGAAATTGCCAATAATTTAACAAATAAGTTAGAACGCAAGAAAACTAGGAAAAAACGAGTTTGGGATGGAGATTGGATCAGACGCAGAAGTACTTGCATCAGAACGACTCTTAAAGGAGATATCAACTGAAGATCCCGATTTTTATAGGAATTTCATGAGATTATCATACCAAAAACTTAAAGAACTGTTAAGACTAGGTTAACATAAACTGACCAAATCGGAAACGTGTATGAGCAGTCCTATTTCTCCCAAAATAAATTGGAAGTCACATTACACTATCTGGCCACTGGTGATAGTTTTGCTTCCTTGCAGTATTTATACAGACTACCGAAATGTACTATTTCATTTTTTTTACCGGAGGTGGATGATGAACTTTTGATATTCCACAAAATTTCAAATTTTTGATATATGTTTAAAAAGGAAGTTATCTGATTTGCATCCCACTTAGGTTGATGATGAACTTGATATTCCACAAAATTTCATATTTTTGATACATGTTTAACAAGGAAATTATCTAATTTCCATCCCACTTAGGTTGATGATAAACTTGATATTCCACAAAATTTCATATTTTTGATATATGTTTAAAGAGGAAATTATCTGATTTCCATCCCACTTATTCATTGTATAAATTGGTAAAAATTTTTTTTAAGTCACAAGCTTTTATAAAATGCACTAAAAATTAAAAAATAATTTTCTAATATTCTATTATCATAATAATAAAAGCGATGGCCGACTGATGGAAATCTTGACGATGTTAGCACGATAAGATATCCGTATCAATTACATCACACTTTGCAAGAATCAATCTAGCAGAAAAATGCCGAGGTACCAAACCCACCCAACCCGACCTAAGGTACCCCAGCATTTCTCTGACATAGGTATGGCAATGGCATAACATTGCGGCACATCAAACATATGTTTGATGACCTGCTATGTTGAATATTCTTTAAGTGTTTAGATCACAACTTTAGATTAACTTAGGCTTTGATTTGCGGCCATCGCTTTTATTATTATGATAATATTAGAATGTTAGAAAATTATTTTTTAATTTTTAGTGCATTTTATAAAAGCTTGTGACTTAAAAAAATTGTTTTACCAATTTATTTTCTACTTTTTAGTCTCAGCTATCTACTCTATTAAATGAAAATATTTGTTCAATAACAGAACAGAAGAGTTTATTTTAGATTATAATGAAATCGCTGATCGTGAGTTGTTTGGAAACTCATTTTTCTATTGGGGGAAGGAGAGGGTGGGGGTAGAGGTAGAAATATATTTTTTGTTTGGGCTGTATTAGGATATTTTTTTCTTATTGTTGTATTATCATCGGACCACTATCTGTATACCAAATTTTATCCAAATCGGAGAACGGGAAGTGTGTCAAAAACACATTTTTCTATAGAAGGGGTGGGGGTAGAGGTGGGAGGATATTTTTTTCTTAATGTTGTATTGTCATGGGACCACTATGTGTGTACCAAATTTCATCCAAATCGGATAATGGGAAGTGTGTCAAAAACGCTTCACAAGATTTGATAGTTAGTTAGACAGAACATCTGAAGTTAAATAAAAGCTTATAAAAAAAACGTGGACACTTTCACACAGAACACTTGCTGACATGTGTTTACATTTGAAGAGTACTGGCGGAAAGTACTGACAGCCACTAAACTATCCGGCCCGTCAACTTTTGGAAAGTACTTGCGGGAGAGTAGCAAGTGCACTTTCTTGTAGTTTATACATCGCAAGTTTAATGGCTGCCAGTACTTTCCGCCAGTAAACTCTCTAAATATAAACGTAGCTGTACTTGCGGGAGAGTAGCAAGTGAACTTTCTTGTAGTTTACATATGGCAAGTTTAGTGGCTGCCAGTACTTTCCGCCAGTAAACTCTCCAAATGTAAACGTAGCTTAACTCTGAAGAGCGAGCGACTATAAAAGAATGTTTATGCGCCACTTGTAGTCTACCACAGAAAAAAAAGCTGCGGTTCGGTCTGCGATTAATTCAGCTATGTAGTCTACTGACACTGTTTTGGTGCTGTCAAAAAATTGCCACAGTGCAGTTTCAAAAGAAGACGAAAGTGCACTAATGCAACACGAGCTCGGAGAGCCCATGGCAAAAAATGTGCAACACTGAGCTTGTCAGTTGCTCAAAAGAATACAAAAAGTTGCACCAGTTTTCCCAAAAGAATACAAGATTTACACTAGTGGCGCACAAATGCTGCAATTTATTTTGAGTAAGCAGTACCTACTTAGTAGTTATTTCTTTTGTTTGTCTCAAGTAGGCCTGTAGATTGCACACTTGGTGGTTGTGTGCATTTATCATTATGTCTATATTTGCTATGTTCATTGGCAACTGCTGTGAGAAAATATTTTTTGTCTTACCCTTTGTTCTATTGTTTAAATTTATTTTATTTTCTTAGATCTGACAACATTTTTTATGCAAAGTTTTAGTTGAATGTCTAATACAAGTTTTGTGAGATTGTTCTCCGTCATAGAGCAGAGCTGTAACTAGTATTATAGGTACTCACATTTTAAAAGAAAACTAAGCAGTTTTAATAACTCTTTGTTTGAAACTCGTAGACAATAATTAAGTAGAAAAAAAATGTCGGACTTTCATCGACTTTACTTTAAACACGAAGTTTCGGTTAGTAAGTATCTCTAACCGTTTTCAAGTGGAAACTAAACAATCAGTCTACAGGTTACTACTTATTATACTTGGTGTGTGAAACTGTACTGAATCTGCATTTAAAAAGCAGAAAAAAGAAGTTCTCAGTCAATCCAGAACGGATATATCAAACGAATGGAAACCACTCCTTATGAAAACAAGCGTCCTAGGATTAAAAAGGAGGGCGGGCCGTCACACCTGACTGGACACCAAGTTGTATAAGTAGTAGCCTGTAATCTGGAACTGGAACTGGCTGAACCCCTATTTAATAATGTTATTCTTTCGGGTAGACAGGATTTCGGTTACTACGCATGCGTTACTTTTGATGGTTTTGGAACATAATCCGATACGTCACTAGATTATTCGACAATTGTAGTTTTTCTAAAAATAATTGTGCGGATTAACTGTGGACACCATGTTTAATGGCATTTGAAACCACTCTTATATTATTAACAAATTATGAATAAAATAGAAGTAGTTACCTATCACGGTGGATAGAATAGACCGGTGTTCGGATCTTATATATATATGTCGAATTTTTTCACGTCACTGGTGGTCCAGCTGATTTTTGTAAACAAAAGTTAGATCTGATATCAACAACGAAACAACTAATATTTTTTGAAAACTAAGGCCATTTTCCTACTGTTTTCTAGTACATCCTTATAAAATGTAATTTTCTAGACGTATTGTCGGTATTTTTTTTTAACCCGTTTTATTTTTTATTACACAAAACTTAAACTACAAGTCAAACTGAATGTGACCGTTTCGTATCAAAGGTGAACCGAGGACTATTGGCTAGTAAACAAAGAGGTAGGTCAACGGATGATTTTTGAAGCTGAAACGAACACATTATTTTCTTCGAATTTCAATTTTTGTGTAAAGAGAAATGAAGCGGGCTAAAAAAAATAACGACTGGTATGTCTGAAAAATATTATTTTATAAGAATATACTAAAAAATAGTAGGAAAACTGGCTTAGTTTACAAAAAAATCAAAAAATATTAGTTGTTCATATCATATCTGAGGGCACGGCAGTGCCTTGCCAAGTTCGCGCGCCGAAACCATCTTTTCTGGAAACATTTCAGCCGATATTTGACCTACCTAAAACTCTACTTCGGAATGAGCTACGAATCTCAAACTTTGCACAGTCGTAGATCTCCATGGAGTTAATAACCCCTCCAAGTTTCATGGAATTCCATAAAGTAGTAAAGTAGTTACGAAATTTCAAAAAACGTCGAAATTGCCACTCACTCACTGACTCACTCATGTATAGATCATCAATATTCTACTGTACTTCCAGACATGCTACAAAGCTGAAATTTGGCAGACTGATAGAAATTATGACCAAACCCCTGGAAAAAATCAAAAAATCCCAAAATTTTAATTTTATGTAAAATTAGCATCGCCCACTTCCAGAAATGCTAGAGAGTTGAGCGTTGGCAGACTGATAGGAACTATGATAAAACTATAGGAAAAAACCAAAAAACCCCAAAATTTTAATTTACTCCCCTCCCCTATACATTTAAAGTTATGTAAAATTAGCATTGCCCACTTCCAGAAATGCTAGAGAGTTGAGCTTTGGAAGACTGATAGGAACTATGATAAAACTATAGGAAAAAATTAAAATACCTCAAAATTCTCATTTACTTCCCTCCCCTATAAATGTAAAGTTAAGTAAAAGTAACATTGCCTACTTCCAGACATACTAGAGAGCTGAGCTTTGGAAGACCGATAGTAACTATGATAAAGTTATAGAAAAAATTTTTAAATTATAATTTACTTCCTTCCCCTATTAATGTAAAGTTATGCAAAAGTAACACTGCCTACTTCCAGAAACGCTAGAGAGCTGAACTTTTTAAGACTGAAAGATAATATGATGAAACTATATGAAAAAATTTAAAAACACCAACATTTTAATTTACTTCCCTCTCCTATAAATGTAAATTTATATAAAACTAACATTGCCCACTTCCAGAAATGCTAGAGAGCTGAGCATTGGAATGCTGATAGAAATTATGATAAAACCATAGGAAAAAAATTAAAAACTCCAATATTTTTATTTACTCTCCTCCCCTATAAATGTAAAGTTATGTAAAAGTAACATTACCCACTTCCAGAAACGCTAGAGAGCTGAGCATTGGAAGACTGATAGGAACTATGATAAAACTATAGGACAAAATTTAAAAACACGACAATTTTAATTTATTTCCCTCCCCTATACATGTAAAGTTATGTAAAAGTAACATTGTGCACTTTCAGAAACACTAGAGAGCTGAGCTTTGTAAGGCTGATAGGAACTACGATAAAAGTTTTGAACAATATTCCGCATATTTTACTACTTTAATAATTAAGTATTATCCAATTCCTTTAAAAAAGAAGTGAAATCATAACAAGAACATTTCATGTAAAAAAAGCCAAGTACGCGAAATTGGCATTCCGTAAAAAGAATTGAGATAAAAGTAAAGCCAAGTTTTCCAATACAAATTTCAAAATGAAAGGTTCTTACTAGTTTGGAAATATTTTTCTAAACTTGGCTATTACGGCTGTAAATGACTCTTAGGCACAGTGCTAAATTGAACATAAAGAAGTTTGGCTGTAATAGCAAAGTTTAAAAAAACATTTCCAAACCAGTAAGAACCTTTCATTTTGAAATTTGAAATGTTTTTGTTATGATCTAACTTTTGTTTCTAAAAATCAGCTGGACCACCAGTGACGTGAAAATTCGACATATATTTATAAGATCCGAACACCGGTCTATTATATCCACCGTGGTTACCTATGGAATGGCACTCCCTTACTTCTCCCGGACATTTATTTTTGTTTTTCACAGAAAAAAACATAATTTTACACGACAAACACAAAACACCGCAAAATGCAAATAAGAAACAAAGATGGCCTCCATCCACACGGCAGCTGTGTGTCTACATGACAAGAGTCACGCCTGCGCACCTGAAAATTCGCGTCCGCGAATTTAAATTTACCATTGTTTCCAAAGCCAGCTATGAGGGCTTCACTTTTCGATTCTTTAAACATGTATTTATGCTATAACGTATTTGGTTTACACTTAAAAACGGTTAAAGATACGTACTAACCAAAACATGGTGTTTAAAATAAATAAAGACAATGAAAGTTTCAAATTTTGTTTATAGTTTTAATAGGTTAGTGATGTTAAACACGAAAAAGTGGTAATCAATTTCAAGAATTTTCGCAGAGAAAAAAGCATCTCTTTTTATTTATCCGTATCAGTATTGGTATCGAACTGCACATGTGCAGAATCGCTACGGTTCGGTTCGGTTCATAAACGGATAAAACGTCGAAAGTACAAAAGATCGAAAACATAAGCAAAAAAAAAATCTCTGACTTCTTTTCCTTCACATTCTAGAGGATGTGAATTCGAACCGGTTCGGTTCGGTTCGGATTTACACCCTCTAGGATCCCGGGAAAGAAGTTGGTTTTCGATCTTTTGTACTTTCGACCTTTTATCCGCCGCTCAGCTGCGGCACCCAAACCCAAAAGCATCCAAACCAATTTTTGTGTTCTTTGATTTTCGAACGTCAAGTTCTGCCTTCTAAAACGAAATGGTTGTAACTGCATTTTATGTAAATGTGACCAGCGGCGTAGCGTGCCCGAAAGGGCGGGGGGGGCGACAGCTAAAAAGGGCGCCTCTGAAAACTGGTCATCATGTGTGAGGGGGCGGCCTCTCACGAATCTTGCGACCAAAAAAAAAAAAAAAAGGTCTTCATGTCGTTAGTTCCCTTTGGCCTCCACTCAATTGGCCGTTACCGGCCCGACTTAATAAAACTGAGGGCGCTTCGGCCACCTATGGGGCGCCAGTACCCTCGGGGCGGGGGGGGCGAAGAACCCCCCGCGCCCCCCCCACGCTACGCCGCTGAATGTGACTAACACTGTCATTTTGAGACGTACAATAAATCTATATTGTTTTTTATTTTTGAGGAGACAAATTGATCTACTAGAAGTCGAAAATGCCAATAACTCAATTTTCAATTTTTCACATTTACTCCCATTTCGCTTTGGACGACAGAGTTTATATATCTTTACTTTTTAACATTTTTTACCTAAGAACGCATCAGAATTTGTTACGGATAATAATGCAAGTGTGTCAAAGTGTAGTGCTACTTTTTTACCGATTTATTTGGTTAAGGCAGTGTTTTGCCATTTTCTTTAATTTAAATTTGCGTACCAGTCAGTCGTAGACTAGGTAGGCCTTGAAATGGGAGAGGACCTTCACACCTCCTAATTTCATGTTACTTTTTTCAAACAGACTTTTATTGAACATCAAAACTTTTTTTTTCTATTTTATAGTTTAATGTACTATTTTTGAATTACGTTTTTATGATTTATCAAAACAAAATTCCATAAGTTTTAGTCTTCTTTTTTATCACTTTATCCTCGTTTATATAAACACTGATTCAAGCTACAATAAAGATAGTTTTGATTGCACTTTTCCTTGCCATAGGTTTCACTTTTTTCGTTAAAAATATGTTGGTGAAAAACTTTTCTAATTCAAGTTTAAGAAGTTCAATAAAATGTTTGGTTGTTGGCTCGAGAGGAATATTTAAATTAAAGGTACTTTTATCATTTGCTTTCCCTGCCCTCCTTTATTAGGAGATTTTTTAAAATCAGACAATGATATCCAAATAGATTGTGAATTTGACGCCCCCCCACTTAAGTTAAGAAGGCCACGCAAATCCGAAACCTGCTCCCCCTTCTCTTTTGGCCTGGATACGCCCTTGTTCTCAGGAGTTTTTTGTTAGGTTTAATATCAAATTGAAATTTCCTGGAAAGCTATTAGTCAGAGCAAAAAATCAAAAAAAGCTCTAGAAGCATTTTATATTAAATTTTTGGCAACCAACCATTTCCCCCGAACTTGACTTGCCAACGCGAAATATCGACAGGGACGGAGAAAATCCTCCCCAAAGCCCCAAGAACCTGTGTTTTTTTCAGTTTTATTCAATTTTCTCGAAAACTAACCATTTCATCGAAAATTGCTTGCTGAAAATAGTTTTTTGTAGAGAACAAAATTCCCTTTCCAACAATGTATTGGTCGATAAGGTTCAAAGACAGACATAGATCTTCAGTGGCGTTCCTAAATTGGGATCAGATCAGGAAAAACATGTTTATTATAAGTTTTTTAAAATTTTCTCAAAAACAACACTTCTTGGGAAAAATGTGCAGTATGCTTTATTGTAGACAATAAAATTTTAAAGCTTTAAGGGTAAGCTCTTAAGAAAGTTGGATAAAATTGATCAGTTTGGTGATTCTAAATAATTACTTTAAATTAGGGACACCACTGTAGTGGTAACTATGAAATAATGTTCAATTCGTTATACAGCGTTTGAAAGGAAATTTTATTGTCTACGACGAAGTATAGAACACATTTTTTGATAAAGTGCTTGGTTTTTAAGCAAATCGAATAAAACATGTTAAAAGCATGTTTTTCTTGTAATTTTTCTAAGATCACCTTTATTTACGGACTAAAGAATTTGTTTGAAGTCAAACCCCATCGAGTTTTACATTGTTGGAATAGAAATTTTACTGTTTACAATAAAGTGTAGTAAATCTAGTATAATATTATTTTTTAGTAATGTATAAATAGATATATATTTTCATGTGCGCACCCAGGGAGGGGACCGGGGCCCCCCCAAGCCTTAGATTTTTTTACATATTTGCTACATATTTCATGATAAAACACAAACAATAGCTTAAAATTTGACATCATGAGGCTTCGGGCCCCCCCACGCAGCGGCGTAGGTCGTCGCATCCCCGCTAAAGACATGATGACCTTTTTTTGTTTTTTCTTTTGGTCGCAAGATTTTTGAGGGGCGCCCTTTTTAGCTGTCGGCCCCCACGAAGCCTCGGGCCCCCCCAAGACACATTCCTGGGTGCGCCACTGATATTTTGAATGAATACCTTTGTCAATTGGGGCTTTGCAAGGGCAATTTAAAATTTCGGCGCCCTGTTGGCCGCCATATTAAATTTCTCAGCCGCTTTCAACATTTCGTGATCGCAACCGGGATCCGTTCAGCGAAGTCGAAATAGCGAAAATTGACCATTTGCCAGAAAGCATTCTCAAATTTTCAGAAATCTTGCCTTAACTATACAGGGTGTCCCATAACTTAAGGGTCATAGTGCAGCAGGTGATAGAGGAGGTTATTTCCGAGAAAAAAGTTTATATAACATGCTGGTCAACACATCTGTTTTTAAGATATAGGATTTTTAAAGTTAGAGGAGTGGGGGGAAAAAGGTTTATGAAAAAAATAATGAATATTGAATACTCAGCTAACTGTGATTCAAAAATGTAGTATTCTTTTTTTTGATAAAATTACCAGTTGAGAACACACAGGCTGTAAAATTAACCCCCAAAAATTTATAAAAAATAATTTTTTAAAATTTTAAAAATTAATTTTTGCTTACTTATTTTTTTTTAATATTTTATTATACTGTCTCGCTAGAGACTTGTTTTTATTAACAAAAAATATTTAAAAAACATTGCGTTTAATATGGCATTCATAAAAATTTATACCAAAAAAATATTTTTTTCTAAAAAAAATTGACCGACTAATTTTTTTTTTAATTATTTTTATTTCAATTTATTGTTTTTGTTTTAATACACGACATTACCCAATTTCTTATTTTTACTGCGTTTTTTAAAAAAGTTATTATCAAAAAAGTTTAAAAATTACCAAATTTGATGCTCTCTCTGTATCTCGACAAAGAAAGAGTTTTGACCCATGCATTATAGGAACTTTTTTTATCAGACATGACGTCCTCTATCACCTGTTGGCCAATGGCCCCTAAGTTATGGGACACTCTGTATATGTAGGTATATTCTGAGTTTTTTAAAACAATATTAGCATTAATGGATGATATTCAAGAAGTCGTTTTGTTCGGGTATTTTCGAAACCATAAGGAAGACCATATTGTGAATTTATAGAGCATAAAACACATCATAAAATCTTTATGGTGTTTAAAACGGTTTTATAGAGAATTGTTTATACTGAATTTGAGCCTTTGTTTTGGGTTTTAAATCACATGTTATTGTGAATAACAAACTTCCTTCCTTTTTATACAAACAAGCCCCGGCTATTTTGTTATTTTGGTATGTACCTACAGGGTGTCTCAAATTCCATTGACGAGTCTCCATTTTTATCAAAATAATATATAAAAAGTGCATCTTGATGTGGCAAATCGTTTTTAAGCAACGAGGGGTTTTTAAAATACATTTTTATTTATGAAAATTTTATTTTGCTGTAAATTGCTCTCCTAAAGTTTTTTTATAAGAAATCAAATCAAATTGATTTTTATCTGTCACTTTAAGTTTTTAAGATATTACATAGTTTATATTTTTCTTGACCCTCTTTTTATTAAATTGTTTTTGATATTTTTATTTTTTAATTATTACCTGTACTTTTTTATTGTGTCTTTTTATGATCATTTTAAAATACTTTTAACATGCTTAACAAAGAAATACAAAAAAATAAATTTTAAAAAATTATAAAAAATTGCAATTTCATTTATCATGTCACAAACTAGTTCACAACTGAAATTCAATTTGACGGTTGGATTCTTTATAAAAACACACACTTCCCGTTATCCGATTTAGATAAAATTTGGTACACACATAGTGGTCCCATGACAATACAACATTAAGAAAAAAATATCCTCCCACCCTACCCCCATCCCCTTCCATAGAAAAATTTGTTTTTGACACACTTCCCGCTATCCGATTTGGATGAAATTTAGTATACATATAGTGATCCGGTGACAATACAATATTAAGAAAAAAATATCCTCCCACCCCTACCCCCACTTCCTTTCATAGAAAAATGAGTTTTTGACACACTTCCCATTATCCGATTTGGATGAAATTTGGTATTCACATAGTGGTCCGATGACAATACAACATTTTAAAAAAATATCCTCCCACCCCTTCCCCCTTCCATAGAAAATGCGTTTTTGACACCCTTCCCATTATGCGATTTGGATGAAATTTGGTATACATATATGACAATACAACAATAATAAAAAAATGTCCTCCCACCCTACCCCCCACCCCCTTCCATAAAAAATGCGTTTTGACACACTTCACTTCAAATGACTTTTATAAAATTTGGTATATGCATAAAGGTCCGATGGCAATAAAGCCCAAACAAAAAATATATTTCTACCTCTACCCCCACCCTCTCTTTCCCCCAATAGAAAAATGAGTTTCCAAACAACTCATGATCAGCGATTTCATTATAATCTAGACTGTTGATTATAATCAAATCGCTGATCATGAACAAATATTTTCATTTAATAGAGTAGATAGCTGAGACTAAAAAGTAGAAAATAAATTGGTAAAAAAATTTTTTTAAGTCACAAGCTTTTATAAAATGCACTAAAAATTAAAAAATAATTTTCTAACATTCTAATATTATCATAATAATAAAAGCGGAATGCTAGAGAGCTGAGCTTTAGAAGGCTGATAGAAAATATGATAAAACCATAGGAAAAAGTTTTGAACAATATTCCGCATATTTTACTAGTTTAAAACTTAAATATTATCCAAATCGTTTAAAAAAGGAGTGAAATCTTAAGAAGATAAAAGTAAAGCCAAGTTCTCCAACACAAATTTTAAAATGAAACATTATTGTTGGTTTGGAAATGTTTTTCTAAACTTGGCTATTACGGCTGCAATTGACTCTTAAGCTCAGATCTAAATTGAACATAACGAAGTTTGGGTGTAATAGCAAAGTTAAAAAAAAAACATTTCCAAACTAGTAAGAATCTTTCATTTTGAAATTTGTATTGGAGGACTTGGCTTTACTTTTATCTTAATTCATTATACGGAATACCATTTTCGCGTACTTGGCTTTTTTTTACATGAAATGTTTTTGTTAAGATATAGTATTTTTGTTAAATTTGATTTTTTTAGTGGTTTTGCAATAAAAATTACTTAAAACTTTATAGAATTTTTAAAAAGTCTATTTTAAATATTTTAAGTAGGTACATAGGTACTTGAGCATTTTTTCTCCAAAAACAGTAAATAAGTAGGTATAGTTTGTAAATTAGATTTTTTATATTTTTTTTGAAACTGAATTTAACCAGAACAGTGACCTTTAACCTTTATTTGTACAAGAGTAAAATATTATGCTCTATACGAACCTTCACAACAACCAATCTTAATATTACTATTATTTCAATTAACCCCACCGTTTATAACTATCAGTGCCGTTTTGTTCCTCCTATCCCTCAATGCTTACATCCTTTTTAAAATGATGATACTTTTAGAAAAAATAGACAGTAAGTTCCTTCACGCGTATTTAATTTGATATTCTAAAAAAAGTATAACACACAAAAATTCAACCCTACCAGAGTTAGGGAGATTTTCTGCTTTAGTGGTGTGGCCTATTTACATGCTAAGTATCAGTGGCGTATATAATACGGCCTCATGAGGTATCGGGGCCCCCCCCCCCCGAAACTGTCCCGCCCCCCCCCCGAAACTTTTTTCTATATACGCCACTGCTAAGTATATACTTTTAACCATCGAACATATATGTTCGAAGCCTTAAGCTACTATAAAGGATATTCTTTTAGGCATAAGGACAGCATATAGTCCAGTCATTATAGAATTTTAGCTTGCAAAAGGTGGTGTAGTCACGATTTTTACATATTATGTTGTTCACATTAGAGTCCTAAAAAAAAAATTAGGTTTTCGACCTTGGTGGGGCCCGGGCTCCCCCCACCATCTTGGATTTTTGAAGTGTAAACTTCGTTAGGCGCGTTTAGCAGTTTTTGTGGGTACTGAATTGAACTGAGCCATCAGGCTCGGCTATGTAACGCTCATTCGGGTGAAATCGGCTCGAGTCGACTAACTGTGAAAGGAACATTCACAAGACGCTAGCCCTACCAAGTTCACTTTGGAAGTCAGGGAGCCAAAGTCAACTTGGTAGGGCTAGCGTCTTGTGGAACATTCAGCGAGCGATATGATGATGCAGATGAAGTCGCTAAACATTTCGCCGTCATTTTGGATTTTGACAATTTTTTTTTATTTAGTGGCCTTTAACTTCGAAACTGCTTATTTTTAAGGAAATCTATAACAACATAAAATAAAGACTAACTAAAAGCGTATAAAATATGAGCGGCTAGTTCACAACTTGCATTCCGTTTGCTATTGGTCGAAATAGTCAGCTGACTTTTTGATGTTGAACGTTGCCGTTTAAGATTATTATTATTATATTAAGAGATGGTGCCACCAGTCAAGCATTTAACAAACTATATGTTTACAGCTTTCGGCGTAAAATACGAATATATACTAGTTGTAAGTGATTCAAAAGTGTAGTGGTTTGTGCAGTACATACCTATTGAATTTAACTATATTTATGCATATGCCGATGAGTTTTTTTTTATTGTTTTTTAAAAACATATTATATTCTTTTAAAGTTCATGTCATTATTTTTGGGACAACTTTTTACAACTTTTTTTTGTTGGCCTATGCTTTTTGTTATGGTAAACAACTGATAACTGTCAAAAAGTTATCTCAAAAATTATGATATATAGTTTAAATTAGCTTCCCTATCCTGTTTTCCTGTCGAAATCGGTGTTAACCTAACCCTGATAAATTATTCGACAACGTATCCTAACCTGTCCAGACACGCCCCGGTTAGGATACGTTTCCCATCAATTGACTACGGTTAGGTTTTGTTTCAGTTTGGTTTAACACCGATTTCAACCTCCCAAAACGAGGACAGGAGAGTTTTAATTTTAAAAATCCCGCCTGACTATGTCAACCAATAGCAAATGGAATGTAAGTTGTGAACTAGCCGCTCGTTATAAAATGAGATACCACTGAGTTCTCTGGGTAGTAGACTTGCTGAGATACCAACCCTGAAGTGTTAGCAGTACACCCGTTTCCTATGTATTTCCATAGTATATGCAAAATAAACCGAAATTATTCAGTTTTATGTCATTTTCTCAAAAGGTAAGAATATTACAGAAAGTGTGTAACCAACTTTATTCTAGAAAATTAAATTGTCTTTTAAACGATGTATCACATTAGTTTGCGAAGTCCACGGTTAGCACTTAATTGGCATCCATAAATTGGGGTTATTTTTTAAGATCACGAAGAAAAATCATGTTTTTTTAGGTTTTATTCAATTTTCAAAAAAACTAAGCATCTTAGGGAAAAATGTTAAAACACCTTTTTAGGAGAAAATAAAATGTTCTTTTAAATGACGTATAACAAAGTTGTGTTAAGGCTATTATTGACCCTCCAGGGGCGGTTCGGTTCGGTTCGGTTCGCATATTAAGGTTATGTTTTTTTAATTAATTTTTAAAAAATTTTTATTGTTGTAGTAAGGCATGCGAATTCTCAAATAAATGTGGGTTTACTATTTTAATTGTTGTTCTATGGCAGACAGATTACGTTTTTAGAGTTTTTCGGTAAAATTTGATGAAAAAATGGTTTTGTTTTTATTTTATCTTGTCCTTTATATCTACGGTTTTTGTCATTGCATTATTAGTCCGTACCTACTTCACTCTATCAGTAATTATTCCTGTTACCTCTTTATTTAGTTCCCTAGTTTTTAATCTCGGTTAATACTAGTAGTGCTCGCGCATTTTAAAAAAACTAAATACCGCTGAAAAAAATTAGATTTTTTTTCCCTCACAAAAAACAATATCCACATTCTGAAATATTACTTCCGATAGGTAAACTAATTATATTTTGAAATACTTATAAAACAAAATATATTAACTCATCCCCAACTAGATAAGAGTGTAATCTGTGTATACTACACTTAAGTTTTTACGGAAAAAAAAACAATCACAAAAATTGACAATATGATTTTATTGAATTTATTTTTTCCTCAAGTTTTAGTGGTGCGATACATGACTAATGAATTAACTTTTTTAACGTTAAAAATTACATTATAAAAATATTAATAAAGAAGCTAAAATAAAAAAAAAATTATAAATAATAATGTGAATAGTTTTTAATTTAAAAGTTTACATAATAATAACAGCAATGCAAACAATTATAAGGACCGAAAATGAAAATTCAATTATGGAGCTGAAGGTAACGAACTAATAAATTTGTTTGTAAATTTTCTTTATTAAAAAATTGAGCATTTCATTGTAAGCCTGCTTGATGGGCTTAATTCTTCAATTTCCGTTTTAGCATCAGTGGTTACCAAGAACGTATCCAGCCCAAAACAGAAGTGGGGGTGGGGGCAAAAAAACAAAAGTTCACGGGGCGACTTTGATCTTTGAGACAGTGGCGTATACGAAAAATCGCCATGGGGGTTTGGTTCGGTTCGTTTGGGGAGGGCTTGGACATTTTTTCCGTTTTGTTTGATTTAAAATTAAATAGTAGGAAATTTTATATGTTTAGAACAATCTATATCTAGGTTTTTGGGAAGGCTGATGAACCGAACCGAACCAGCCCCCAGACCCTCCTCTGTATACGACTATTTTTGAGATATATATTTTCGTGCACGCAGGCGAATGTATACGTGCGTACAAGAGATATGTCTCTATGTCTTTTAACCCCAAAACTCCTCCTCTTGATACGCCACTGGCTAAACCTAAGGGTGTTCAGAAGGTAATTCTTGTTATTGTTTTGAAAATTTTTAACACCCTGTAGGCATCTTCAAATTTAAAACGTTTAGAGCATACGTTTATCTAAAGCTTTTTTTCCCAAAATGGATTAAAAAATGACCTTCTTAAATATTAGCATGTTACTCATTAACACCCTATACATAATTATCAAATATACAGGGTGTTCCATAAGTAGCGCAATACAAGCAAAATCAAGGCCAACACAAAAATAGAGGCCACGACCATAAAAAAATCAGCTGTTCTCCCGGGGCTGAATTTTATATTGGGTCTTATGGGAGGTCAGAAGTTTTTTTATGATATTTTCAAAATGGCACTACAGATTTCCGCAAAATTTCAGTGAAATATTCTCAGACACCATCCCGATATTCCACCAAAGGTTTTTAAGGAAGCAACATGATTAAAAGGTTAAAATCTTCAAGATTTAGCATTCCTTATTTTGAATTCAAATTACCCGCCATGTACCACATGCCAACTGTTATATTTGACATGTGTTTGCCTTTGTCATATGTGATTGTCACCTTCGCTTCTGCTTTAAACTTAATTTTTGTGTGAGCTAATGAAGCAGCTATGAAAAATTACGGCTTACTATACATTTAAAAAAAATTGTTCTGCCAGAATAAAGTAAAAACAATCTCAAAAACGGCTTTATTAAAAAAAACAAATATCCATGAACCGTCATTCTAACTTCAATATTCAAGGCCAACACAAAAATAGAGGCCACGACCCTGAAAAAATCAGCTGTTCTCCCGGGGCTGAATTTTACATTGGGTCTTATGGGAGGTCAGATGTTTTTTCATGATATTTTCAAAATGGCACTACAGATTTCCGCAAAATTTCAGTGAAATATGCTCAGACACCATCCCGATATTCCACCAAAGGTTTGTAAGGAAGCAACATGATTAAAAGGTTAAAATCTTCAAGATTTAGCATTCCTTATTTTGAATTCAAATTACCCGCCATGTACGACATGCCAACTGTTATATTTGACATGTATTTGACTTTGTCATATGTGATTGTCACATTCGCTTCTGCTTTAAAATTAATTTTTGTGAGCTTATGAAGCGGCTATGAAAAATTAGGGCTATCTATACATTTAAAAAAAATTGTTCTGCCAGAATAAAGTAAAAACAATCTCAAAAACGGCTTTATTTTAAAAAAAATCAAATATCCATGAACCGTCATTCCAACTTCAATATTTTAAAGACAATCAGCTGTGTCGTAACGTGACCATCAAAAAAAAATCAGCCCCGGATGTGACGTCAACAAAGTGGAGGATCGTGGCCCGTCCATTTTGATAGCCCTGCAATATTTTAAAGGAAATCAGCTGTGTCGTAACGTGACCATCAAAAAAAAATCAACCCGGATGTGACGTCAACAAAGTGGAGGATCGTGGCCCGTCCATTTTAATAGCCCTGGCAAAATTTTAAGGCCTTATAATTATTAACCAAAGTGTCATCTTAAATTTGACATTGACGTATCATTTGAAGGTTAGTTTGAGGTCACCCTAATTTTTTTAAATGAAAATCTTCGAACAATAAAATGTTCTAAGATAAAAATCAATTTTTTTTTTAAATATTTTTTAATTTTTTTATTTTTGAATTAAACCCTTGACATGCATATACATTTTTGGAAAGATAATTGTGACGTCTTCTAATGTAAAAAACATAAATTGGGGTTTCCCTTTAAAAATAGTTGTTTGACTTCAAAAAACCTACAAACATTGTGTCAACGTCAAAGTCAAGATAACACTTAGGTAGATAATTATAACCCCTAAAAGTTTTGCTTGAAACAATTTTTAGAAAAACTGCTTTTAGTTTTTATGATTTATTTAGGTGTTCCGCTACTTAAGGGACACCGTGTATATTGGAAAATATATAAATAAGTGTTATAGCCCAAAAATCAATGTAAAGACAAATGTTACATGTAAAGCGAACAGATAGAAAAAGAAATAAATGGATAAGAAATAAAACAAAATTAAAGGATGTCAGAGGAGAAGTAGCAAAATTAAAATGGAAATTTGCCGGTCATAATATCAGACAGAAAGACGATCGATGGAACAAATGTATTGTAAACTGGAGACCTTAGGAAAATAAAAGAAGTAGGGGAAGACCCTAAATGAAATGGGCAGACGATTTGAAGAAACACGCGGAAACTAGATGGATGAACACGGCGACAGACAGAGAAGAGTGTAAGATATTGGGGGAGCCCTATGTCCAAAGATAGATGGATTGAAGAAGGCTAAATACAATGTACTCCGGTTATAACGTACTTGGGTTATAACGTACTTTCGGTTATTACGTACCTATTTCATTGGTCCGGCCATAATCGTCTTCTTTTTAATTGAGTTGATCCGGCCTGAAAGACAGAAGAGCTGTCGTAGGTCACGGACTATAGTTTGTTTTCTTTTGTTTGTATTCAATCTTTTCATTGATCGATATGTATAGCAGTTTTTTGCCTGCTTTTGTTTTTTGTTTTTCTCATATCTCGGTAGATGGCGCTTCTTGCGATAGTTTTCTCACTATTTACTTATGATTAGAGACAAAACCGTCTAATTAACTTCGCAAGAATTGTCAAACTGACCAAGCAGTAAGCAGTGTTCTGAGGAGTCCCATAAGGACGAAACAGTTATGTCAACACTTATTAGGTGTCCATTAGATCTTGGACCTCCGCCCCGTGAGATTAAGCTTAGCTACCCACGGAAAAATATATGAGAGAAACAAAAACTCCTTTTTGCCCGATTAGCCACGAAACTTGTTTGATTTTTGGTTGTTTATAACGTACGTCCGCTTATAAAGTACATATTTTCTGGTCCTTTGAGGGTACGTTATAACCGGAGTACACTGTAGATAGATAGATAGATTATCTTTTATTGTCACTGGCGGGATATATCCCCTTTACTACTCCCCGTTGAATTTCTGAACTTGCTTGAGTCATCACAAAATAAAGCGCAACGACTTTTCCAGATCATAGTTTCACTTTATCTTTGAAGGCACCTTTAAATTGCACAATACAAATACATACCTGAGATTTATGGTCTATAAAACATGCATTCACCTCCCTGGCGACATACTTATCCAGAACAAAGAGAGTAGGTAAATTTTTTTGTCAAGTGTATGTCTATGCCCACTTTACCTGAGTAAGCATCTATTTGTTTCCCGGGGCTTATGCAATCAAAGAAGTACAGTTTAAGTAATAAAAAATGTTGAGGAACGTCACATACATTTTCAGTGTCGGCAAAAACTGATGAATCTTTCCTTTTGTCGATGGTGTCGCTAACCGGCCCTAGGCACTAGCGGTAAGACTGGTCCTCTGCCACTTAACAAAGCCACTAAAAAACAAATAGATTCAGTGGGACAAGTTGTATTTAACAAAAAAAATTACCTAAAATATATATATTTTTTTATTTTATTTGTCAAACACACTGTGTTTATTGTATTACAATCTAGTCAGTAAGACTAATTAGCAATTTTGTTTTAACTTAATTTACTAGAAAAGTCAAATTTAAACTTAGGGTTCACTCAACAGTTCTCCCCGCTTTGTTTAGTCTGTAACTCACAATTGTGTTGTGTTTATAGCATTATTTTGTTTTATATAATTCACTTAGTTTACTAGCTCAAACGGCTTTACTCTTTTTAGTCTTCGAACTAGCATAGTATTGTCTAGAAGCTGAATTGCTTCCACATTCATATGCCGATGGAGTCTTCATGGCTTTTTGCGTGCTTTTTTATAGTCTCTGCTACAGTTTCGATTTTTAGATCTCGATGAAGGTCACTATTTCGAACATACCACGGTGCATTCACAATGTTTAATAATACTTTATTTTAAAATCTCTGTAAAACTCTCTTTAACATAACCCCATAGTTACCATATGTCCATACTGGTTTCAGTATTTGTCTATAAAGCAGTATCTTATTATGAATTGTTAAATTGGACTTCCTTCCAATTAGCCAGTTAATTTTTCTATACCTTATCTAAAGTTCTTCTTTTTTTTTTCTTAACATGTGCTTTCCAGCGCAATTTGGCATCAAGTGTTATACCGAGATATTTTGCCTGATTTGAATATGGTACGGGAATGTTGTTAATTGTTATTTGTATGTGATTTATATTTTTGTTTGTAAAATCAACATGAATTGATTTGGTTTCATTAAATTTTATTTGCCACTTTGTGATCCAACTGTGAACTTCGGTTTCTATGGATTTTTCAATAGATTTTTCTACCGTCAATAAATCAGTATCATCGGCAAATGTTGCTAAGTGACAATTTTCTGGCTTTGAGATATCGCAAGTAAATAATAAGTATAGAGAAGGGCCTAGTACGCTACCCTGGGGCACGCCTGCTTGAATTTCTCTTAAATTTGAGTACAAGTCTTCCTGTTTTACTCTTAAATGTCTATCAGATATGTATGATTCCAAAATATCCGAATATTGTTTTGGCAGAAACTGTTTGAGTTTAAAATTAAGGCGTTCATGCCACACTTTGTCAAATCTCTCATCTAGAAAAACTGCAGAACAAACTTTTCCTTCTCTCTCTCTAAAATATTTGAGTCAAATTTACAGACAGCATGGATATTCAATATGTGAAACTCAACTTTCAGATGCGAACAATTATTATATATTTGTATAGTTTGTTTCTAATCCAAGGTCGCCATGTCTAAAATATTTTGATGATTTTTTATGATTGAAAAATCCCTCGGTTATTATTATTTGCAGGGTAATATAATCCCCTATCATATCTCTGCTGATTAACAGTTAAAATGTCTTAGACAGTAGCAAGCGTTTACTCCAAGAAGTTTCCTAATGTATTTGCTCTCGTGTCTTTACAAGTAGGCTCTAAAAAGAACAGCAAATTTATAAGCCATTTTGGTTTGTTAAGAAATTTTGAAATCTTAGAGTGCTCTCCTTTGCAACGCAGTGTAAGTTTTAATTTGGTAGTGGATAGGTACTTTAAATGGGTGTTTAGTGATTTTAAAGTTATGGCTCTAAATAGAGGAGCAAAATGTTATTTGGTGGTTTTGGATCAAGATGTAAGAAAGTTATTGTTTTTCTTTGAATTGGAAAGCTTCAATGATTTTTTTCCTAATTAAATACAGAGTGAGACTCAAAACTACTTGTTTTTCTAGGCCTAAAACGAAAATTGCCAAAATATAAGAACACCTTAAAATGGTATGAAAACTAGTTGTAAATTTAAAAACTATTATCTATTTTTCAGCTTACAAATTATTGCGATTTTTTCTCATAAAATTTTATAGTGCTTTTTTTCAAGTTAGCTAAAGCAAATATAAAAAGTTTTTTCAGTGTAAATTTAGAAAAAAAATTACTGGTGCCATTCGAACAAGAAAGAGGGGTAAAAATTATATAAGTCCTGAAAATTTCATAACCATAAAGCAAAGGTTTCACATATAAATGTTTACATTTGAGACCAATTAATTATCAATATTGGCGGAATCGTGAAACTTAATTAACTTTATTGATACAATATTTCTCAAAAGTATAAAGATAGCCAACAACTCAACAATAGGGACTTATTTCAATAAAGCCGGCCACGAATTGTGCTGGGCTCTATTCTGACAGTATTCCATTGAAAACTAACAGTTGATCTTTCAAAATTGACAAACAAAAGTCGAATTTATAAATACGGTCGTTTATTTTCCATTAATAGTGGCGGCACTATTAATTCCATGTCTTATGATACACAAAGGCCCAATTTTAAAAGAAGACAGCTGTTCTTATAATGCAAAACTGTCAGAATAGTGCCCGGCAGGGGCGGCTAGTGCATAAAGGCTGCAGAGCTGCAGAACCCCCAAAATTTTCACATTATTTGACTATTTTTCAGCCGCTGCTTTTTTTCTAATATAATTATTTTATTTCTAAAATTATTGGAATAGCAGTATATTTTCAGTCCGGTGTTGTTATAGTAGGCCTTCAAATCGCGTACGTGTGTTGAGTATGACGCCGCGCGCCGTCGCCGAAGGCCGCATTTTACAGTCGGTCAAATGAAGTTATTGGCATTGTTGCGCTGCTAAATTGCAATACAACGTAGCTGGGCGGCTAACGAGATCTGTGGTCGGCTAGGAACTCCTTCCTTCGCCCCGCACCGCACTTGCTCATGGGTTTAGATAGCGAAATCTAGGCAAAAATAGAGCTGCAAAACTTGCAGTTCCAGTACAATTCCGGGCGGGCGGGCTCAGCGTTGCGTGTTTGCGGGCGCATTTATTTATTTAGCAGACGCCAAACGCATGAGCGGGAGGTTATGGTCGTGTTTGTTGTTTGTTTTTGTATAATTGTGTCGGCAGAAATCACAAACTTTACTGTCACGAGCCGCCACTGGTGCCCGGCACAATTACTGCCTGGCCGTATTGCAATAAATCCCTACTTATATCTTAAATTTTAATTATTATTATTAATTTTTTCTCCTTTTCTCTCTACAACTCTTTATTAGCTAAAAAAATATAGCTCTTACAAAATTTGAGTATACAGTAAAACCTCCTATAAGCGGACACTCACGGTTCCGTCGATTTTGTCCGCTAATTGGAGGTGTCCGCTTAAGAGAGGGAACTATGAAATTTTGTTATATATTTATTAAAAGTTTCCGCTGCTTGAGATTTTCCGATATTAAATAGTGAAGACATAGGCAAAATCTTGGTTCTAACAAATCTGTCCGCCCAAAGGTCCGGTTAATAGAGGTGTCCGCATGGAGAGGTTTCACTGTACTTCACGTTGGTACATTTGACAATTTCAACTTTAAAAATATATAAACTCTGAAACATTTTTTTTTGAAATACATAATATGTATAATATACAGCTTTTATTTGCAATAAAAATTGTAGCCCTTTAAAAGAAATTCTATAAAATTACTTTTTTATGTAAATTAATGCTCAATGTGCCTTATTAATGTTCTTAGAGGATGTTCTGGTGAGAATATCAATCCAATACGTATATTATACATACATACATGTACAGTGAAACAGTGGCGGATCCAGGATTTCCGTAGAGGAGGGGCCAAAGTGGCCACAAACATCAAAAAAAATTTTTTTGTGGTATTTGATAGAAATTGAGGTGTGATATTTTAGTCAGAGCATATTATTTTAAAAGGCTTTCCGTTTTCGGTCTAGAAGCAAATTATATTACTTTTTGGCAACAGA